>CM044551.2:851784-909284 GCA_024416835.2 Perccottus glenii | reverse complement strand
CCACAGAGAGGATCTGTGACGGAGCGATGCCGGCCAGCTGGTTCCCCATCGCTGCTGGAGGTGGAAAAGTAAAGACAGTCAGTGAAGAGAGAGTTATCAGGGTTAGATTATTGTTGAATGGACAAAATGAGGATGAGACAACCCTGGACTGTTCGTTTATGAGTGTGAAACTGTGTATAGCTATCAAAAATAATGTTGTATTAGTCGATAAAATCATACTCTCGCTGGAGATAAGTCTGATTAACCTCATCTGTGCTGGGATCAGGGTTCAACACTAAAGTGAAGGATATAGAATCAAAAGAACAAGAGAAAAAACAGATGTTATGATTGAAGAGCTGTTTCCTCTTTGTCTTCAGTCTTTACAGAGGTCTGCACTAAAACCGTTAAACTGGGAATAACTCAGGTCTGAACCTAAGCTTAATTCAGAAACCAACCCAGACTGAACCATTGATAAACCTAGTCTAAACTAGGAATAAAGTAAAACCAGGTCTCACCTAGGTTTAAGAAGGACCGCTCGGGTTTGAGATTTTATATAATTTGATCTCACAAAAACATGAGGCAGGTGATAAACTGTCCCAGGCTCAGTTTAATGAGTCACGTGACTCAGCAGCCGCTCTTCTTTCACTGTTTCACGCTTTCGGCTGGACAAATGTGCGTGTATTTACTTTTTATTTACTTCAGGGAACTAAAGGACAAGTTGTAGAAGAGATAAAGAATTACCTGAGGATGTACCCGCCGCTGTCAGGAATGTTCTTGTTGTTAGCTTTAGTCTCTTCACGTTCCGCTTCTAACGTCAGATGTTTTCAGACCAAACCAGGCGCAGCAATAACGCACTACATCTTTTATTTCTTCTAACTACAGCCAGATAAAGGGATCTGTGTCTTTAAAAATATGTTAACTGTGAGTTTATATCGGAAATGGCAGGTTCTAGGTGAGCTAAGTTAGCTAATAATAAAATAACCGTCTCCAGCTGTTGTTGTGTTTCCGGGTCGGCGTCGTCAGATGCGTGACGTCAAGACGTAACGCCCGTGCTCGCCTCACAATTTTTATATTGGAAGGCTTCCCGAGTCGAGTTTGTGTGTTTTGGAAAGACATCCGTCAGCTTTTGTTTGAAGCTCGTGTTGAATGTATGTCATTACTTTGATCCCAGACAAAGATCCACTTTCTACTGAAACTCAGGGCCCAACAACTCTTCTGTGACTGAAACTCAGGGCCCAACAACTCTTCTGTGACTGAAACTCAGGGCCCAACAACTCTTCTGTGACTGAAACTCAGGGCCCAACAACTCTTCTGTGACTGAAACTCAGGGCCCAACAACTCTTCTGTGACTGAAACTCAGGGCCCAACAACTCTTCTGTGACTGAAACTCAGGGCCCAACAACTCTTCTGTGACTGAAACTCAGGGCCCAACAACTCTTCTGTGCACAGATAACGAATGACGCCTGAACAAACTATTAAGACTGTCAACCTTTTATTTTTTTATTTATTTTTATTTATTTATTTATTTAAAAGGGACAGTGCATATTAATGAACATAAAAATGTAAATATGCCAGAATTAGCACAGTGGCTACTTTCCATCTGTAGTCCCTGGCAGGTCAGGACAAGATAACAGATAACATATAACACAATAAACACACATTCAATACAAATGACAACATTAGACTTAACAACACTTAAACAACACTTAAGCAACATTTAATCAACACTTAACATTTCAGGTGTAATGCTCACAGACCTGGTTCCTCTTGAGCCAACATTTCAGGTTTGTCTTAAATGTGTTTATTGTCTGACTGTCTCTGATCACAGCTGGGATGCTGTTCCAAATCTCTGTTCCTTTGACTGACAGCACTTGTTGACTGAAGGCTCTGCGTCTCAAAGGAACTGCACAGTCACCTCGAGCAGAGGCTCTGGTCACTCTGTCACCTGTCCCAGATCTGAATTTAATAAACTCATTTAGAGATGGTGGAGAAAGACCATGTAGACTTTTATAAATTGAACAAGCTAATTTAAAGTTTTGAAAATTGTTAAAACTCAAATAATTATATTTCTGAAGAATCAGGCAATGATGATATGAATAAGGTTTTTTATCAAATATTTTTAAGGCTCTTTTGTAGCGATACAATTGGTTTTAAGGTAGACTGGTTTGTCATTGACCAATTTGTAATGCAATATTCAATGTGTGAAAAAATCATAGAGTGAAGAAACATTTTAGCTGCGTTTACTGGCAATAATAATCTAATTTGTTTAAAATTACAGATATTAAAATTTAAAATTTTACAAAGTGTTTTTACATGTTTTTTAAAAGACAAAGTTGAGTCCAAAGGCACACCGAGATATTTAAATTCGTCTACAATTTCAATCTCCTCCCCTTTTAAGATTACATGTGAGCTTGGCTTTGCTGTTGGACGTTTTGAAAATACCATATAAACAGTCTTTTTAGAATTTAACAGAAGACATGATTTTGTGAGCCACTTGTCAATGCACGTCATAGCTTCTGTCAATTTTTCAGAGAGTTCAACATCAGACATTGCCTTTGTAAAAATTACAGCATCGTCCGCATATAGCTGAGAATTAATGTGTGGGCAAACATCTGGCAAATCATTAATATATAATGAAATAAAATGGGCCCAAGTATAGAACCTTGAGGTACTCCAACTTGACAATCTAGATATGGAGATTTAATACCGCTGATTGAGACACAATGGATTCGGTCTGATAAGTAAGATTTCATCCAAGAGATAGCTTGTTCTGAGAAATTAAATTTAGTCAGTCTAGATAATAATATTCGGTGATCAACCGTATCAAATGCCCTTTTTAAGTCCAGAAAAATGGCACCCACAAGAGGGCAACTATCCAAATAGTGTTTCACTTTTTCCAGAAAATTATTAATTGCAGTTTCTGTCGAATAATTGGCACGGAAGCCAAACTGCAGAGGGTGCAGAGGAGTATAACCCTCCCTTAAATGGTTTGTCAATTGTTTAGCTACCCATTTTTCCATAATTTTTGAAATGATGGGTAGTATACTGATTGGTCGGTAATTTTTTACATCATTTTTATTCCCAGACTTAAAGACAGGTGTAATTGTGGCAACCTTCCAAGAAGAGGTAACAACAGAATGCCTGATAGAAAGATTAATCATATGAGTAATTGGACATATCAAAATATCTTTGTGTACCTTTATGAAGTTTGTATCCAAACCATACACATCTTTAGATTTGGAATTTTTTAAATTTTTAATTATGGAGGCTACGTCTAACTCGTTGATCTCTGCTATTTTAAAAACAGGTAAAGTCTCAATCACAGGGAAAGTAAAATCATCAGTTGATGTAAAAAGTTGTGTAATTTCATATATTGAATCTTTAAAAAAAGTATTAAATACAGATGTCACCACAACAGGATCGTTCACCAGTTCATTATTAATTTGTAATTGTAATTCATTAGTATTACTTGCCCCTTTGTCGGTTATTTTATTTATGGCTTGCCAGATTTTTTTCCCATTACCATTTGCACTCTCTATAACTGTCAAATAGAAATTTGCCTTAGCTTTGCGCATAACTTGAACTACCTTGTTTCTGGCTAAAGTGAATAGTTGCTTGTCAGAATTAAGTTCAGTTTTCAGTGACTTTTTAAGTAGTTGATCTCTAGTTCTCATTAATTTTCTGCACTCTTCACTGAGCCAAGGTAGATCACGTTTACTTCTTTTATTTTTTTTTTTATCCTCTTTGTGTGCGCAGCTATTGCCTCAAGAACCTTGGAGTGAAATGTTACACTAATTGTTGAGATATTATCACATGAGACTATCTCATTCCAATTCATCTCCTTTAAGGCTTTTGCCAGATTTTGGAGTTGACCTTTTGGCACTATATCATAAAAACATGATGGACTACAATCATGAAACAATTATAAAATGTAAATGTACAGAACTGATTCATGTTGGATTCTAGTCTTGATTTTTAAGTGTTTGATTTGCTAGAGCATTGTTTTATTGCAGAAACATTCAAATGTATAGGTGTGGTGATGTTTTATCTGAAATCACTCCAGCTTCAGGACGTCTGGAGGAGTTTGCCAGAGGCTCACTTTGGTTATTGTTAATGATTTAAATTTACACGGTATTAAGATCTTTGGAAAGAAATTTAAGATTAGCCAAGATACAAAATGGTTTGTGATGCATCAGGTCTGTCTCTCAATATTAAACCTTTTCCTTTTCACTCTTGTCCAGAGAACTCTATTGCCTCGACAAGAGTCCAGACTGAGGTGGAATACTTGGGGTTTCCATTGGGGTAGGATGCTTTTCGGATGGAGGAGGTTAACAGTGAGAAACATGTCGATATGAAAAATCTGAGTCACTGGCTGAACCACTCCTTGTTTATTTCTGACAGTAATATCAGGAAGGTCCCAGATGGAAGCCTTAGATTCTAAAGTCTTGATAGGCTCATTTAGGACTGGTTAAAAACTTTTTTTGTGTGGTTTCACTTGGAGCTATTTTTGGAGACTTTGGTGGTGTGGATTTTTATTGAAATATGATTTTGAAATTAATAAGATTCCACTCGCACTGTCTAAAGTCAAATACTACACTTTTGTATTTTTTACTTACTTTTCTGTAGTAAATAGTGACGTCACATAGCCTATATCAATATATATTTTAATTTATCATTAGATTCTGTGATAAGGTTACAATCGTAGGCCTACAGCGACATAACTGGTGTCATGTCCACTAACCTTTGGCCTCGTGTCAGGAAAGCTCCAAGCAGCTCCTGCTGCAGCTACAACAAATCAAACGGAGAAATAAATCAAACGGAGAACTAGAATCAGAATCAGAAAATGTTTATTGCCATTGTCAGTGAGCAAGATTCACAAAGTAGGAACTAGCTTCGGCGATAAAGTGCAACATGAAGGGCATAAAATATAAAATAAAATACAAGATAAATAAAAATATACAGACTAAAACTTGAATATATACACAATTTACAGTTTGTTGGATATGGTGCAAAATCTGCAATGGATAGTTCTTGATTTATGTGCTTAATAAAGTGACAAGTGTTATAAAGTGTTAAAGTGACAAGTGTTATGAAGTGTTAAAGTGACAAGTGTTATGAAGTGTTGAAGTGACAAGTGTTATGAAGTGTTAAAGTGACAAGTGTTATGAAGTGTTGAAGTGACAAGTGTTATAAAGTGTTAAAGTGACAAGTGTTATAAAGTGTTAAAGTGACAAGTGTTATAAAGTGTTAAAGTGACAAGTGTTATAAAGTGTTAAAGTGACAAGTGTTATAAAGTGTTAAAGTGACAAGTGTTATGAAGTGTTAAAGTGACAAGTGTTATAAAGTGTTAAAGTGACAAGTGTTATAAAGTGTTAAAGTGACAAGTGTTATGAAGTGTTAAAGTGACAAGTGTTATGAAGTGTTAAAGTGACAAGTGTTATGAAGTGTTAAAGTGACAAGTGTTATGAAGTGTTAAAGTGACAAGTGTTATGAAGTGTTAAAGTGACAAGTGTTATAAAGTGTTAAAGTGACAAGTGTTATAAAGTGTTAAAGTGACAAGTGTTATAAAGTGTTAAAGTGACAAGTGTTATGAAGTGTTAAAGTGACAAGTGTTATAAAGTGTTAAAGTGACAAGTGTTATGAAGTGTTAAAGTGACAAGTGTTATGAAGTGTTAAAGTGACAAGTGTTATGAAGTGTTAAAGTGACAAGTGTTATGAAGTGTTAAAGTGACAAGTGTTATGAAGTGTTAAAGTGACAAGTGTTATGAAGTGTTAAAGTGACAAGTGTTATGAAGTGTTAAAGAGTCCAATGGCAGAGGGAAAGAAACTGTTTTTATGACGGGAGGTTCTGTCGCCTCCTGCTCGTCCCCGAGTCCTGGAGACCTACAGGTCCTGGAGACGTACAGGTCCTGGAGACCTACAGGTCCTGGAGACGTACAGGTCCTGGAGACGTACAGGTCCTGGAGACCTACAGGTCCTGGAGACGTACAGGTCCTGGAGACGTACAGGTCCTGGAGACGCGACAGGTCCTGGAGACGTGCAGGTCCTGGAGACCTACAGGTCCTGGAGACGTACAGGTCCTAGAGAGGCGACAGGTCCTGGAGACGACAGGTCCTGGAGGACGTGCAGGTCCTTCAGACGCGTGCAGGTCCTGGAGACGTACAGGTCCTGGAGACCTACAGGTCCTGGAGACGTACAGGTCCTGGAGACGTACAGGTCCTGGAGACGTACAGGTCCTGGAGACCTACAGGTCCTTCAGACGTACAGGTCCTGGAGACGTACAGGTCCTGGATACGTACAGGTCCTGGAGACGTACAGGTCCTGTACACGTACAGGTCCTGGATACGTACAGGTCCTGGATACGTACAGGTCCTTGAGACACACAGGTCCTTCAGACGTACAGGTCCTGGAGACGTACAGGTCCTTCAGACCTACAGGTCCTGGAGACGTACAGGTCCTGGAGACGTACAGGTCCTGGAGACGTACAGGTCCTGTACACGTACAGGTCCTGGATACGTACAGGTCCTGGATACGTACAGGTCCTTGAGACACACAGGTCCTTCAGACGTACAGGCCCTTCAGACGTACAGGTCCTGGAGACGTACAGGTCCTGGAGACCTACAGGTCCTGGAGACGTACAGGTCCTGGAGACGTACAGGTCCTGGAGACGTACAGGTCCTGGAGACCTACAGGTCCTGGAGACGTACAGGTCCTAGAGACGTACAGGTCCTGGAGACGTACAGGTCCTGGAGACGTACAGGTCCTTCAGACGTACAGGTCCTGGAGACGTACAGGTCCTGGAGACCTACAGGTCCTGGAGACGTACAGGTCCTGGAGACGTACAGGTCCTGGAGGACGCAGGTCCTGGAGACCTACAGGTCCTTCAGACGTACAGGTCCTGGAGACGTACAGGTCCTGGATACGTACAGGTCCTGGAGACGTACAGGTCCTGTACACGTACAGGTCCTGGATACGTACAGGTCCTGGATACGTACAGGTCCTTGAGACACACAGGTCCTTCAGACGTACAGGTCCTGGAGACGTACAGGTCCTTCAGACCTACAGGTCCTGGAGACGTACAGGTCCTGGAGACGTACAGGTCCTGGATATGTACAGGTCCTGGAGACGTACAGGTCCTGCAAACGTACAGGTCCTGGAGACGTACAGGTCCTTCAGACCTACAGGTCCTGGAGACGTACAGGTCCTGGAGACGTACAGGTCCTGGAGACCTACAGGTCCTGGAGACGTGCAGGTCCTGGAGACGTACAGGTCCTGGATACGTACAGGTCCTGGATACGTACAGGTCCTGGAGACGTACAGGTCCTGGAGACACACAGGTCCTTCAGACGTACAGGTCCTGGAGGTCCTGGAGACGTACAGGTCCTGGATACGTACAGGTCCTTGAGACGTACAGGTCCTTGAGACGTACAGGTCCTTCAGACGTACAGGTCCTTCAGACGTACAGGTCCTGGAGACATAAGGTCCTTGTGACCTACAGGTCCTGGAGACATAAGGTCCTTCAGACATACAGGTCCTGGAGACATAAGGTTCTTCAGACGTACAGGTCCTGGAGACATAAGGTCCTTCAGACGTACAGGTCCTGGAGACATAAGGTCCTTCAGACGTACAGGTCCTTCAGACGTACAGGTCCTGGAGACGTACAGGTCCTGGAGAGATGGAAGGCTGCAGCCGATCACTTTCTCTGCAGAGCGCACAATGCGATGCACTGCCTCCGGTCCGTCAGGAAGTCAGTGATCCACCTGCAGGTGGAGTCAGGCACGTTGAGCTGGGAGAGCTTGTCCTGGAGCAGAGCAGGGAGGATGGTGTTAAGTGCAGAGCTGAAGTCCACAAACAGGGTCCTGGTGTAGGTTCCCGGGGAGTCCAGGTGCTGCAGATCTGTTGGCTCTGTAGGCAAACTGCGGGGGGTCCAGGTGGGAGGAGGTGATGGACTTGAGGTGGGACATATATTATAGAACACTGTTCTTGTTGCATAACTTGTTGCATAACTTATGCAACAATGTGTTATCAGCCTCAGAAATGTCTCAGACTGACAGCTCTGTCTGTGCACCACAATAAAACTATAATTAACCTATAACAGAGGAACTTTCTGGGGCAGACTGACCCGGATACAGAGCAGAGGCCCTTCAGAATAAACCCCTGTTGGCTGCACCCGGGCCTACGGCAGGAACAGCCCATGCTTTTATTCTGAAAGGCCCGGACGCTGCAGTTTGTTAAACTTCACACAAATGTCTGACGGAAGATGCTGAAGAAAAGGGAGCTATTGGTAAGTTTACTCTTTATTCACTTTTCCCGCACGTTTGTTTTGTTTGTGGGGCTCTCAGCCCCCTCAGGTGGACTCACTAAACACCGGGGTTTCCGGTAAACCCGCGGGAAACACGGGGACCGGGGGCGGCGGCTTTGTGGACAGGTCACACCGAGAAAGGAGCACTGTTCTCAGCTTTAGCCCTCAGCTGTCACTGGGGACGCTAGTGTTAGCATGTTAGCTCCTGCGATTTGGTGTTTTATGACACTAATACTCTCTTGTTTCTCTTTGTTAGTCGCGTAAATGCTGTAAAAGTTCTTAAATGTGTCTTTTTTTGTTTTTAGTCGTGTTTTTGTGTCGGAAAACTTGTAAAAGCCGGCTGCGGTTGGAGGTACTTAGCATGCTAACGGAGGCTAGCTGAAGCTAACGGAGGCTAACGTGCGTCAGGTGTTCAGGAGGCGGAAGTGTGAACAAAGTAGACTGTACTTTAAACTCAGACTGGATCTCATTTCTCTAAATGTGCACACTCAATTCCTTCACTCCCTTCCTCTCCTCGCGTCCTAGCCCCGCCCACAGAGAGGAGAGGAGAGAGGAGAAGAGATGAGTTTAGCACAGTGGGACTTCTCAGGAGCCTCACCTGCAGCTAAGGCAATTTTTGACATTTACTACTGGATCTGCAGCAAGATCTCAAATTAACTTCAGAATTTTAATTTAGTTTGATCTAAATGGGGCGGCAGTAGCTCAGTGGTAGAGCGGCCGTCCTTCAACCGGAAGGTAGTAGGTTCGATTCCCGCTCTCCCCACAGTTCATACTGTCGTTGTGTCCTTGGGCAAGACACTTAACCCACCTTGCCTTGTATGAATGTGTTAGAATGTTGAAGGTGTTGGTCGGAGAGGCCGTAGGCGCGGAATGGCTGCCACGTCTCTGTCAGTCTGCCCCAGGGCAGCTGTGGCTACAGATGTAGCTTACTACCACCAGTGTGTGACTGTGGAGTGAATGAATAATTGATATGTAAAGCGTCCTTGAGCTCTGAAAAGGCGCTATATAAATATAACAATTATTATTATTATAAATTGAATTTTTGTTCTATTTAAAATAAAAATGTATTTTTTTAAATTAAAAGTATAAAGTTCACAAGCATCAGAACATTTACAGATAAACCATTGCATCTAAGAGACACTTCTCTGTCTCTGCTGAAGTTCTTCATAATTGTCCAATCGCACGTGGAGTGGGCGGGGTTTGTGTAGGAAGCTCTGGTGTATCCTCGCTTATGCCTCCTCCAGCACCTCTCCTCTCGGAGCAGCGTTAAGAGCTTTAGAACGGCACTAAAGATGGCGCATGGAGAATAACTTGACCTGTGCAGTCGAGGAGGTATATTTAGAGAAATGAGATCCAGTCTCAGTGGCACAAAGAAAGAAGGTGTCAATAAAGTTAAAACGTTTTTGGAATTGTAATGTTTGTTGGCTTTTCTTTCAAACAGATGAAAGAGTGGCATGTTTACATCATACAAGCTATGTCCTGGTTTTACATGGATTTGAGCAGGTTTCAGGTGGTTTTTACCAGGTTTTGGACTGAACAGGTTTTATGTCTGAGAGTTCTCCAGGGTTAATAACTTGTCCTGTTTAGTGTCCCTATAATGGATTACTTATCAAAATAGGCAGCACATATAATCAATTTACTGAAGATTTAGTGCATACTTCTCATATTAATATAAAAACAAGTGCATGTCATCTTTAGCTCAGGCATAAATCTTTCATTTGTGTTCAAGTCTTTTGTTACTGAAATGAAAAAGGTCTAGTTCTCTTGACCACGTCTACAGCAACATACGTGGTGCATACAGGGCTGCACCCTGCCCCCACTTCGGACACTCGGACCACATCTCTTTGTTCCTGTACCCTGCTTACAGACAAAGACTGAAACAAGCACACCCTGTCACCAAACAGATCAAACTCTGGACCCCGGAGAGCGAGATCACCCTGCAGGACTGTTTTGCACTGACAGACTGGGATGTGTTTAAAGCTGCAGCCACTGTGGAGGACTCTTCCATTAGCATACAGGATTATGCTGAGTATGTGTCTGGGTACATCAGCACTTGTGTTGATAACATTCCCAACCAGAAGCCCTGGATAAACAGTCAGGTACGTCACATGCTGCGTGCTCGCTCTCTTGCATTTAGATCAGGCAATGAGAACGAGTCCAAAGCTGCGAAGTATGGACTGAGAAAAGCCATCACAGCGGCCAAGAGGCAGTACAGAGAGAAGCTGGACAGCTTCTACTCTACTGCGGATTCAGGGCGGATGTGGCAAGGCCTGCAGCACATCACAGACTACAGGACCACCACCAACAACATCGCCACAACAGACAGCCTGCCGGATGACCTTAACAATTTCTACGCCCGCTTTGAGGCTCCCAGCGACACTGCAGAGAGGGAGCTCACACACACCTGGTTCACCCAACCCCCCTCCCCTCCACCAACCATCTCAGCAACCCAGGTACACAGAGCTCTGAGGAAGATCAACCCCCGCAAAGCAGCAGGACCGGACAACATTCCTGGGCGGGCCCTCAGAGCTTGTGCCAACGAGCTGGTTGATGTTTTCACCTCAATCTTCAACCTCTCCCTCAGCCAGCGCATTGTACCATCATGCTTCAAGACCACGACCATCGTCCCCCTGCCCAAGAAGAACCCACCCACCTGCCTGAATGACTACAGGCCAGTGGCACTCACTCCAATCATTATGAAGTGTTTCGAGAGAGTGGTGCTGGCCCACATTCAGAGCAGCATACCGGACACCATTGACCCTCTGCAGTATGCCTACCGGCCCAACAGGTCCACCTCAGATGCTATCACTACTGCCGTCCACTACTCCCTCTCACACCTGGAGAACAAAGACTCATACATACGGATACTTTTCATAGATTACAGCTCCGCCTTCAACACAGTCATCCCACACAAACTCACCCACAAACTGTCCACACTTGGTTTGCACCCCACCCTCTGTGACTGGCTCCTAGATTTCCTGACTGGCAGGCCTCAGTCTGTCAGGATTGGAAATAGGACTTCAGCCAGCACCATCACAAACATTGGTACTCCACAGGGCTGTGTACTCAGCCCCATCCTCTACACCCTGTACACCTACGACTGTGTCGCCTCTCACAAGGACAACATCATCCTGAAGTTTGCCGACGACACCGCAGTGATAGGACGACGCTGGCGGTGACGAGGCAGCTTACAGGAGGAGGTGGCCAGTCTGGTGTCATGGTGTGAAGACAACAACCTCACCCTCAACACGGACAAGACAAAGGAGATGATAGTGGACATGAGGAGGGAGAGGAGAACGCCTCAGCCACTGTTCATCCGGGAGCTTGAAGTGGAGAGGTGAGCAACTTCAAATACTTGGGTGTCCACATCAATGAGGACCTCACTTGGACACCTTACACCACGCAGCTGGTCAAGAAGGCTCAACAGCGGCTGTATTTTCTGAGGAGGCTGAGGAAGTTTGGCATGTCGCCCAAGATCCTCAGCAACTTCTACAGCTGCACCATTGAGAGTGTCCTGACCAGCTGCATCACTGTGTGGTGCGGCAGCACTTCTGTCATGGACCGCAAACGCCTGCAGAGAGTGGTGAAGACTGCGCAGAAGATCACCAGGACTCCACTGCCCTCACTGCAGAGCATCTACCACCGCAGAGTCCACAGAAGAGCTGCTTCCATCCTCAAAGACCCCTCCCACCCCCAACATGGTCTGTTCACACTTCTACCCTCAGGACGGAGGTTCAGAAGTGTGAAATGCAGGACTTCCAGAATGAAGAACTCATTCTTTCCCTCTGCCATAAGACTCCTAAACAGCAGATAGGAGTCTACATTCACAATCACAACATTACATGAACAATTGTTTACCTACTGCACTACCTCACTTTATCACTTTATCACTTTACTACTTTACTCTTTGCCCTGTTATATTTTTTATATTATTTTTTATTTTTATTTTTATCTTTATATATTTGCTGCTCTTTATATTTGCTGCTCTTTTATTACTTATACTTATCTTATTTTTATTTTTAACTTGTGTGACTTATTGTGTGACTTTTTACTGTGGACGGCAAAGTAAGAATTTCATTGTACAGGGAAACATGCTTTCTGTCTGTACACGACAATAAACACTTTGAATCTTGAATCTTGAATCTGTTAGTACAGGTCACAGACTCACCTGTTCTGTGCTTGGCCCAACCGTGTTTACAAAATACTGAAACTGTTCCTTGTTCTGCGCCTGACCTGAAAGAACAGCTGACAGCGCTGCTCGACACAGCCACGAGGCAGATGTGTCTTCTTTACTTCTTTATTAGGCCCGAGCCGGTGATGACCGGGAGGGCCTATTGTTCTTGCTCGGATTTTTTTTTTTTAGGCCCGAGCCGGTGATGGCCGGGAGGGCCTATTGTTTTGCTTTCGGATTTTTTTTTTTTTTTATCTTTATTGTGACCAAATGATCCTAAATTTGACCCAGTGAACATGCACAAAAAGTCATTTTTATTGGTCCCAGACTTCAAGCTCGGCAAAAATGGTATGTTTTGAAGTCGCGAAAAAAACGAAAAATGACTCAGTGGCGACCCTACAAAATCAAAATACATTGGGCCTATGGAAAGTGAAAGTAAGTTTTTCAACACAGAAAAATGAAACTTGGTATATCCATAGGACACCTCAGGGCAAACAGAAAAGTCAATGACAGTCACACCTAAACTTAACAGGAAGTCCGCCATGTGGGGTGAAACCCATGCCACTAAAATCGCACTTGCGCAGAAAGATGCAAATCATTGTGTTTTAATCTAAATGGCCCCAAATTTGGTGAGTATCATCTAGACACGTGTGCCAACCAAAGTTGTGACTTTGTTGTTGATATCTTATCGGGTATGGGTGTGGCAAGCCTGTAACGAGGTGGCCATTTTGTGAAAATAAAACGTCTCTTAACTCTCAAACGCCTTCTCGGATCGAGTCGGACCCAAAAAGGCGTTTGTGCACATTCATGACCTGAACACAAAAATATGTAAATAAAAGGGTTATCTTTAGAAATGGCTCTCCAGCGCCCCCTACAAACTTATAATGGACCCAAGAATTTAGTTTGTCATAGAGACATGGAATTTGGTACACACATCTCTTATGGCATGACGAGCATAAAAGCCAATGACAACCACCCCCTATCTATAAATGTGTTGCCATAGCAACGTCCCAAATATGTGGAAAAAGTCAATGGGAAGTGAAAATTTTAGTTTGTCGTAGGCAAATGAAACTTGGTACACACATCCAGTATGGGCTTATGAACAAAAAAGCCAAAGGGGACCACACCTTATCACACACGGGAAGGCGGCCATTTTAAATTGAAGATGTGAACCGACTTAGAATACAACCTCTTTTTTAAAAAACAACAGAAAATAGCTGCTTCATTCCACAGACACCAAACTTGGCCAAAATGAGCTAAACACATGTATGTAAAAGAGACAAGCGTTTTTCTAGACTTTTTTGCTCGAGTTATATTTTTTTTATTATAATTCGGTATATATTTTTTTATTATAATTTTTCTGCAATATGATTTTCAATTTGACCCAGTAAACGAACAACTAAAAGTCAATTTTATTGGTCCCAGACTTCAAGCCCAGCGAAAAATTTATGTATTTGAAGTCGCTGAAAAAAAATATGAAAAATGACTCAGTGGCGACCCCTAGAAAAGTCAAAATACATTGGTTCTATGGAAAAGGAAAGTACATTTTTCCAATGTAGAAAGACAAAACTTGGTTCATCCATAGGACACCTCAGGGCAAACATAAAAGTTTATTACAGCCATACCGTAAACTCAACAGAAAATCTATGTTGGGTGGAATGCGTGACCACCTAAATCTCACCCCTTGTGTCTAAAGGCTTTTCATCTAAACAGCTCCAAATTTGGTGAGTGTCATCTAGACACGTGTGCCAAAAAAGTTATCAATTTGTTTTTTGATACATTTGTGGCTGTGGTCGTAATGAGTCTGTGAAGAGGCAATCTTTGGGAAATAAATGCCATTTCCCAATTGCCAGGATCCTTCCTTTAGAGGAGGCCCCTCCAGAGCCACGACTAGAGTCTTAGAAAACTCCTCAGAATCCTTTGGAACTTGTAACCTTGTACTTTTAGACAAGTTATATTTACATTTTGTCTTTTTAAACAGGGGGGTGCAGCGATTCCTGAGTCATCTCAAATCTCCAGCCAGTACTTTTTTTTTCTCACCTTAGCCCAAGCATAATCTATTATTTTCAAAGGTTCAGACAGTTCCCAGGAAAACAAGGGATTGTGGAGACCTTTAACTCTAAATTACAAGGTGGTGTAACAGGCCCCAGCAGTAACACAGGCCCGGTTATTTGACATTACCGTGAAGTTTACGATTTAAAGCACGAAATGCAATCCTCCGAGTGCATGTGTCCCCGCGGTCTCAAGGGAGGCGAGGGCCTTTATCGCCGCTTGCGGCTTTAATTAGGCCCGAGCCGGTGATGGCCGGGAGGGCCTATTGTTTTTGCTCAGATTTTTTTTTTTTTTTTTTCTTCCGACCCAATGATCCTAAATTTGACCCAGTGAACATGCACAAAAGTCATTTTATTGGTCCCAGACTTCAAGCTCGTGAAAAATTTATGTATTTGAAGTCGCGAAAAAAATACGAAAAATGACTCAGTGGCGACCCTACAAAATCAAAATACATTGGGCCTATGGAAAGTGAAAGTAACTTTTTTCCAACGTAGAAAAATGAAACTTGGTACATCCATAGGACACCTCAGGGCAAACAGAAAAGTCAATGACAGTCACACCCTAAACTTAACAGGAAGTCCGCCATGTGGGGTGAAGCAGCGGCCACTAAAATCGCACTTGCGCAGAAAGATGCAAATCATTGTGTTTTAATCTAAATGGCCCCAAATTTGGTGAGTATCATCTAGACACGTGTGCCAACCAAAGTTGTGACTTTGTTTTTGATATCTTATCGGGTATGGGTGTGGCAAGCCTGTAACAAGGTGGCCATTTTTGTGAAAATAAAACGTCTCTTAACTCTCAAACGCCTTCTCGGATCGAGTTGGACCCAAAAAGGCGTTTGTGCACATTCATGACCTGAACAAAAAATATGTAAATAAAAGGGTTATCTTTAGAAATGGCTCTTCAGCGCCCCCTACAAACTTATAATGGACCCAAGAATTTAGTTTGTTATAGAGACATAAAATTTTGTACACACATCTCTTATGTCATGACGAGCATAAAAGCCAATGACAACCACCCCTATCTATAAATGTGTTGCCATAGCAACGTCCCAAAAATGTGAAAAAGTCAATGGGAAGTGAAATTTTTAGTTTGTTGTAGGCAAATAAAACTTGGTACACACATCCACCATGGGCTTATGAACAAAAAGCCAATGGGACCACACCCTATCACACACAGGAAGGCGGCCATTTTGAATTGAAAATGTGAACCGACTTAAAATACACCTCTTTTTAAAAGTACACAGAAAAAGCTGCTTCATTCCACAGACACCAAACTTGGGCAAAATGAGCTAAACACATGTATGTAAAAGAGACAAGTGTTTTTCTAGACTTTTTGCTCGAGTTATATTTTTTATTATAATTCGGTATATATTTTTTATTCTAATTTTTCTGCAAAATGATCCTCAATTTAACCCAGTAAACGAACAACTAAAAGTCATTTTTATTGGTCCCAGACTTCAAGCTCGTGAAAAATTTATGTATTTGAAGTCCCGAAAAAAAAATACGAAAAATTACTCAGTGGCGGCCCCTAGAAAAGTCAAAATACATTGGGCCTATGGAAAGTGAAAGTAACTTTTTCCAACGTGAAAAATGAAACTTGGTACATCCATAGAACACCTCAAGGCAAACTGAAAAGTCAATGACAGTCACACCTAAACTTAACAGGAAGTCCGCCATGTGGGGTGAAAGGCGCGCCACTAAATTCGCACTTGCGCAGAAAGATGCAAATCATTGTGTTTTAATCTAAATGGCCCCAAATTTGGTGAGTATCATCTAGACACATGTGCCAACCAAAGTTGTGACTTTGTTTTTGATATCTTATCGGGTATGGGTGTGGCAAGCCTGTAACGAGAGGTGGCCATTTTTGTGAAAATAAAGCGTCTCTTAACTCTCAAACGGCTTCTCGGATCGAGTTGGACCCAAAAGGCGTTTGTGCACATTCATGACCTGAACACAAAAATATGTAAATAAAGGGTTATCTTTAGAAATGGCTCTCCAGCGCCCCTACAAACTTATAATGGGACCCAAGAATTTAGTTTGTCATAGAGACATAAAATTTGGTACACACATCTCTTATGTCATGACGAGCATAAAAGCCAATGACAACCACCCCTATCTATAAATGTGTTGCCATAGCAACGTCACAAATATGTGGAAAAGTCAATGGAAGTGAAAATTTTAGTTTGTCGTGAGGCAAATGAAACTTGGTACACACATCCAGCATGGGCTTATGAACAAAAAGCCAATGGGGACCACACCCTATCACACACGGGAAGGCGGCCATTTTGAATTGAAAATGTGAACCGACTTAAAATACACCTCTTTTTTAAAAGAACACAGAAAATAGCTGCTTCATTCCACAGACACCAAACTTGGGCAAAATGAGCTAAACACATGTATGTAAAAGAGACAAGTGTTTTTCTAGACTTTTTTGCTCGAGTTATATTTTATTTTATTATAATTTGGTATATTTTTTTTTATTATAATTTTTCTGCAAAATGATCCTCAATTTGACCCAGTAAACGTGCAACTAAAAGTCATTTTAATTGGTCCCAGACTTCAAGCTCGGCGAAAAATTAATGTATTTGAAGTCCTCGAAAATAAATTTTAAAAAATGACTCAGTGGCGACCCCTAGAAAAGTCAAAATACATTGGGCCTATGGAAAGTGAAAGTAACTTTTTTCCAATGTAGAAAAATGAAACTTGGTACATCCATAGAACACTTCAGGGCAAACAGAAAAGTCTATGACAGCCACACCCTAAACTCAACAGGAAGTCCGCCATGTGGGGTGAAAGGCGCGGCCACTAAAATCGCACCCCTTGTGTCTAAAGGCTTTTCATCTAAACAGCTCCAAATTTGGTGAGTATCATCTAGACACGTGTGCCAAAAAAAAATATCAATTTGTTTTTTGATACATTTGTGGCTGTGGTCGTAATGAGTCTGTGAAGAGGCAACCTTTGGGAAATAAATGCCATTTCCCAATTGCCAGGATCCTTCCTTTAGAGGAGGCCCCTCCAGAGCCACGGCTAGAGTCTTAGAAAACTCCTCAGAATCCTTTTACCGTGAAGTTTACGCTTTAAAGCACGAAATGCACTCCTCCGAGTGCATGTGTCCCCGCGGTCTCAAGGGAGGCGAGGGCCTTTATCGCCGCTTGCGGCTTTAATTCATTTTTATATCTGCTCAAAGCCAACACAAAACAATAATAGCAAAGCAGCAGTAAAATTAAAGCAGTTTAAGTTGGATGTCTTTAGTTTGCCCTCTTTCCGTCTCCGTTAATGTTAATTAACATGATTGCATTCTGGCATTCTTCTAATCAAATTACTCTATTTATTCGATGAATCGTTTGAGTCCCAAAAACCAGGCCTAAGCCAGGTCTTAACCAGGTAGGGCTGCACGATAACAAGAAAAATGATAATCACGATTATTTTGCACAAAATTTTAATCACGATTAATAATCACGATTATTCTATTAGTTAAGAACTTTTTTTTAACTTAAGTATTTTTATAACAGCAATATATAAAATAAAAACAAACATTATAAACAGAACATAAATACTGCAAGTCACTGTATTTGAAATTCTTGATATTGTACTTTATGGTGGCTTTTAAGGTGGTTGACGAGGTTTGTTGTCTTACCTTGCGACGTCTGTACGGAACAGGAGCACAGTTTGCATAGGACTGCAGTACTGATCAACATCACATTCACTGAACCCGAAATACTTCCAAACAATGGAGTATGACCCCTTTTTGGGAACTAACGAGCACTTCTTCACCTTCATCTTGTTGCTCTGCCATTATGTTTGTTTCTGTTGGCTGAATGACTGTGAGAGCTTATCGCTTGACGCCAACTGTGCAAGCTATGAGAGCGAGCGCTTGAAATCTAAACACCGTCACGTGAGGCGTGGCGCGTTTATCATCCGTACACTCTCAACCCATAAAGAAAAAAGAATGATTTCTAACCCTACAATGTTTGTTTTGTGCTTGGTATTTACATATTGATATTGCGACGATTATGGTTAATTAATCGTGGGAGACAGATATCGTTATCACGATTAAATTACGATTAATCGTGCAGCCCTATAACCAGGTCTAACCAGGTCTGGAGGCGGAGTCTGTGACCTGCAGAATAAGAATAATGAGAATTGTTCCAGATGTAGTTTTATTGACAAAAGAAAAGCAGGTTTGCTGCAGTTGCGTTTACGACGTGGGACCAGAACAAAATAAACCAGAGAAGTGGTGCTTTAATCCGGATGAAATGAGCGGGCTCCTGTTCTGATTATTATTTCAGATTTATTTTAATAAAGTGCTGTGTTGGGGAGTTTCAGAGTCTAAGGAGGCTGTGTGAGTCTAGTGTCACAAACGGCTCACACCTCGTTAATTTCTTGCTAAAACTGTTCATCAATGCGTGCCATCTTTCAACACGAGCTGTTTTTACTCCAGCCGGGTCTGAGAAAACAGAAAACACTTGAGAATAGAGGCGTGTGCCGCAGCAGAGACACACAGTCATTAACTCCAGGCTGAGGTCCATTAGGACACAACTGCAGCAGTGTTCAGTGAGGGGTGTTCTGTCAGACCCTGTTGGAGCTGGTTTTATTGCTCACAGCAGCGGTTTAGAGAAGCAGACAGGAGCAGCGACACAGGAGTGCTTCAGGTCGAGTCAGTTTGGTTCAGTAACTTCTGAAGAGGCTTGACATCTGCTTTCTTCTTCAATATGACATTTATTAAAAAACAGACAAGACAAGCTTAATTTGAGAAGTTTTTCTTTTGACTCTCCTTCTGTCTCGAGTGAGTTTTCGTCCAATCAGGGACAGATACAAGAGCTGCCTTCTACGGATGCACCGAAATTAAATTCTTGGCCGAATACCGAACGCGGTGTTTCGCATTTTTTCCATTTATTTTGCCAATTTTTTCACCATTACAATATTTAATAAGTAAAAATTTGCTTTTTACTATTTTGTGTTGCTTTTCAGATAAATAAATCAAATAACAAAATACAATTTCAAAATATTTATTTAACACAACATTTTTGAACATTCCAGCAAATATTATACAAACAAAGCACAATACAACTTAAAATGTATAAATTAGTAAAAAAAAATTATTTAACAAATGAATAACTGTCCTAGACATAAGCCTACTTAGCCTACTTCTTCAGGAGAAGTGGCAGGTTCTTCTTTATGAAAAGTATCTTCTCTGCACTAAACAGTCTCTCACTGTCGGAGCTTGTGCATGGAGCAGACGAGTAACAATGTCTTCAAGATAATGAAATGGTTAAACCCAGTGTAGGCCTACTATTTTACTACACTGAAAATAGTTAAATTTTCACAAAATACATAATATAAAATATAGGTAGTAACACTTTACAATGTTTGTTAACATTATTGCATTAACTAACAATGAGCAATACATTTGTTATGGTATTTATTAATCTTCGTTAATGTACGATAATAAAAAATATGCACGTGGCAGAGTGGTTAGCACTCCTGCCTCACAGCAAGAAGGTCGTGAGTTCAAAACCCGCCGACTCAAACATTCTTGTCCGACTCTGGTCTTTCTGTGAGGAGTCTGCATGTCCTCCACGTGTTACTGTGGGTTCTCTCCGGGTACTCCGGCTCCTCCCACCGTCCAAACACATGCATGTACAGGTTAATTACCAACTCTAAAGTGTCCCTAGTGAATGAATGTGAGAGTGAATGGTTGTCTGTCACTGTCTGTCTCTAAATGTCAGCCCTGTGACTAACTGGCCACTGTCCAGGGTGTACCCCGCCTCAGGCCCAAAGCTGCTGGGATAGGCTCCAGTCACCCGCGACTCCTAACGGGACTAATCGGTAGAAAATGAATGAATGAATGAATAGTTCATGTTAGTATAAGTGCATTAACAATTTTAACAAATAGGCCTACCATTTTTGATACTTTTTAATTCAAAAATTACAAATGTGATACTTAATTTTAATACTGTATTAGTAAATGTTAACATTAAGATTAATAAATGCTTTTAATAAGGGTTTTTCATTGGCGGCAGTGGCTCAGTGGTAGAGCAGTCGGCTTTCAACCGGAAGGTAGTGGGTTCGATTCCCGCTCTCCCCACAGTTCATACTGTCGTTGTGTCCTTGGGCAAGACACTTAACCCACCTTGCCTCGTATGAATGTGTAAGAATGTTGAGTGAATGTATGTGGTGATGGTCGGAGAGGCCGTAGGCGCAAAATGGCTGCCACGTCTCTGTCAGTCTGCCCCAGGGCACACGTGGCTACAGTTGTGTAGCTTACCATCACCAGTGTGTGACTGTGGAGTGAATGAATAATGGACGGCCTGTAAGCGCTTTGAGTCCCTTGGTCCCTCGGGAGAAAAGCGCAATATAAATCCAATCCATCATCATCATCATCATCATCATCATCATCATCATCATTATTATCATTGTTAGTTAATGTTAAAAATAGAAACTACTTTATAAAGTGTTACCATAATCCAAAATATAAATAAAATCTTAAATTAATTTCCCATACAAGTAGCCTACCTGCGTGCCATCTGCGCCAGCTCGGGAAAGCGGCCTTGATTGGTCCTCCAAAATTCGAGAGGGTTATTGCTCCTGGGGATGGGACTTCTGAGAGTTATCCATCTAACTGTTGAGCGCTCGAGCTTGTCCTCCGTCTTGCAAATGGGATATTCTCTTGGAGGATCTCATCGTCAGACAGCGAGACTGTGCGCGGCTCATCTGTAGTACGAGCCCGTTTACTCTCTGCGCTGTTTTCATCTCCTGCGCTGTGCATCACCTGACCGTCTCCATCACCTAGCGGCTTTCCCAAATCCAACTTGGCCTGGATCATTTCTCGTGTGTGCATCTTTTTCCCCACATCCAAGTAATGATCTTTATATCGTGGATCAAGCACAGTCTCGATGCAGTACAGGGGTTCTGAGTCCGCCTGACTAAATCGTGTGCTGACAGCTTCTAAGAGCGCACTTTTAGTTGTTTTCACTCCGTGGTCTGTTTCGCTTGAAGTAGGTTTTTGCAGATGCACCCCCTCTGGACAATTCAGCAGAACAATGTCTGCAAACGGCCATTTTTGCCTCTTTCTCTGAGACTTTAAAGTGCTTCCACACTGCTGACATGTTTGCTGCATAAAGCCCGCGCCTCTCACTCTACGCGGGTTATTTGATTGCATCATTAAAAACGTCATTGTTCGGCAAAATTTATACGGCCTTTTTACTTATTAATTTCAGTTGCCAAACATTCGGTGCATCCCTACTGCCTTCTAGTGATGGGCAATCACTCTTTTTTATGAGCCGTCTCTTTTGGCTCACAAACGGCTCTTTAAATAATAAATGTTTTAACTATGACTTTGACTGTAATACATGTAAAAACAGTTAAAATTAAATGAAATCATACTCGCAATGTCTCACAATTTTGTTAAAAATGCATTAATTTTGTTATAAAAAAAAGAATGCTATTAATCATTGTAGCAATGCATATAAAATATTTTGCCAATGGAATATCAATTTGGCCTTTTTTCGCTACAGACTGACTTTTGCATAAACAGGTCCTTTTATAGAAGACTGCGTTGCTGTGGGTTGCAGAGTAGGAGGTGCTGGCTCCAGGTGCTCCACCACCTTCACTAGTTTCTCGAAGCTCCTCTAGCTTCACAGTTGGTGCACAAATCGAATAAACCGGTGTAGGTTGTGCTTAGAACCGGCGCGTTCAGCCCTCCCTTCTAATATCATTGGCTGACACCTCGTGTATGATTGGCAGGAATAGACGGTTGAAAGGAATGAGGCATAAATAATTATATTTTTGTGTTGTTCATTGGATTATTAGTTTTTTTTACTAAAATAAAATAATTCAATATTTTATTATTACATAATGGTTTATTACTAAAGCCTATATTAAAAAAGAAATAGAGTCGGCTCTTCAGAGATGTGAGCCGGCTCCCATCGTTCACTTAAAAGAGCCGGCTCACTCGCGAACGACCCATCACTACTGTCTTCACTCTTACCAGTCTGCAGTTTAAACCCAGCTCTGTTTCAGCGCTGTTCGATACAGACTGCTTCAGGAGGAAGAACCCATCACACTTGTCTTGACTCTGACCTTTTTAAAGACGTCCAGGAGGCATCCGGGACAGATACCTGAGCCTCAGCTGCTCCTCTTGATGTGGAGGAGCAGTGGCTCTACTCTAAGCTCCTCCCGAGTGACCGAGCTCCTCACCCTATCTATAAGGGAGCACCCAACCACCCTGCGGAGAAAGCTCATTTCAGCCGCTTGTATCTGGGATCTTGTTCTTTCGGTCATGACCCAAAGCTCACAACCATAGGTGAGAGTAGGAACGTAGATCGACCGGTAAATAAAGAGCTCTTGCAGCTCACTTCCTTCTTCAACGGTACATCACTGCAGAAGCTGCACCGATCCGTCTGTCAATCTCACGCTCTTTCCTTCCCTCACTCGTGAACAAGACCCTGAGACACTTGAACTCCTCCACTTGAGGCAGGAGCTCTCCACCAACCTGAAGGGGGCAAGCCACCCTTTTCCGACTGAGAACCATGGTCTCAGACTTGGAGGTGCTGATAAAAAATAAAAATTATTTGTTTTAATTAATCTGCAAAATTCAAACAGTGTTTATGTTTTTGAGCTCGTGTGTAACCACCTTGAGCCGGTACCGTGTCTTTAGAGCACATCTGAGCTGTGATCAGCTGGAGTTCTCCTGCAGCCGCCTGCGACACCGGTTAAAACTGAAGTCAAAGGTAAAAGCTCTCCTGCAGTTTTAGGTCTGTGTGTCTTGTCTGAGCACAGATCTTTTTTTCTTTTTAAAACGTAGATCTAAGCCTGGCCTCTGAGAGGAGCCACTGCCCTTAACTATCAGTATTTCATACAAAGGCCTGTAAAAAGGCTAAAGCCGGAGCAGTTGAGGAGTTTGTCTCAAAACAGAGGTGGAACAATGTGATGGGTTTTCAGGGCAAAAGCCCCCAATTTAGGGTGCTCCATACCATTGGCATAAAAAGAGTAAAGGGTGGGTTCTATAAACAGTTTTTGATCTAAATTGCTTCTGTTTGGAAAAAACGCTAACCTGTTTTTTGGTGGTATTGAATGACTTGAACTGGAATTCTCACATAACTTCACTATTGCATGCGTTTTATATTTCAATCCGTCTGTCTTCTTTTGACTCGATACGTCCTGTGGCAGACGAGGCGACGACACTAGCATTTTTACTGTATTTCTAAGATTCTTTTACTTAAGACATTATATATAGTGCTTTATTATGGTCTATGAATGATGTCACATATGTATCTACAGCTACAATATAATGCTTTTTACTTATTATTATTTTATTCATGAAATAGCTTTTCAGTGAAAGATTCAACAAGGGCTGCTCTAAGACATAAAATTCATGGGCTAAAAATAAGTCCCACCCAATACCATCAGCTGCAGCTACTGAGAGTAAAGACCAGGGGTGTCCAAGGTGTCCAAGGTGTCCAAGGTGTCTGGTCCTTTTGTGAAGTACTACATTAATAATTACTGTTAATACATTCTTGCTATTATTAATAAATAACAGCAAATTAAATTGTATGTAAACGCATTAGAATTTATTTGTTGATTTGTAAACTTACAAAGGGACAAACATTAGCCTATATTTAAAATAAATATGGGAACATTTGACGTTTACTTAGGGACTGCTGGAACTGGTTTTCGGGACAGTACTGGGACGATGATTAAAAAAAAGTCTGGAGCCCTGATTTGTGAAATAATAAACGGGCACTTGTTCACTTCTAATGTGCCTCAACTCTTTTCATTTGAATCGTGAGTTGTGTGACTTGTTACATCCCTATGTTTGACCTTATGACCTTTATGTAATAGGGCCTTGGCTTTTGCGTTTTTTTCCTTTTTTTTTAATTATTTCCGGTCACTGAAGACTAGTCCAAGTTGTAATCCTTATGTGTGATTTTAGTTTGGTTCCTGTTTGTTCTTGTTTGTTTCACAAGTAAATGTTAGTCTAATAATGATAATAGAACGATATTTATTATTCAAACTCTCAGAGGTTTAGTGGAGTTAAAGCAACAGTATTTACTTTTATAACGATTCAAACATCTGGATAAACTCTTAGTTCTAACTAAGGCCTGATCTTCCCTCAGTTCTCACCCTCGCTCAGATTAACGCTGATCCTGTTGTGTGTGTTTCTGAGAACAAGGTGGCAGCAGCACGTCTCAGCTGTAAACCTAAACCAGGACTTGGCCCCGGTCCAGGACCAGGACAGAGTCAGTGAAGTGTGCTGTTTGTTCAGAGTCAGATTCGAGGAAACGGCGGCTGTCTCCTCCTCTTCACTCTGTTTAAGACTCACTCAGACACAGTCCTGACCTGGTCCTGGTCCCAGTCCTCGTCCAGTGCAGCTCCATGTGGACTCAGCAGGAAGCAGAGAATAGTAATGTCCGCAGCTCGGAGTCTGAGGTTAGTCCGGCGTTTAGCACGTTTTAAAGTTTATCAAATTAGATTTAAATCAAATTAGTATGAAAGAGAAAATGTCTCTAGTCCTGGTTTAGACCTGGTTTAGACCTGGTTTAGACCTGGTTTAGACCTGGTTTAGACCTGGTTTAGACCTGGTTTAGACCTGGTTTAGACCTGGTTTAGACCTGGTTTAGTCCTGGTTTAATCCTGGTTTAGTCCTGGTTTAGACCTGGTTTAGTCCTGGTTTAATCCTGGTTTAATCCTGGTTTAGTCCTGGTTTAGACCTGGTTTAGACCTGGTTTAGACCTGGTTTAGACCTGGTTTAGACCTGGTTTAGTCCTGGTTTAATCCTGGTTTAGTCCTGGTTTAGACCTGGTTTAGACCTGGTTTAGTCCTGGTTTAGTCCTGGTTTAATCCTGGTTTAGTCCTGGTTTAGACCTGGTTTAGTCCTGGTTTAATCCTGGTTTAATCCTGGTTTAGTCCTGGTTTAGACCTGGTTTAGACCTGGTTTAGACCTGGTTTAGACCTGGTTTAGTCCTGGTTTAATCCTGGTTTAGACCTGGTTTAGACCTGGTTTAGACCTGGTTTAGACCTGGTTTAGTCCTGGTTTAATCCTGGTTTAGTCCTGGTTTAGACCTGGTTTAGACCTGGTTTAGACCTGGTTTAGACCTGGTTTAATCCTGGTTTAATCCTGGTTTAGTCCTGGTTTAGACCTGGTTTAGTCCTGGTTTAATCCTGGTTTAATCCTGGTTTAGTCCTGGTTTAGACCTGGTTTAGACCTGGTTTAGACCTGTTTTAGACCTGGTTTAATCCTGGTTTAGTCCTGGTTTAGTCCTGGTTTAGACCTGGTTTAGTCCTGGTTTAATTCTGGTTTAGACCTGGTTTAGTCCTGGTTTAGTCCTGGTTTAATCCTGGTTTAGTCCTGGTTTAGTCCTGGTTTAATCCTGGTTTAATCCTGGTTTAGTCCTGGTTTAATCCTGGTTTAGACCTGGTTTAGACCTGGTTTAGACCTGGTTTAGTCCTGGTTTAGACCTGGTTTAGTCCTGGTTTAATCCTGGTTTAGTCCTGGTTTAGACCTGGTTTAGTCCTGGTTTAATCCTGGTTTAATCCTGGTTTAGTCCTGGTTTAGACCTGGTTTAGACCTGGTTTAGACCTGGTTTAGACCTGGTTTAGACCTGGTTTAATCCTGGTTTAATCCTGGTTTAGTCCTGGTTTAGACCTGGTTTAGTCCTGGTTTAATCCTGGTTTAATCCTGGTTTAGTCCTGGTTTAGACCTGGTTTAGACCTGGTTTAGACCTGTTTTAGACCTGGTTTAATCCTGGTTTAGTCCTGGTTTAGTCCTGGTTTAGACCTGGTTTAGTCCTGGTTTAATTCTGGTTTAGACCTGGTTTAGTCCTGGTTTAGTCCTGGTTTAATCCTGGTTTAGTCCTGGTTTAGTCCTGGTTTAATCCTGGTTTAATCCTGGTTTAGTCCTGGTTTAATCCTGGTTTAGACCTGGTTTAGACCTGGTTTAGACCTGGTTTAGTCCTGGTTTAGACCTGGTTTAGTCCTGGTTTAATCCTGGTTTAGTCCTGGTTTAGACCTGGTTTAGTCCTGGTTTAATCCTGGTTTAGTCCTGGTTTAGACCTGGTTTAGACCTGGTTTAGACCTGGTTTAGACCTGGTTTAGTCCTGGTTTAATCCTGGTTTAGTCCTGGTTTAGACCTGGTTTAGACCTGGTTTAGTCCTGGTTTAATCCTGGTTTAGTCCTGGTTTAATCCTGGTTTAGTCCTGGTTTAGTCCTGGTTTAATCCTGGTTTAATCCTGGTTTAGTCCTGGTTTAGACCTGGTTTAGACCTGGTTTAGACCTGGTTTAGACCTGGTTTAGACCTGGTTTAGACCTGGTTTAGACCTGGTTTAGTCCTGGTTTAATCCTGGTTTAGTCCTGGTTTAGACCTGGTTTAGTCCTGGTTTAATCCTGGTTTAATCCTGGTTTAGTCCTGGTTTAGACCTGGTTTAGACCTGGTTTAGACCTGGTTTAGTCCTGGTTTAATCCTGGTTTAGTCCTGGTTTAGACCTGGTTTAGACCTGGTTTAGTCCTGGTTTAATCCTGGTTTAGTCCTGGTTTAATCCTGGTTTAGTCCTGGTTTAGACCTGGTTTAATCCTGGTTTAATCCTGGTTTAGTCCTGGTTTAGACCTGGTTTAGACCTGGTTTAGACCTGGTTTAGACCTGGTTTAGACCTGGTTTAGACCTGGTTTAGTCCTGGTTTAATCCTGGTTTAGACCTGGTTTAGACCTGGTTTAGACCTGGTTTAGACCTGGTTTAGTCCTGGTTTAATCCTGGTTTAGTCCTGGTTTAGACCTGGTTTAGACCTGGTTTAGACCTGGTTTAGACCTGGTTTAATCCTGGTTTAATCCTGGTTTAGTCCTGGTTTAGACCTGGTTTAGTCCTGGTTTAATCCTGGTTTAATCCTGGTTTAGTCCTGGTTTAGACCTGGTTTAGACCTGGTTTAGACCTGTTTTAGACCTGGTTTAATCCTGGTTTAGTCCTGGTTTAGTCCTGGTTTAGACCTGGTTTAGTCCTGGTTTAATTCTGGTTTAATTCTGGTTTAGACCTGGTTTAGTCCTGGTTTAGTCCTGGTTTAATCCTGGTTTAGTCCTGGTTTAGACCTGGTTTAGACCTGGTTTAGACCTGGTTTAGTCCTGGTTTAATCCTGGTTTAGTCCTGGTTTAGTCCTGGTTTAGTCCTGGTTTAGACCTGGTTTATACCTGGTTTAGTCCTGGTTTAGACCTGGTTTAGACCTGGTTTAATCCTGGTTTAGACCTGGTTTATACCTGGTTTAGTCCTGGTTTAGACCTGGTTTAGACCTGGTTTAGACCTGGTTTAGTCCTGGTTTAGTCCTGGTTTAATCCTGGTTTAGTCCTGGTTTAGACCTGGTTTAGACCTGGTTTAGACCTGGTTTAGACCTGGTTTAATCCTGGTTTAATCCTGGTTTAGTCCTGGTTTAGACCTGGTTTAGTCCTGGTTTAATCCTGGTTTAATCCTGGTTTAGTCCTGGTTTAGACCTGGTTTAGACCTGGTTTAGACTTGGTTTAATCCTGGTTTAATCCTGGTTTAGACCTGGTTTAGTCCTGGTTTAATCCTGGTTTAGTCCTGGTTTAGTCCTGGTTTAGACCTGGTTTAGTCCTGGTTTAATTCTGGTTTAATTCTGGTTTAGACCTGGTTTAGTCCTGGTTTAGTCCTGGTTTAATCCTGGTTTAGTCCTGGTTTAGTCCTGGTTTAGACCTGGTTTAGACCTGGTTTAGACCTGGTTTAGTCCTGGTTTAATCCTGGTTTAGTCCTGGTTTAGTCCTGGTTTAGTCCTGGTTTAGACCTGGTTTAGTCCTGGTTTAGACCTGGTTTAGACCTGGTTTAGTCCTGGTTTAGTCCTGGTTTAGTCCTTTTTTATACCTGGTTTAGACCTGGTTTAGTCCTGGTTTAGTCCTTGTTTAATCCTGGTTTAATCCTGGTTTAATCCTGGTTTAATCCTGGTTTAATCCTGGTTTAGTCCTGGTTTAGTCCTGGTTTAGTCCTGGTTTAGACTTGGTTTAGTCCTGCTGTAGTCCTGCTTTAGTCCTTGTTTGTGGTTGAGGTGTGGGACCATAAACTTGGTGCTGGGTCTGGACTTTGAACCGGCCTAAAGCAGACATTATTATTCTGTCAAACTGTCTTGTTTCTGCTACAGCTCCAACAAACCAGCTTTGTCCCAACTGTAGTTTCTGGTGCATTACCAACTGAGGACAGGGGACAGGAGACAGTGGTCTGAGGACAGGAGACAGTGGTCTGAGGACAGGAGACAGTGGTCTGAGGACAGGAGACAGTGGTCTGAGGACAGGAGACAGTGGTCTGAGGACAGGAGACAGTGGACTGAGGACAGGAGACAGTGGTCTGAGGACAGGAGACATTCGACTGAGGACAGGAGACAGTGGTCTGAGGACAGGAGACAGTGGTCTGAGGACAGGAGACAGTGGTCTGAGGACAGGAGACAATGGACTGAGGACAGGAGACATTTGACTGAGGACAGGAGACATTCGACTGAGGACAGGAGACAGTGGTCTGAGGACAGGAGACAATGGACTGAGGACAGGAGACAGTGGACTGAGGACAGGAGACAGTGGACTGAGGACAGGAGACATTCGACTGAGGACAGGAGACAGTGGTCTGAGGACAGGAGACAATGGACTGAGGACAGGAGACAGTGGACTGAGGACAGGAGACAGTGGACTGAGGACAGGAGACATTCGACTGAGGACAGGAGACAGTGGTCTGAGGACAGGAGACAGTGGTCTGAGGACAGGAGACAGTGGACTGAGGACAGGAGACAGTGGTCTGAAGACAGGAGACAGTGGACTGAGGACAGGGTACTGAGGACAGGAGCAGTGGTGGACAGTAACGAAGTAAATGTAATTTGTTACTGTACTTAAGTAGTTTTTTCCAGTATCTGTACTTTACTAAGTATTTCCATTAAGGGATACTTTTTACTTTAACTTCACTACATTTCAAAGTCAAATATCTTACTTTTTACTCAATTAAATTTTGCAAAATTAGTCGTTCCTTTTTATTTATGAGTGGATAGGAAAAAACTGAAGAGGGCAAACCACCAATCAGGATACAGCGCGCGCTCTGTTTTGAACTTGGTCTGGTAACTCTGGTTACTGCTTATTTAGTGCGTCAGTGCAACAGAATATCATTCTGAGAGTGCCGATTGTCTTCACTCTTCATTAGGATGGAACAATCACAAACTCCTGAATCTAAAGCGCCAGTGTCACAACATCCGTGGCCTTATTTTCGGTGTTATTTTGAAGTCGTTGAAAAGAAAAACGAGTCCTTCATTTTTAACTGCCTTCTTTGCCTCGGAACTGTAACATTTCTTCGTACTGGAAATCTCCTTCCAATCTTAGAAAACACTTTGAGGTAAGCCACTTTCATTCTGGTGGTCATTTTTTATTGAGTAATCTGTAGCTCGCACCATTGTGTTTAAGTTAACGTTAGTTCGCTGTTTCACCAACGTTTGTAGTATTTATTTTAAACTGAGAGATTCGATTTGTGAAATGACAGTCGATTGATGTTAACACTTTTGGTAGAATATAAATTAAATTTTGACTAGTTTTATCTGCAGCTTGTGATGCTAAACAGTTGAAAGGTGGAGTGGAGTGCTGCTTATAAACCGAGATCGTTCTTTTCAAAAGTTCAGCTTCCAAAGACTGTGATGTACAGAGCCCTGCACATGGCATGCAAGAAAATAAATATTGTGCATGATTTAACATTACTGTGTTTTCCCCCAGACTGATTTACTAAAATATAAAATATAATAAAATATAATATTTTACCTAGTGTATCTGTACTTTAACTCAAGTACTTGGTTTGTGTACTTCGTCCACCACTGGACAGGAGAAAGTGGACAGGGGACAGTGTGTGTGTGTGCAGGTGTGTGTGTGTGTGTGTGCGTGTGTGTGTGTAAATGTATATTTGTATATGTATGTTTTGGTGTTTTTTTATTTTTTTGTAGTGTGGCATGTGATGCGTATTGTATCGCCAGGTACTTACCAATACACACACTACTGAGGACTGTGGACAGGGACTGTCCTTAGTCCTCACACCTCTTCAACTTGAAAACTTAGTCCAGATGCTTTTGCTTTAACCTTTTCTTCAGGAAACGGGTTTATTTCAGACAACTCTTATTAAAGTAACTCTACAATGTAACAAACAAAATCCACTTTTAGTTATCTGATATAAGATATTTAATTTATTATTGATTGTTGTCTTTAGAGTTACTGTTGGGACGTTGAACAGTCTGTCGGTCCCATGTGACTCCAGGTGCTACAGTTTTGTGACTCATTTACAAACACCAGCTTTAGAGTTAACTACTGCACAGATAACCCTCATGTAGACCTGGCTTTAGGTTTACATGGACTTGAAGAGGTTTTAGTTGGATCTGAAGAGGTTTTTATGGCTGGATCTGCAGATGGAAGTACCTGGCATATTTACAATTGTTTATATGCATTGTCTCTTTTTTTTCTTGAAAAGCTGTATTGCCCTGAGGCTCAGTGTTTGCTCACAGGGAGCTGCTGATAGACACATTTCCCATGATGCACTGCTGGAATGCTTGGGGTCAAACTCAAACATTGTGTGGAGCCGCGAAATACTTCCTTTGGGCCTGACTTCTGTTTCTGTTCAAACACAGCCCTCACCCACTTTTGAAAGTCTCCAAAAACTCTGTACTCTCCCTGTACCCTCCTGTACTCTCCCCGTACTCTCCCCTGTACCCTCCTGTACTCTGCCCTGTACTCTACCCTTGTACTCTCCTGTACTCTGCCCTCCACCCTCCTGTACTCTGCCCTGTACTCTGCCCTCTACCCTCCTGTACTCTCCCCTGTACCCTCCTGTACTCTCCCCTGTACTCTCCTGTACTCTGACCTGTACTCTCCTGTACTCTGACCTGTACTCTCCTGTACTCTGACCTGTACTCTGACCTGTACTCTCCTGTACTCTGACCTGTACTCTGACCTGTACCCTCCTGTACTTTGACCTGTACTCTCCTGTACTCTGACCTGTACTCTGCCCTGTACCCTCCTGTACTCTCCCCTGTACCCTCCTGTACTCTTCCCTGTACCCTCCTGTACTCTGCCCTGTACTCTCCCTGTACTCTCCTGTACTCTGACCTGTACCCTCTGTACTCTGACCTGTACTCTCCCCTGTACTCTGCCCTGTACTCTGCCCTGTACTCTGCCCTGTACTCTCCCCTGTACTCTGCCCTGTACTGTGCCCTGTACCCTCCTGTACTCTGCCCTGTACTCTACCCTGTACTCTCCTGTACTCTGACCTGTACCCTCTGTACTCTGACCTGTACTCTCCCCTGTACTCTGACCTGTACCCTCTGTACTCTGACCTGTACTCTCCCCTGTACTCTGCCCTGTACTCTGCCCTGTACTCTGCCCTGTACTCTCCCCTGTACTCTGCCCTGTACTGTGCCCTGTACCCTCCTGTACTCTGCCCTGTACTCTACCCTGTACTCTCCTGTACTCTCCTGTACTCTGCCCTGTACTCTGCCCTGTACCCTCCTGTACTCTGCCCTGTACTCTGCCCTGTACCCTCCTGTACTCTGCCCTGTACCCACCTGTACTCTGACCTGTAATCTCCCTTGTACTCTCCCCTGTACTCTACCCTGTACTCTCCTGTACTCTCCCTTGTACTCTCCCCTGTACTCTCCCCTGTACTCTGCCCTGTACTCTGACCTGTACTCTCCCTTGTACTCTCCCCTGTACTCTCCCCTGTACTCTGCCCTGTACTCTGACCTGTACTCTCCCCTGTACTCTCCCCTGTACTCTCCCCTGTACTCTGCCTTGTACTCTGACCTGTACTCTCCCCTGTACTCCAGGGCTCCAGACTAACTTTTTTCACTAGGAGCACAGTGGCCCCCAACTGAAGATTTTAGGGGCACAACCAGAAAATTTAGGGGCGCATACCGTAAATCAACATGCTAACCAAATCTACTAATTTCCACTGTATTACTAATAAATACTTTAATAATAGATGCAGAAATTATCTGCATCTATTAAATTAAATTAATTATTATTATTAAAATTATAATTATTAAATTATCTGCATCGTGTTAAATTTCAACCTCACCTCTGCCTCATCTGCGCTCTGATTTACAGTCATTTGTCTTTTAAAAGCAACCGGCAGTGGCGTTGCTTTCTGATTTATAAACATGTCACGACATACTCGATGTTTCAGGCTGAGATTGTGTTTAATCAGTGTATTGTGTTTAAACTGCGAAGTGCCTGTACTATCGGCAAACTTTGTGTTCCCTGCAGTTCTGGGGTAGCTGCTGCAGTATTCGCAGTTCAAATAGTTCGACTGCTTATAGTACCTCAGCCAGCTGAATTCTTTCAGCCAGTCTTCTCGAAAATGGTGAGTGCGGGCTTTTTTCGCCACACCAACCTCTGACTCTGCATCATCATCCGATGGTGACACTGTAGACTCTGGCACTGGTACACTAGCCGCAGGTCGGAAGAACGAATCAATAGTTCGCTTGCTCATAGCTCAGACGCACGCACATCAGGTTGTGATGATATTTGTCTCCGTTTCCTTCCCACAGATGTTTACGCGCGCTCGATTATCTCTAGGCCCTCCTCCACGCATTTTAGCCACTTACAGTGGCCATTCCCTATTCTTCTCACACGCATTGGCCGCCTCACAGACAGGCATCACTCAATGAAGTGCGAGTGTGTGCTCGCGTCTCATGAGTATGTGTGCGTGTGCGTGTGTGTGTGTGTTTGCGTGCGTCTTGCGTCTTCGATTATTTCATTGCTCATTTCATTGATCATTGACGTGCCCATTCCACGTTTAATGTATAAAAAATACGGAGGGTGGGGAAGGCAAATTTACTGGTAGCACATGTGCGACTGGATGTAAAATTCAGTAGCACACTCTCAAATTTTGGTCGCAGTCTGGAGCCCTGTACTCTGCCCTGTACTCTGCCCTGTACCCTCCTGTACTCTGCCCTGTACCCACCTGTACTCTCCCCTGTACTCTCCCCTGTACTCTGCCCTGTACTCTGCCCTGTACCCTCCTGTACTCTGCCCTGTACCCACCTGTACTCTCCCCTGTACTCTGCCCTGTACTCTGCCCTGTACCCTCCTGTACTCTGCCCTGTACCCTCCTGTACTCTGCCCTGTACCCTCCTGTACTCTGCCCTGTACTCTGCCCTGTACTCTGCCCTGTACCCTCCCCTGTACTCTGCCCTGTACTCTCCCCTGTACTCTGCCCTGTACTCTGCCCTGTACCCTCCTGTACTCTGCCCTGTACTCTGCCCTGTACTCTGCCCTGTACCCTCCCCTGTACTCTCCCCTGTACTCTGCCCTGTACCCTCCCCTGTACTCTCCCCTGTACTCTGCCCTGTACTCTGCCCTGTACTCTGCCCTGTACTCTGCCCTGTACCCTCCCCTGTACTCTGCCCTGTACTCTCCCCTGTACTCTGCCCTGTACTCTGCCCTGTACCCTCCCCTGTACTCTCCCTGTACTCTGCCCTGTACCCTCCTGTACTCTCCCCTGTACTCTGCCCTGTACCCTCCCTGTACTCTCCCCTGTACTCTGCCCTGTACTCTGCCCTGTACTCTCCCCTGTACTCTCCCCTGTACTCTGACCTGTACCCTCCCCTGTACTCTGCCCTGTACTCTCCCCTGTACTCTCCCTTGTACTCTGCCCTGTACTCTCCCCTGTACTCTCCCCTGTACCCTCCTGTACTCTCCCCTGTACTCTGCCCTGTACTCTGACCTGTACTCTCCCTGTACTCTCCCTGTACTCTGCCCTGTACTCTCCCTGTACTCTCCTGTACTCTGACCTGTACCCTCCTGTACCCTCCCCTGTACTCTCCCCTGTACTCTGCCCTGTACTCTGACCTGTACCCTCCCCTGTACTCTCCCCTGTACTCTCCCCTGTACTCTGACCTGTACCCTCCTGTACTCTCCCCTGTACTCTGCCCTGTACTCTGCCCTGTACCCTCCCTGTACCCTCCCTGTACTCTCCTGTACTCTCCCCTGTACTCTCCCTGTACTCTGACCTGTACCCTCCCTGTACCCTCCCCTGTACTCTCCCTGTACTCTGACCTGTACCCTCCCTGTACTCTCCCCTGTACTCTGCCCTGTACTCTGCCCTGTACTCTCCCTGTACTCTCCCTGTACTCTGACCTGTACCCTCCCTGTACCCTCCCTGTACTCTCCCTGTACTCTCCCTGTACTCTGCCCTGTACTCTCCCCTGTACTCTCCCCTGTACTCTGACCTGTACCCTCCTGTACCCTCCCTGTACTCTCCTGTACTCTCCCCTGTACTCTGACCTGTACCCTCCCCTGTACTCTCCCCTGTACTCTGCCCTGTACTCTGCCCTGTACTCTGCCCTGTACTCTGCCCTGTACCCTCCCCTGTACTCTGCCCTGTACTCTCCCCTGTACTCTGCCCTGTACTCTGCCCTGTACCCTCCCTGTACTCTCCTGTACTCTGCCCTGTACCCTCCCTGTACTCTCCCTGTACTCTGCCCTGTACCCTCCCCTGTACTCTCCCTGTACTCTGCCCTGTACTCTGCCCTGTACTCTCCCTGTACTCTCCCTGTACTCTGACCTGTACCCTCCTGTACTCTGCCCTGTACTCTGCCCTGTACTCTCCCTTGTACTCTGCCCTGTACTCTCCCTGTACTCTCCCTGTACCCTCCTGTACTCTCCCTGTACTCTGCCCTGTACTCTGACCTGTACTCTCCCTGTACTCTCCCTGTACTCTGCCCTGTACTCTCCCTGTACTCTCCCTGTACTCTGACCTGTACCCTCCTGTACCCTCCCCTGTACTCTCCCCTGTACTCTGCCCTGTACTCTGACCTGTACCCTCCTGTACTCTCCCTGTACTCTCCCCTGTACTCTGACCTGTACCCTCCCTGTACTCTCCCTGTACTCTGCCCTGTACTCTGCCCTGTACTCTGCCCTGTACCCTCCCCTGTACCCTCCCCTGTACTCTCCCCTGTACTCTCCCCTGTACTCTCCCCTGTACTCTGACCTGTACCCTCCCCTGTACCCTCCCCTGTACTCTCCCCTGTACTCTCCCCTGTACTCTGACCTGTACCCTCCCCTGTACTCTCCCCTGTACTCTGCCCTGTACTCTGCCCTGTACTCTCCCCTGTACTCTCCCCTGTACTCTGACCTGTACCCTCCCTGTACCCTCCCTGTACTCTCCCCTGTACTCTCCCTGTACTCTGCCCTGTACTCTCCCCTGTACTCTCCCTGTACTCTGACCTGTACCCTCCTGTACCCTCCCTGTACTCTCCCTGTACTCTCCTGTACTCTGACCTGTACCCTCCCTGTACTCTCCCTGTACTCTGCCCTGTACTCTGCCCTGTACCCTCCTGTACCCTCCCCTGTACCCTCCCCTGTACTCTCCCCTGTACTCTCCCCTGTACTCTGACCTGTACCCTCCTGTACCCTCCTGTACCCTCCCCTGTACTCTCCCCTGTACTCTGCCCTGTACTCTGCCCTGTACCCTCCTGTACTCTGCCCTGTACTCTCCCCTGTACTCTGACCTGTACCCCCTGTACCCTCCCTGTACTCTCCCTGTACTCTCCCTGTACTCTGACCTGTACCCTCCTGTACCCTCCCCTGTACTCTGCCCTGTACCCTCCTGTACTCTCCCCTGTACTCTCCCCTGTACTCTCCCCTGTACTCTGACCTGTACCCTCCTGTACCCTCCCCTGTACTCTCCCCTGTACTCTCCCCTGTACTCTGACCTGTACCCTCCTGTACCCTCCCCTGTACTCTGACCTGTACCCTCCTGTACCCTCCCCTGTACCCTCCCCTGTACTCTCCCCTGTACTCTGCCCTGTACTCTGCCCTGTACCCTCCCCTGTACTCTCCCCTGTACTCTGCCCTGTACTCTGCCCTGTACCCTCCTGTACTCTGACCTGTACTCTCCCCTGTACTCTCCCCTGTACTCTGACCTGTACTCTCCCCTGTACTCTGCCCTGTACCTGTTTTTATGAAAAGAGTTGAGCAAATGAGAAGTGAACAAGTGCCTTTTATTTCACTTTTGTGGCACATTGTTTTTGTAAAATACAAAATTAAATTGCAGCTTTTAAAACAAATTCCCCCAAAAAGAATATTACAAACGGGAGCATGTTGGCAGAGTGGTTAGCGCTCCTGCTTCACAGTAAGATGGTTGGAGTTTTTGTGTACAGACACCTGTGACTGCAGCTTTTCATAAAGGTTTGTGTTGCAGCAGGTATGTGTTGTAGTGTATGTAAACGTCTTATTGCGGTGTTTGCACACAGATTTAGTTTTGCCTGTTGCCAGGCAACTGTCTGTTGCCACCTCAGCATTGTCATTTTAGTCTTAAGGGAATTCAAAATGCAGCACCTCTGATTTGACCGAGGATGAGGCGAGTTTGCAGAACAGAGCGGCCCTTGTTTTCATGATTCCTTTATAACATCTCAACCGACTTAAAATGTCACAGATTTTAATAAATTTTCAACCGGCTCACGGTTAATTGTAAAAACCCTACATGACATTGAGACACGCCCAGTTTCTCTTCACATCTACAGTTTCCTCCAGTGGGACGAAATGGTGTTATGAATTTTAATAAAGGTTAAAATAGTGACTTTGGCTTTTATCCGTACATTCCCTGAGGCTCGGACAGGCTCATTATTCTGCCTCAGGTATTTGTTTGGGCCTCTCTGTTTCTCTGTAAAAGCAAACCTGTTTTGTCCCACGCCTCAGATTAACTCCTCAGATACACTGTGTTTTTGCAGGTTTCCCACAGACGGCTCACTGAAGATGACAGCATGGTCCCGGTGCTAAACTCCAGAAAAGCCAGTGAGCTCCCGGTGAATGAGGTCGCTTGTGTCCTGCAGGTAACACCACTCAGTATTTATTCAGTTATGCAGATCGACTTGTTCTTTGTTCAAAACCAGCTCCTTGATCTAATATATATTTATCACATAAATCTGTCAAAGTTAAAAATAGACTCACTTTTCCTCCTTGTTTGGTTTGGACTGTGGAAAGTGCAGCAGCTACACTTTCAGGGTCACATCAGACAAAGTACCGCAGTCTGTTTCTGTCACGTCACTTTAGGCCTGGGCGAAAAATCGATTGAATGAATTAATTTGATTTTTTTGTGGCGGGCGATTTAAAAATAAGTAAATCGAGTTTTTGTGTAACGGCACATTTTTGGCTCCCTGGAGCTTCCGTAGCGTTAGTTTCACAGCAGAGCAGTACGGCACGCGACAACAACAACATCATAGCACACACAAAACAGCAACAGAAAGCGACAACATGGCTAACAGTGAAAGTGGGAAGTTTGTTCCCAAGAAAGGAATAAAATTATCTGTTGTTTGGAACTGGTATGGGTTTGCTGCGACAGACGTGGATCAAGAGACCTCACGCTGCAACATTTGCCTAAAGCCCATCGCAGCTAACTGTAGCCGAATCCTTTTCACACGGCACCGCACATGACAGGAAAGGGGCACGCTGGAGAACAATCACTAAAGCGGTCACTTTGCACATAGCCAAAGACATGGTACCCATATATACAGTGGAGAAGACTGGGTTTATTAATTTGATTAAAACCTTAGACCCCAGATATGAGCTACCCAGCCGCAAGTACCAAGAGGGTGTTCATTTATTTATTATTCATCCCAGAAATGGGGGTTACATTTGTCTTGCTTTTAAATAAAAGCAAAATTTGCTTTAAGTTCTCTGCCGTTTGTACTTATTGCTTTTCTTAATAAGTAGGGGGGGAAATCCGAAAAAAAATTGTAAATCGAATTAAAAATATAAAATCGAAGATTTTATTTTTAGGTCATATCGCCCAGCCCTACGTCACTTTCTTTCAAATTGAATTAGAAACAAAAAACAGAGACAAAAACAAGAACAAGGAGAGGCCCCGTAAGCAAAATCTGTCAGCTCAGGTCCCAGGCCCTTTAAGTCCATCCACCAAGGGCCCCTCAGGTCTTACATGAGGTTATACAGTTTTAGAGAAGGCCCCTGGTGGACTGACTCTGAGAGGCAGCTAACAGAGTTCTGGGAGAGCTGTGAGGCTTCAGTTTTGTGTTAAACACTGTCTCTGTCTCAGGCCGACCTGCAGCAGGGCCTAACGCAGGACGAGGTGTCCCGGAGGAGGCGCTACCACGGCTGGAATGAGTTTGACATCAGCGAAGAGGAGCCACTGTGGAAGAAGTACATCTCTCAGGTAGCAACAGCGCCCCCTGGAGCCTTTACAGAGCCTTACACTGTTAAATTTAAGCCTCAAAAGGATCTGGTTTAGTGATTTATGATATTTTTATTTATTTTAAGTCAATATGTTCAAAGCCAAATTAATTTAATCCTTTTTGGGAAAATACCTTTAACAGCTGTGACAGGTTTTAAACAGGTCTTAGATTTGAACAGGTTTTAGTTGGATTTGAACAGGTTTTATCAGTTTCTCTCCTGTGTTTGTTCCAGTTCAAAGACCCCCTGATCCTGTTGCTGCTGGCGTCGGCTGTCATCAGTGTTTTAATGCATCAGTTCGATGACGCCATCAGCATCACTGTGGTAACTTCTCCTCTTCTGCTGCTGCTCTTATTCATGTCCTGGCTCCGTGCACACTCAGGACTCCCACACAAGTTGGTAGTGTTAAGAGATCATCCAAAAGCAGTCTCTTTGTTTCTGTGAAGAAAGTATCTCTAGAGTCAGGTGTTATGTTCTCAGACTCTTATTCTAGAGCCGTGTGAGTGAACGCTGCTGAACACACACTCGGTCAGAGATGGGGAGGTGCTGTGATATTGTTCCATTCTGAACTAAAGCCTCTGTGTCTCGTGTCTCCTCAGGCCATCATCATCGTAGTGACCGTGGCCTTCGTTCAGGTCAGTGCTTGCTCCTTCACCTTTACATTTATCTGATATAACTCTGTTTTAACCATAGATTGTAAATAAACATGGATGTAATCCGCCCATTGGTCCCCTATTTACCAATATTGTCAATAAAATGGCAGTTACATTTTGGCTTTTACTCCGGAGTTTTAGATAGCATAAACGGATATTATTATTAATCAAACCCCCCCCCCAGAGTTTTCATGTAGTAAAATCTTAGCTCTAGACGGAGGTGTATCGCTGTAAAATCGCCGTATGGTGGAGCCCTTACACGAGGGCCATTTTAGAGGTTCCGTGGGAGAGGCTTGGTTTTAACCCTTTGTGTTTGCAGGAGTACCGCTCAGAGAAGTCTCTGGAGGAACTGGGGAAACTGGTGCCCCCTGAATGTCACTGGTGAGTCTCTCGTCTGAGTTCTGTTTCCATCCAACACTTTTATAATATACTGAGGCGTATCAGGCATTAACCATCCTGCTCTGTCAGTATCCGGGACGGCAGTCTGGAGCAGCGTTTGGCCCGAGAGCTGGTTCCTGGAGACACCGTGTGTTTGTCGGTGGGAGAAAGGGTCCCGGCCGACCTCAGACTCTTCGAGGTAAGACTCTGCTGTTTATCTGTAAAATATACTAGTCTTTATAAAAGAAATGGCTGTGACACGAAGCGCTGTGGGTTTCCTCTCACACAGACGGATTATTTAGGGAAATGCTGGGAGAACACTCCATTATTGGGGCGGCAGTGGCTCAGTGGTAGAGCGGCCGTCCTTCAACCGGAAGGTAGTAGGTTCGATTCCGCTCGCCCCACAGTTCATACTGTCGTTGTGTCCTTGGGCAAGACACTTAACCCACCTTGCCTCATATGAATGTGTAAGAATGTTGAAGGTGTTGGTCGGAGAGGCCGTAGGCGCGGAATGGCTGCCACGTCTCTGTCAGTCTGCCCCAGGGCAGCTGTGGCTACAGATGTAGCTTACTACCACCAGTGTGTGACTGTGGAGTGAATGAATAATTGATATAGCTACCGCTTTACTATGATATAGTAAAGCGTCCTTGAGCTCTGGAAAGGCGCTATATAAATAAAACTATAATAATAATAATAATAATTATTAATCAAGCCCCCAGAGTCCTGTTTAATCCAGACTGGGTTACCTGTGTATTCCCTTTCTGCTGCAGGCCACAGACTTGTGTGTGGATGAGTCCAGTTTAACCGGAGAAACCACGCCTTCTTCCAAATCCACCAGTCATCAGCCGGAGACTTCTAATGGAGACATGGCGTCCCGACAGAACATCGCCTTCATGGGGACGCTGGTGCGCTGCGGAAGGGCCAGGGTCTGACACATTCACTCACTTACTACAGATAAACCCTGTTAGACCTGAGCCTCCGAGTCGACATCTGTGTGGGTTAAATATCTGTGTCTCCTCAGGGCATTGTCATCGGGACAGGAGAGAACTCAGAGTTTGGAGAGGTTTTCAAAATGATGCAGGCAGAAGAGGTACGTTTACACCAGTCCTGGAAGCATTTTGAGATGAAAAAAGAGTGAGACCTGCTTCAAATCTGCTCAAAGGAACTAACATTTTACATTTAGTCATTTAGCAGACGCTTTTATCCAAAGCGACTTACAAGTGACGAAAACAATGGAAGCAATTCTAACAACACAAGGAACAAAAAGCACAAGTGCACAAAAAACTAGTTATTTTACAAATGTCCGCATAAACCTACAACCTGTTTAAATCTGTCTAAAACCATTTCCTACCCTGTGCTGTGTCTTGTCCAGGCTCCGAAGACTCCGCTGCAGAAGAGCATGGATCTTTTGGGGAAGCAGCTGTCGCTCTACTCCTTCGGGATCATCGGTCTGTGTTTCAGTGCAGGTCTCAGGTTGTACTCAGGTCCAGGTTCTGGCAGGTTCTGACTGGTTTGTGTGTGTTCAGGAGTGATCATGTTGGTGGGATGGCTGCAGGGGAAGAAGATCCTGGACATGTTCACCATCGGAGTCAGGTGTGTCTCATGGCTCTGATAAATACGTCCTAGAGCTGCACGTCATGAGGAAAACCTGAAAGTACAGTCCAGGTGGACTATTGCAATAGAAAAATGGAATATATTGTATATTTTTCTAAAACCAGTGTCATCCTATAACATTCTTAAGGACTTCAGAAATGTAGCCATTATCAGACTCTCAAACGGTGCTTGAATATATTTAATATTTATTTTTAAATTGTTCAAGTTTCACTTAGTTGTTCCAGATTGAATGTTTTGTCATTTTTGTTTATTTTTAAGTGTTCATGAAAACTGCAGGGATCCCATAAACACAGACAGCGGACTGGACTTTAAAAGACCTGCTCTATGAGTTTAACCAAACAGGTCATAGGTCACAGGTTTATATTCATTAGTTGGTCTGTTTGTAGACAGCTTCATGTGTAAATCTGGGGCACTGAGCAGGAAGAGCTTTTATTTGTGACTAAACGACGCCCTTTAAACAGAACAATGGGAAATTTCTAGAGTTACATTTGTTCCAAAACAAAAGGATCAGATTTTTTTACACCACATGAGAAAAGAGTTTCCCCTTGGGGATGAATAAAAGTAATTCTGATTCTGATGAGCTTCTGCTGTAACACATTCGTCCTGGATCGAGTCATATAGGTCTCAGTCCTCGAGGTCCCTCACACATTCAGCCGCGGTTATAGCTCAAAGGCCCTGCCTCGTGTTCAGTTGCTCTGGTGACAACAGTACTTTGTACACAAGGCGTTTCCAAACACGTAAACGCTGTGTGTTCCCACAGTCTGGCGGTGGCGGCGATCCCAGAGGGGCTGCCCATCGTGGTGACGGTGACGCTGGCTCTGGGAGTGATGAGGATGGTGAAGAAGAGGGCGATCATCAAGAAGCTGCCCATCGTCGAGACGTTAGGTCAGTGTCTGGGCCATTCTCTTAACTCGAACAAGTCAACATTTTTATTAAAGCAGCTCTGTCTCTTCCTTAGATTTGAGTTCGAAAAAACATCATTTAACTCATATATTTTTTTATTCCCTTTTTCTTAATGTGACACATAAGTGTCTCAGGCTCAGGTCAAAGTGTCTCAGGCTCAGGTCAAAGTGTCTCAGGTCAAAGTGTCTCAGGCTCAGGTCAAAGTGTCTCAGGCTCAGGTCAAAGTGTCTCAGGTCAAAGTGTCTCAGGCTCAGGTCAAAGTGTCTCAGGTCAAAGTGTCTCAGGCTCAGGTCAAAGTGTCTCAGGCTCAGGTCAAAGTGTCTAAGGCTCAGGTCAAAGTGTCTCAGGCTCAGGTTAGAGTGTCTCAGGCTCAGGTTAGAGTGTCTCAGGCTCAGGTCAAAGTGTCTCAGGCTCAAGTCAAAGTGTCTCAGGCTCAGGTCAGAGTGTCTCAGGCTCAGGTCAAAGTGTCTCAGGTCAGAGTGTCTCAGGTCAGAGTGTCTCAGGCTCAGGTCAAAGTGTCTCAGGTCAGAGTGTCTCAGGTCAGAGTGTCTCAGGTCAGAGTGTCTCAGGCTCAGGTCAAAGTGTCTCAGGTCAAAGTGTCTCAGGTCAAAGTGTCTCAGGTCAAAGTGTCTCAGGTCAAAGTGTCTCAGGCTCAGGTCAAAGTGTCTCAGGCTCAGGTCAGAGTGTCTCAGGTCAAAGTGTCTCAGGTCAAAGTGTCTCAGGCTCAGGTCAAAGTGTCTCAGGTCAGAATGTCTCAGGTCAAAGTGTCTCAGGTCAAAGTGTCTCAGGTCAAAGTGTCTCAGGTCAGAGTGTCTCAGGTCAAAGTGTCTCAGGTCAAAGTGTCTCAGGCTCAGGTCAAAGTGTCTCAGGCTCAGGTCAAAGTGTCTCAGGTCAGAGTGTCTCAGGTCAAAGTGTCTCAGGCTCAGGTCAGAGTGTCTCAGGTCAAAGTGTCTCAGGCTCAGGTCAAAGTGTCTCAGGTCAGAATGTCTCAGGTCAAAGTGTCTCAGGTCAAAGTGTCTCAGGTCAAAGTGTCTCAGGTCAAAGTGTCTCAGGTCAGAGTGTCTCAGGCTCAGGTCAAAGTGTCTCAAGCTCAGGTCAAAGTGTCTCAGGCTCAGGTCAGAATGTCTCAGGTCAAAGTGTCTCAGGTCAAAGTGTCTCAGGTCAGAGTTAAAGGTTTTTAAAAGTCTGTGGATGGTTCTCTGTTGTTCTCAGGCTGCTGTAATGTGATCTGTTCGGACAAAACTGGAACTCTGACCAAAAACGAGATGACAGTGACGCAGGTGTTCTCCTCCGACGGCCTCCATGCAGAGGTCAGTCTCCTTTTAAACCCTTCTTCTAGTCCTGTTCTAGTCCTGTTCTAGTCCTGCTCTAGTCCTGTTCTAGACCTGCTCTAGTCCTGTTCTAGTCCTGCTCTAGTCCTGCTCTAGTCCTGCTCTAGTCCTGTTCTAGACCTGCTCTAGTCCTGCTCTAGTCCTGCTCTAGTCCTGCTCTAGTCCTGTTCTAGTCCTGCTCTAGTCCTGCTCTAGTCCTGCTCTAGACCTGCTCTAGTCCTGCTCTAGTCCTGCTCTAGTCCTGCTCTAGTCCTCCTCTAGTCCTGTTCTAGACCTGCTCTAGTCCTGCTCTAGTCCTGCTCTAGTCCTGCTCTAGTCCTGCTCTAGTCCTGCTCTAGTCCTGCTCTAGTCCTCCTCTAGTCCTGTTCTAGACCTGTTCTAGTCCTGCTCTAGACCTGCTCTAGTCCTCCTCTAGTCCTGTTCTAGACCTGCTCTAGTCCTGCTCTAGTCCTGCTCTAGTCCTGCTCTAGTCCTCCTCTAGTCCTGTTCTAGACCTGTTCTAGTCCTGCTCTAGTCCTGCTCTAGTCCTGCTCTAGACCTGCTCTAGTCCTGCTCTAGTCCTCCTCTAGTCCTGTTCTAGACCTGCTCTAGTCCTGCTCTATTCCTGCTCTAGTCCTGCTCTAGTCCTGTTCTAGTCCTGCTCTAGTCCTGCTCTAGTCCTGCTCTAGTCCTCCTCTAGTCCTGTTCTAGTCCTGCTCTAGTCCTGCTCTAGACCTGTTCTAGACCTGTTCTAGTTCTGCTCTAGTCCTGCTCTAGTCCTGTTCTAGTCCTGCTCTAGTCCTCCTCTAGTCCTGTTCTAGACCTGCTCTAGTCCTGCTCTAGTCCTGCTCTAGTCCTGCTCTAGTCCTGCTCTAGTCCTTCTCTAGACCTGTTCTAGTCCTGCTCTAGTCCTCCTCTAGACCTGTTCTAGTCCTGCTCTAGTCCTCCTCTAGTCCTGTTCTAGTCCTGTTCTAGTCCTGCTCTAGTCCTGCTCTAGACCTGCTCTAGTCCTGCTCTAGTCCTGCTCTAGTCCTGCTCTAGTCCTGTTCTAGTCCTGCTCTAGTCCTGCTCTAGTCCTGCTCTAGTCCTGCTCTAGTCCTCCTCTAGACCTGTTCTAGTCCTGCTCTAGTCCTGCTCTAGTCCTGTTCTAGTCCTGCTCTAGTCCTGCTCTAGTCCTGCTCTAGTCCTGCTCTAGTCCTGCTCTAGTCCTCCTCTAGACCTGCTCTAGTCCTCCTCTAGTCCTGTTCTAGTCCTGCTCTAGTCCTGTTCTAGTCCTGCTCTAGTCCTGCTCTAGTCCTGCTCTAGACCTGTTCTAGTCCTGCTCTAGTCCTGTTCTAGTCCTGCTCTAGTCCTGCTCTAGTCCTGCTCTAGTCCTGCTCTAGTCCTCCTCTAGACCTGCTCTAGTCCTCCTCTAGTCCTGTTCTAGTCCTGCTCTAGTCCTGTTCTAGTCCTGCTCTAGTCCTCCTCTAGTCCTGCTCTAGACCTGTTCTAGTCCTGCTCTAGTCCTGTTCTAGTCCTGCTCTAGTCCTGCTCTAGTCCTGCTCTAGTCCTGCTCTAGTCCTGCTCTAGTCCTCCTCTAGACCTGCTCTAGTCCTCCTCTAGTCCTGTTCTAGTCCTGCTCTAGTCCTGTTCTAGTCCTGCTCTAGTCCTCCTCTAGTCCTGCTCTAGACCTGTTCTAGTCCTGCTCTAGTCCTGCTCTAGTCCTGCTCTAGTCCTGCTCTAGTCCTGTTCTAGTCCTGCTCTAGTCCTGCTCTAGTCCTGCTCTAGACCTGTTCTAGTCCTGCTCTAGTCCTGCTCTAGTCCTGTTCTAGTCCTGCTCTAGACCTGCTTTAGACCTGTTCTAGTCCTGTTCTAGTCCTGCTCTAGTCCTGCTCTATTCCTGCTCTAGTCCTGCTCTAGACCTGTTCTAGTCCTGCTCTAGTCCTGTTCTAGTCCTGCTCTAGTCCTGCTCTAGACCTGTTCTAGTCCTGCTCTAGTCCTGCTCTAGTCCTGTTCTAGTCCTGTTCTAGTCCTGCTCTAGTCCTCCTCTAGTCCTGCTCTAGTCCTCCTCTAGTCCTCCTCTAGACCTGTACTAGTCCTGCTCTAGTCCTCCTCTAGTCCTGTTCTAGTCCTGCTCTAGTCCTGCTCTAGACCTGTTCTAGTCCTGCTCTAGTCCTGTTCTAGTCCTGCTCTAGTCCTGCTCTAGACCTGTTCTAGTCCTGCTCTAGTCCTGCTCTAGTCCTGTTCTAGTCCTGTTCTAGTCCTGCTCTAGTCCTCCTCTAGTCCTGCTCTAGTCCTCCTCTAGTCCTCCTCTAGACCTGTACTAGTCCTGCTCTAGTCCTGCTCTAGACCTGTTCTAGTCCTGCTCTAGTCCTGCTCTAGACCTGCTCTAGTCCTGCTCTAGTCCTGCTCTAGTCCTGCTCTAGTCCTGTTCTAGTCCTGCTCTAGTCCTGCTCTAGACCTGCTCTAGTCCTCCTCTAGTCCTCCTCTAGACCTGCTCTAGTCCTGCTCTAGACCTGCTCTAGTCCTGCTCTAGTCCTGCTCTAGACCTGCTCTAGACCTGCTCTAGTCCTGCTCTAGTCCTGCTCTAGACCTGCTCTAGTCCTGCTCTAGTCCTGCTCTAGTCCTGCTCTAGTCCTGGTCCTGCTCTAGTCCTGCTCTAGACCTGCTCTAGTCCTGCTCTAGACCTGCTCTAGTCCTGCTCTAGTCCTGCTCTAGTCCTCCTCTAGTCCTGCTCTAGTCCTGTTCTAGTCCTGCTCTAGTCCTGCTCTAGTCCTGCTCTAGTCCTCCTCTAGTCCTCCTCTAGTCCTGCTCTAGTCCTCCTCTAGTCCTCCTCTAGACCTGCTCTAGTCCTGCTCTAGACCTGCTCTAGTCCTGCTCTAGTCCTGCTCTAGTCCTGGTCCTGCTCTAGTCCTGTTCTAGTCCTGCTCTAGTCCTCTTCTAGTCCTGTTCTAGTCCTGCTCTAGACCTGCTCTAGTCCTGCTCTAGTCCTGCTCTAGTCCTGCTCTAGTCCTCTTCTAGTCCTGCTCTAGTCCTGCTCTAGTCCTGGTCCTGCTCTAGTCCTGTTCTAGTCCTGCTCTAGTCCTCTTCTAGTCCTGCTCTAGTCCTGCACTAGTCCTGCTCTAGTCCTGTTCTAGTCCTGCTCTAGTCCTCTTCTAGTCCTGTTCTAGACTTGCTCTAGTCCTGCTATAGTCCTGCTCTAGACCTGCTCTAGTCCTGTTCTAGTCCTGGTCCTGCTCTAGTCCTGCACTAGTCCTCTTCTAGTCCTCTTCTAGTCCTGCTCTAGTCCTCTTCTAGTCCTCTTCTAGTCCTGTTCTAGTCCTGCTCTAGTCCTGCTCTAGTCCTCTTCTAGTCCTGTTCTAGTCCTGTTCTAGTCCTGCTCTAGTCCTCTTCTAGTCCTGTTCTAGTCCTGCTCTAGTCCTGCTCTAGACCTGCTCTAGTCCTGCTATAGTCCTGCTCTAGACCTGCTCTAGTCCTGCTCTAGTCCTGCTCTAGTCCTCTTCTAGTCCTGTTCTAGTCCTGTTCTAGTCCTGCTCTAGTCCTCTTCTAGTCCTGTTCTAGTCCTGCTCTAGTCCTGCTCTAGTCCTGCTCTAGTCCTCTTCTAGTCCTGTTCTAGTCCTGCTCTAGTCCTGTTCTAGTCCTGCTCTAGTCCTCTTCTAGTCCGGTTCTAGTCCTGCTCTAGTCCTGCTCTAGTCCTGCTCTAGACCTGCTCTAGTCCTCTTCTAGTCCTGCTCTAGTCCTCCTCTAGACCTGTTCTAGTCCTGCTCTAGACCTGTTCTAGTCCTGCTCTAGTCCTCCTCTAGACCTGCTCTAGTCCTGCTCTAGACCTGTTCTAGTCCTGCTCTAGTCCTTCTCTAGTCCTGCTCTAGACCTGCTCTAGTCCTGCTCTAGTCCTCCTCTAGTCCTCCTCTAGTCCTGCTCTAGACCTGCTCTAGTCCTGCTCTAGTCCTCCTCTAGTCCTTCTCTAGTCCTGCTCTAGACCTGCTCTAGTCCTGCTCTAGTCCTCCTCTAGTCCTCCTCTAGTCCTGCTCTAGACCTGCTCTAGTCCTGCTCTAGTCCTCCTCTAGTCCTGCTCTAGTCCTGCTCTAGACCTGCTCTAGTCCTGCTCTAGTCCTCCTCTAGTCCTGCTCTAGTCCTGCTCTAGTCCTGTTCTAGTCCTGCTCTAGTCCTGCTCTAGTCCTGCTCTAGTCCTGCTCTAGTCCTCTTCTAGTCCTGTTCTAGTCCTGCTCTAGTCCTGCTCTAGTCCTCTTCTAGTCCTGTTCTAGTCCTGCTCTAGTCCTGTTCTAGTCCTCCTCTAGTCCTGCTCTAGACCTGCTCTAGTCCTGCTCTAGTCCTGGTCCTGTTCTAGTCCTCCTCTAGTCCTGCTCTAGTCCTGCTCTAGTCCTGGTCCTGCTCTAGACCTGCTCTAGTCCTGCTCTAGTCCTCCTCTAGTCCTGCTCTAGACCTGCTCTAGTCCTGCTCTAGTCCTGGTCCTGCTCTAGACCTGCTCTAGTCCTGCTCTAGTCCTGCTCTAGTCCTGCTCTAGTCCTGCTCTAGTCCTCTTCTAGTCCTGCTCTTGTCCTGCTCTAGTCCTGGTCTAGTCCTGCTCTAGTCCTGCTCTAGTCCTGCTCTAGTCCTCCTCTAGACCTGCTCTAGTCCTGCTCTAGACCTGCTCTAGTCCTGCTCTAGTCCTGCTCTAGTCCTGCTCTAGACCTGCTCTAGTCCTCCTCTAGACCTGCTCTAGACCTGTTCTAGTCCTGCTCTAGTCCTGCTCTAGTCCTGCTCTAGTCCTGCTCTAGTCCTGCTCTAGACCTGCTCTAGACCTGCTCTAGACCTGCTCTAGACCTGCTCTAGTCCTGCTCTAGTCCTGCTCTAGTCCTGCTCTAGTCCTCCTCTAGTCCTCCTCTAGACCTGCTCTAGACCTGCTCTAGTCCTGCTCTAGTCCTGCTCTAGTCCTGCTCTAGACCTGCTCTAGACCTGCTCTAGTCCTGCTCTAGTCCTGCTCTAGTCCTGCTCTAGTCCTCCTCTAGTCCTCCTCTAGACCTGCTCTAGACCTGCTCTAGTCCTGCTCTAGTCCTGCTCTAGTCCTCCTCTAGACCTGCTCTAGACCTGCTCTAGTCCTGCTCTAGTCCTGCTCTAGACCTGCTCTAGACCTGCTCTAGACCTGCTCTAGTCCTGCTCTAGTCCTGCTCTAGTCCTCCTCTAGTCCTCCTCTAGTCCTGCTCTAGTCCTCCTCTAGACCTGCTCTAGTCCTGCTCTAGTCCTGCTCTAGTCCTCCTCTAGTCCTGCTCTAGTCCTGCTCTAGACCTGCTCTAGTCCTGCTCTAGTCCTGTTCTAGTCCTGCTCTAGTCCTCCTCTAGTCCTGCTCTAGACCTGCTCTAGTCCTGCTCTAGTCCTGCTCTAGTCCTGCTCTAGTCCTCTTCTAGTCCTGCTCTAGTCCTGTTCTAGTCCTGCTCTAGTCCTGCTCTAGTCCTGCTCTAGTCCTCTTCTAGTCCTGTTCTAGTCCTGCTCTAGACCTGTTCTAGTCCTGCTCTAGTCCTGCTCTAGTCCTGCTCTAGTCCTGTTCTAGTCCTACTCTAGTCCTGCTCTAGTCCTGCTCTAGTCCTGCTCTAGTCCTCTTCTAGTCCTGTTCTAGTCCTGCTCTAGACCTGTTCTAGTCCTCTTCTAGTCCTGCTCTAGTCCTGCTCTAGTCCTGGTCTAGTCCTGCTCTAGTCCTGCTCTAGTCCTGCTCTAGACCTGTTCTAGTCCTGCTCTAGACCTGCTCTAGTCCTGCTCTAGTCCTGCTCTAGTCCTGTTCTAGTCCTGCTCTAGTCCTGCTCTAGTCCTGCTCTAGTCCTCTTCTAGTCCTGCTCTAGTCCTGGTCTAGTCCTGGTCTAGTCCTGCTCTAGTCCTGCTCTAGTCCTGCTCTAGACCTGCTCTAGTCCTGCTCTAGTCCTGCTCTAGTCCTGCTCTAGACCTGCTCTAGTCCTGCTCTAGTCCTGCACTAGTCCTGCTCTAGTCCTGCTCTAGTCCTCCTCTAGACCTGCTCTAGTCCTGCTCTAGACCTGCTCTAGTCCTGCTCTAGTCCTGCTCTAGTCCTGCTCTAGTCCTCCTCTAGTCCTGCTCTAGTCCTCTAGACCTGCTCTAGTCCTGCTCTAGTCCTCCTCTAGTCCTGCTCTAGTCCTCCTCTAGTCCTGCTCTAGTCCTGCTCTAGACCTGCTCTAGTCCTGCTCTAGTCCTCCTCTAGTCCTCTAGACCTGCTCTAGTCCTGCTCTAGTCCTGCTCTAGTCCTCCTCTAGTCCTGCTCTAGTCCTCCTCTAGTCCTGCTCTAGTCCTGCTCTAGTCCTCTAGACCTGCTCTAGTCCTCCTCTAGTCCTCCTCTAGTCCTGCTCTAGTCCTCTAGACCTGCTCTAGTCTTGCTCTAGTCCTCCTCTATTCCTGCTCTAGTCCTCCTCTAGACCTGCTCTAGTCCTGCTCTAGTCCTGCTCTAGTCCTGCTCTAGTCCTCTTCTAGTCCTGTTCTAGTCCTGCTCTAGACCTGCTTTAGTCCTGCTCTAGTCCTGTTCTAGTCCTGTTCTAGACCTGCTCTAGTCCTGCTCTAGTCCTGCTCTAGTCCTCTTCTAGTCCTGTTCTAGTCCTGTTCTAGACCTGCTCTAGTCCTCCTCTAGTCCTGCTCTAGTCCTGTTCTAGTCCTGTTCTAGACCTGCTCTAGTCCTGCTCTAGTCCTGCTCTAGTCCTCTTCTAGTCCTGTTCTAGTCCTGTTCTAGACCTGCTCTAGTCCTCCTCTAGTCCTGCTCTTGTCCTCTTCTAGTCCTGTTCTAGACCTGCTCTAGTCCTGCTCTAGTCCTCTTCTAGTCCTGTTCTAGTCCTGTTCTAGACCTGCTCTAGTCCTCCTCTAGTCCTGCTCTAGTCCTGCTCTAGTCCTCTTCTAGTCCTGTTCTAGTCCTGTTCTAGACCTGCTCTAGTCCTCCTCTAGTCCTGCTCTAGTCCTCTTCTAGTCCTGTTCTAGTCCTGCTCTAGACCTGCTTTAGTCCTGCTCTAGTCCTGTTCTAGTCCTGTTCTAGTCCTGTTCTAGACCTGCTCTAGTCCTCCTCTAGTCCTGCTCTAGTCCTCCTCTAGTCCTGCTCTAGTCCTGCTCTAGTCCTCTAGACCTGCTCTAGTCCTCCTCTAGTCCTCCTCTAGTCCTGCTCTAGTCCTGCTCTAGTCCTCTAGACCTGCTCTAGTCCTCCTCTAGTCCTCCTCTAGTCCTGCTCTAGTCCTCTAGACCTGCTCTAGTCTTGCTCTAGTCCTGCTCTAGTCCTCCTCTAGTCCTGCTCTAGTCCTCCTCTAGACCTGCTCTAGTCCTGCTCTAGTCCTGCTCTAGTCCTGCTCTAGTCCTCTTCTAGTCCTGTTCTAGTCCTGCTCTAGACCTGCTTTAGTCCTGCTCTAGTCCGTTCTAGTCCTGTTCTAGTCCTGTTCTAGACCTGCTCTAGTCCTGCTCTAGACCTGCTTTAGTCCTGCTCTAGTCCTGTTCTAGTCCTGTTCTAGTCCTGTTCTAGACCTGCTCTAGTCCTGCTCTAGACCTGCTTTAGTCCTGCTCTAGTCCCGCTCTAGTCCTGCTCTAGTCCTGCTCTAGACCTGCTCTAGTCCTGTTCTAGTCCTGTTCTAGTCCTGTTCTAGTCCTGCTCTAGTCCTCCTCTAGTCCTGCTCTAGTCCTGTTCTAGTCCTGTTCTAGTCCAGTTCTAGTCCTGCTCTAGTCCTGCTCTAGTCCTCTTCTAGTCCTGTTCTAGTCCTGCTCTAGACCTGCTCTAGTCCTGCTCTAGTCCTCTTCTAGTCCTGCTCTAGTCCTGCTCTAGTCCTGCTCTAGTCCTGCTCTAGTCCTGCTCTAGTCCTCTTCTAGTCCTGTTCTAGTCCTGCTCTAGTCCTGCTCTAGTCCTGCTCTAGTCCTGCTCTAGTCCTGCTCTAGTCCCGCTCTAGTCCCGCTCTAGTCCTGCTCTAGTCCTCTTCTAGTCCTGCTCTAGTCCTGCTCTAGTCCTGTTCTAGTCCCGCTCTAGTCCCGCTCTAGTCCCGCTCTAGTCCTCTTCTAGTCCTGCTCTAGTCCTGCTCTAGTCCTGCTCTAGTCCCGCTCTAGTCCCGCTCTAGTCCCGCTCTAGTCCTGTTCTAGTCCCGCTCTAGTCCCGCTCTAGTCCTGCTCTAGTCCCGCTCTAGTCCTGCTCTAGTCCTCTTCTAGTCCTGCTCTAGTCCTGCTCTAGTCCCGCTCTAGTCCTGCTCTAGTCCTCTTCTAGTCCTCTTCTAGACCTGCTCTAGTCCTGCTCTAGTCCTGCTCTAGTCCTGCTCTAGTCCCGCTCTAGTCCCGCTCTAGTCCCGCTCTAGTCCTGCTCTAGTCCTCTTCTAGTCCTGCTCTAGTCCCGCTCTAGTCCCGCTCTAGTCCCGCTCTAGTCCCGCTCTAGTCCCGCTCTAGACCCGCTCTAGTCCCGCTCTAGTCCCGCTCTAGTCCCGCTCTAGTCCCGCTCTAGTCCTCCTCTAGTCCTGCTCTAGTCCCGCTCTAGTCCCGCTCTAGTCCTCTTCTAGTCCTGCTCTAGTCCTGCTCTAGTCCCGCTCTAGTCCCGCTCTAGTCCTCCTCTAGTCCTGCTCTAGTCCCGCTCTAGTCCTCTTCTAGTCCTGCTCTAGTCCCGCTCTAGTCCTCCTCTAGTCCTCCTCTAGTCCTGCTCTAGTCCCGCTCTAGTCCTCCTCTAGTCCTGCTCTAGTCCCGCTCTAGTCCTCTTCTAGTCCTGCTCTAGTCCTGCTCTAGTCCCGCTCTAGTCCTGCTCTAGTCCTCTTCTAGTCCTCTTCTAGACCTGCTCTAGTCCCGCTCTAGTCCTCCTCTAGTCCTGCTCTAGTCCCGCTCTAGTCCTCTTCTAGTCCTGCTCTAGTCCTGCTCTAGTCCTCTTCTAGTCCTGCTCTAGTCCTGCTCTAGTCCTCTAGTCCTGCTCTAGTCCTCTTCTAGTCCTCTTCTAGACCTGCTCTAGTCCTGCTCTAGTCCTGCTCTAGTCCTGCTCTAGTCCTGCTCTAGTCCTGCTCTAGTCCCGCTCTAGTCCCGCTCTAGTCCTGCTCTAGTCCCGCTCTAGTCCCGCTCTAGTCCCGCTCTAGTCCCGCTCTAGTCCCGCTCTAGTCCCGCTCTAGTCTCGCTCTAGTCCTCCTCTAGTCCTGCTCTAGTCCTGCTCTAGTCCCGCTCTAGTCCCGCTCTAGTCCTGCTCTAGTCCCGCTCTAGTCCCGCTCTAGTCCCGCTCTAGACCCGCTCTAGTCCCGCTCTAGTCCCGCTCTAGTCCCGCTCTAGTCCTCCTCTAGTCCCGCTCTAGTCCCGCTCTAGTCCCGCTCTAGTCCTCTTCTAGTCCTGCTCTAGTCCCGCTCTAGTCCCGCTCTAGTCCCGCTCTAGTCCCGCTCTAGTCCCGCTCTAGTCCCGCTCTAGTCCTCCTCTAGTCCTGCTCTAGTCCCGCTCTAGTCCTCTTCTAGTCCCGCTCTAGTCCCGCTCTAGTCCCGCTCTAGTCCTCCTCTAGTCCTGCTCTAGTCCCGCTCTAGTCCTCCTCTAGTCCCGCTCTAGTCCCGCTCTAGTCCTCTTCTAGTCCCGCTCTAGTCCTGCTCTAGTCCTGCTCTAGTCCCGCTCTAGTCCTGCTCTAGTCCTCTTCTAGTCCTGCTCTAGTCCTGCTCTAGTCCTGCTCTAGTCCTCTTCTAGTCCTGCTCTAGTCCTGCTCTAGTCCTGCTCTAGTCCTCTTCTAGTCCTGCTCTAGTCCTGCTCTAGTCCCGCTCTAGTCCCGCTCTAGTCCCGCTCTAGTCCCGCTCTAGTCCCGCTCTAGTCCTCCTCTAGACCTGCTCTAGTCCCGCTCTAGTCCTGCTCTAGTCCTCTAGTCCTCCTCTAGACCTGCTCTAGTCCTGCTCTAGTCCTGCTCTAGTCCTCTTCTAGTCCTGCTCTAGTCCTGCTCTAGTCCTGCTCTAGTCCTGCTCTAGTCCTGCTCTAGTCCTGCTCTAGTCCTGTTCTAGTCCTGCTCTAGTCCTGCACTAGACCTGCTCTAGTGCTGCTCTAGTCCTCTTCTAGTCCCGCTCTAGTCCTCTTCTAGTCCTGCTCTAGTCCTGCTCTAGTCCTGCTCTAGTCCCGCTCTAGTCCCGCTCTAGTCCCGCTCTAGTCCCGCTCTAGTCCCGCTCTAGTCCTCCTCTAGACCTGCTCTAGTCCCGCTCTAGTCCCGCTCTAGTCCCGCTCTAGTCCTCCTCTAGACCTGCTCTAGTCCCGCTCTAGTCCCGCTCTAGTCCTCTTCTAGTCCTGCTCTAGTCCTGCTCTAGTCCTGCTCTAGTCCTGCTCTAGTCCTGCTCTAGTCCTGCTCTAGTCCTCCTCTAGTCCTGCTCTAGACCTGCTCTAGTCCTGTTCTAGTCCAGTTCTAGTCCTGTTCTAGTCCTGCTCTAGTCCTGCTCTAGTCCTCTTCTAGTCCTGTTCTAGTCCTGCTCTAGACCTGCTCTAGTCCTGCTCTAGTCCTGCTCTAGTCCTGTTCTAGTCCTGCTCTAGTCCTCTTCTAGTCCTGCTCTAGTCCTGCTCTAGTCCTGTTCTAGTCCTGCTCTAGTCCTGCTCTAGTCCTGCTCTAGTCCTGCTCTAGTCCTGCTCTAGTCCTGCTCTAGTCCTGCTCTAGTCCTGCTCTAGTCCTGCTCTAGTCCTGCTCTAGTCCTGCTCTAGTCCTGCTCTAGTCCTGTTCTAGTCCTGCTCTAGTCCCGCTCTAGTCCTGCTCTAGTCCTCTTCTAGTCCTGCTCTAGTCCTGTTCTAGTCCTGCTCTAGTCCTCTTCTAGTCCTGCTCTAGTCCTGCTCTAGTCCTGTTCTAGTCCTGCTCTAGTCCCGCTCTAGTCCCGCTCTAGTCCTGCTCTAGTCCTGCTCTAGTCCCGCTCTAGTCCTGCTCTAGTCCTCTTCTAGACCTGCTCTAGTCCTGCTCTAGTCCTGCTCTAGTCCTGCTCTAGTCCTGCTCTAGTCCTGCTCTAGTCCTGCTCTAGTCCTGCTCTAGTCCCGCTCTAGTCCCGCTCTAGTCCTGCTCTAGTCCCGCTCTAGTCCTCTTCTAGTCCTGCTCTAGTCCTGCTCTAGTCCTGCTCTAGTCCTCTTCTAGTCCTGCTCTAGTCCTGCTCTAGTCCCGCTCTAGTCCTGCTCTAGTCCTGCTCTAGTCCTGCTCTAGTCCTGCTCTAGTCCCGCTCTAGTCCCGCTCTAGTCCCGCTCTAGTCCTGCTCTAGTCCTCTTCTAGTCCCGCTCTAGTCCCGCTCTAGACCCGCTCTAGACCCGCTCTAGTCCTGCTCTAGTCCTCTTCTAGTCCTGCTCTAGTCCCGCTCTAGTCCCGCTCTAGTCCCGCTCTAGTCCCGCTCTAGTCCCGCTCTAGTCCCGCTCTAGTCCCGCTCTAGACCCGCTCTAGTCCCGCTCTAGTCCCGCTCTAGTCCTGCTCTAGTCCTGCTCTAGTCCCGCTCTAGTCCCGCTCTAGTCCCGCTCTAGTCCCGCTCTAGTCCCGGTCTAGTCCTGCTCTAGTCCTGCTCTAGTCCTGCTCTAGTCCTGTTCTAGTCCTGCTCTAGTCCTGCTCTAGTCCTCTTCTAGTCCTGCTCTAGTCCTGCACTAGTCCTGCTCTAGTCCTCCTCTAGACCTGCTCTAGTCCTGCTCTAGTCCCGCTCTAGTCCCGCTCTAGTCCCGCTCTAGTCCTGCTCTAGTCCCGCTCTAGTCCTGTTCTAGTCCTGCTCTAGTCCTGGTCTAGTCCTGCTCTAGTCCTGCTCTAGTCCTGCTCTAGTCCTGTTCTAGTCCTCTTCTAGTCCTGCTCTAGTCCTGCTCTAGTCCTGCTCTAGTCCTGCTCTAGTCCTGCACTAGTCCTGCTCTAGTCCTCTTCTAGTCCTGCTCTAGTCCTGCTCTAGTCCTGCTCTAGTCCTGTTCTAGTCCTGCTCTAGTCCTCTTCTAGTCCTGCTCTAGTCCTGCTCTAGTCCTGCTCTAGTCCTGCTCTAGACCTGCTCTAGTCCTGCTCTAGTCCTCTTCTAGTCCTGCTCTAGTCCTGCTCTAGTCCTCTTCTAGTCCTGCTCTAGTCCTGCTCTAGTCCTGCTCTAGTCCTGCTCTAGTCCTCTTCTAGTCCTGCTCTAGTCCTGCTCTAGACCTGCTCTAGTCCTCCTCTAGACCTGCTCTAGACCTGCTCTAGTCCTCCTCTAGTCCTCCTCTAGACCTGCTCTAGACCTGCTCTAGTCCTCCTCTAGTCCTGCTCTAGTCCTGCTCTAGACCTGCTCTAGTCCTCCTCTAGACCTGCTCTAGACCTGCTCTAGTCCTCCTCTAGACCTGCTCTAGACCTGCTCTAGTCCTCTTCTAGTCCTGCTCTAGACCTGCTCTAGACCTGCTCTAGTCCTCCTCCAGTCCTGCTCCAGTCCTGCTCTAGTCTTGCTCTAGTCCTGCTCTGGTCCTGCTCTAGACCTGCTCTAGACCTCTTCTAGTCCTGCTCTAGTCCTGCTCTAGTCCTGCACTAGTCCTGCTCTAGTCCTCTTCTAGTCCTGCTCTAGTCCTGCTCTAGACCTGCTCATGTCCTGCTCTAGTCCTGCTCTAGACCTGCTCTAGTCCTGCTCTAGTCCTCTTCTAGTCCTGCTCTGGTCCTGCTCTAGTCCTCTTCTAGTCCTGCTCTGGTCCTGTTCTAGTCTTCTTCTAGTCCTGCTCTAGTCCTGCTCTAGTCCCGCTCTAGTCCCGCTCTAGTCCCGCTCTAGTCCCGCTCTAGTCCCGGTCTAGTCCTGCTCTAGTCCTGCTCTAGTCCTGCTCTAGTCCTGTTCTAGTCCTGCTCTGGTCCTGCTCTAGTCTTCTTCTAGTCCTGCTCTAGTCCTGCTCTAGTCCTATTCTAGTCCTGCTCTAGTCCTGCTCTAGTCCTGCTCTAGTCCTGCTCTAGTCCTATTCTAGTCCTGCTCTAGTCCTGCTCTAGTCCTGCTCTAGTCCTGCTCTAGTCCTGCTCTAGACCTGCTCTAGTCCTGCTCTAGTCCTGTTGACTCTAACGTTCTGACCCCTGTGAACCTGCAGGTGACTGGAGTAGGCTATAACGGAACTGGAGAAGTGATCCTCGATGGAGAGATTATCCACGGTTTCTCCTGTCCCTCCATCAGCAAGATCGTTGAGGTAACGTATTCAACCCTGTTCAGACTTGGTTTAGACCCGGTTAGACCTGGTTCAGACCTGGTTTAGACCTGGTTTAGACCCGGTTAGACCTGGTTCAGACCTGGTTTAGACCCGGTTAGACCTGGTTAGACCAGGTTCAGACCTGGTTTAGACCTGGTTTAGACCCGGTTAGACCTGGTTCAGACCTGGTTAGACCTGGTTCAGACCTGGTTTAGACCTGGTTTAGACCCGGTTAGACCTGGTTCAGACCTGGTTTAGACCCGGTTAGACCTGGTTAGACCTGGTTTAGACCCGTTTAGACCCGGTTTAGACCTGGTTTAGACCTGGTTTAGACCTGGTTTAGACCTGGTTCAGACCTGGTTTAGACCTGGTTAGACCTGGTTCAGACCTGGTTTAGACCTGGTTTAGACCCGGTTAGACCTGGTTCAGACCTGGTTTAGACCCGGTTAGACCTGGTTTAGGCCTGGTTTAGACCCGGTTAGACCTGGTTAGACCTGGTTCAGACCTGGTTTAGACCCGGTTAGACCTGGTTCAGACCTGGTTTAGACCCGGTTAAATCTGGTTTTACTCTGTGTTGAAGGTGGGCTGCGTCTGTAACGACTCTGTGATCAGGAGCCACACTCTCCTGGGTCGACCAACAGAGGGCGCTCTCATCGCTCTGGCCATGAAGGTAACTGTTTTGACCTTGTGTAGACGTTTCCTCTGACGCTGTGTTTAATCCTGGTTCTGTGCGTTCTCAGATGGGTCTGGAGTCGCTGCAGCAGGAGTACGTTCGGATTGAGGAGCACCCCTTCACCTCGGAGCAGAAGTGGATGGCAGTGCGCTCTGTCCACCGCACGCAGCAGGTCAGTTCCCTCAGATTAATCGTGAATAAAGCCATCACCAGGAGAACCAGGAGAGAGAGACCTG
>CM044551.2:584284-839284 GCA_024416835.2 Perccottus glenii | reverse complement strand
TGCTCTGTTTGTGGTGCTTCCTCACTGTGCTCTGTTTGTGGTGCTTCCTCACTGTTCTCGGTCTGTGGTGCTTCCTCACTGTGCTCTGTCTGTGGTGCTTCCTCACTGTGCTCTGTCTGTGGTGCTTCCTCACTGTTCTCGGTCTGTGGTGCTTCCTCACTGTGCTCGGTCTGTGGTGCTTCCTCACTGTGCTCTGTCTGTGGTGCTTCCTCACTGTGTTCGGTCTGTGGTGCTTCCTCACTGTGCTCTGTCTGTGGTGCTTCCTCACTGTGCTCTGTCTGTGGTGCTTCCTCACTGTGCTCTGTCTGTGGTGCTTCCTCACTGTGCTCTGTCTGTGGTGATCCTCATTGTGCTCAGTTTGTGGTGCTTCCTCACAGTGCTCTGTTTGTTGCAGACTCGGCTGGTGCACGAGCTGGGCCTGTGCAGTAACAGGGCGTTCTGTTTGGCCGTCCTGGCCTCCATCTTTGGGCAGCTGCTGGTGGTGTACTTTCCTCCACTGCAGAGAATCTTCCAAACTGAGAGCCTCAGCGCCTACGGTCAGAAAACTCTCTTTGTCTACATTTTTATCCTTTTAGTTCTGGTTCAGGGCCGTCCTCTGGATTTTAAAAAGACTGAGGTCCAGTCCTGGTGTTTACTTTGAGAGAATGTTTTGTTCATTTGTTTTTTGACGACGGGTTCAAAATCCTGATTTATTTTGTGTCAGCTTCAGACCTCACCTTTTATAGTTTCATGTTTCTCTCTGACTCCTCAGACCTGCTGTTCCTGGTCGGCCTCACGTCGTCCGTCTGCGTCGTGTCCGAGTTCATAAAGAAGGTGGAGCGATGGCGGGGCGCCGACAGAACGCCCTCCTCAGACAACTTCCACGAGGTATGACCCTCAGTCCCTCTGCTGCTGCTGGAACCACAACCAAGACCGGGCCAGGACCAGGACCAGGACCAAGACCGGGCCAGGACCAGAACCAGGACCAGGACGCACTGAAAAGGCAGACTCATGGATACTTTTTAAATCCTGGACTCTGCTTGGGTCGGACCACTACCTGCTCCAGCTTCGTAGACGGCTGTAAAATAATGTTTAATACTATTATTAGAAAATTTTATTTATTTAAGTCATACTCTGCTGTAAAAAAAAAGAGACCATCTCCATGGAATCAGTCGAACTGTTCCTTTTTAATCAACCTTCAGATGTTTAATAAATGAAAGCCTTTTGGGCATTTTTATAATAAACTGGTGTCTTTTCTTTAGTTGGATTTGAACAGGTTTAAGTTTGAAGGAAGGAAGGCCAATAAATGGAAATAAATATAATATTTAGAATTGATTCAAATCCACTCCCAGAAAGGTTTTTAGTTGTTTATGTTGAAAACTGAGACTCCTCGATCCTTTTTGTTCACGTGTGTTCATGTCCTAGGTTCTAGTGCACTGGTCCGCTTTGAGGTCAGGTCGAGTCACAGAAAGGAGCCAGTGTTTATTATTTGAGACAAGGATGTGGCGCAGTGGCTCTGTGGTACTGGTCGTCCCACAACTGGAAGGTTGGCAGTTTGATTCCATTGATTAATTTGCTCCAGTTACGTTGGTGTTTCACAGATGTGCTTTTGCTGCTGCATCAGCTCAAAGTGTGGCTCTGCACAAACTGGACGATGAAACAGGTTTGACTCTGACTCTGCTCTGGAGCATTTACAACAATGCTTTTGCCCAAAACGGAAAGGTTCTGTTACACGTGGACTGTCTGACTTGTTTTGTATTCATCATTATACAGTACGTATATTGCCGCAGTAACAAGACACAAGTGTAAAGCAGCTGCTCTTTGGTTTGAGTCACACGGCGAGAGGCGGGTGAACTTATGGAAGGACTTCTTACTGCGGTGGCCACGCTTTAGGCATCATCTGAGAAAATGACTGATGGGGCTTCTGCTCTGTCTCCGGCCCCTGGTCTGGAGTAAACCTGATGAATCTGTTCAAACTGAGACCAAACCTCAGCTGAGAAAGTTTCAGTGGACCATGCTTTGGACAAAATTGAGTGAGAACCTGCAGCTCATCAGAACTCTTCTGAAACAAAACGACGTCAGTAGTGTTCACTTTAACATGCAGCAGTATTTGTATCTGACCCGGTTATACTTTTACCTCAGAGGTGAGACTTCATGTCATCAACAGACACCGAGCACTGAGTCATTCAACTGGACTGTAATTTAAAGATGAAGGATGAAAATCTAATTCCAACACTTGGTGAAAGAAGCAATGAAAGTGACTGGCCCACAGATTAGACTGGGTGTTCCAGTTAGCATTCGTTGCACATTTGTTTTTGTTTTTTTGTAGATTGTAGCTGATTTAAAAGTAAATCAAGAGTAAAAATACAAATACAATCAGCTCAAGACAAGTGCAATAAGTTTTTTAATACTGTATTTTGTGGTGGTTTTGCTGGAGGGATTTTGCTGCTCAGCTTCGGCTAAAAATCTTCGTGTCTTAGTTTGAATAACGAGTCGCACACAGGGATGTGGCGTCCAAGATGAGAGCATGTCTACCCTCTGTTTTCCTCGTAGCACCTGAGGGCAAACCGCGTCAAGCAACAGGTGAGCATCAAAAGAACAGTCTCATATTCCCATATAACCTCGTATACAAAAGTGACAGCACAACATAAGGGAATAAAATTTAAGAAAGAGATTTTGGTAAAATCGACAACATAAGACCACCCCTCCCAGATTTCACCAAAATCCAAATAGGACCAACCCTTGAAACTAAGCAAGAGAAGCTCCAAGCAGAGAAAAGGTCTCTCCTTGAATACTATAATGCTTTTTACACCAAACCAACTCTGCAGCCAGGACATCACGTCATGTAGAAGACACAATCACACCATGTATCATAAAAACACAAAGATTCACTGTCCACTTAAAATAAACTGGGATCTTTTACTGAAGGAATTAGCTAATTCCTTTAAAACCAAAGGGCTTCTGAGCCATAGTTTCAATAAAGCGATTGACCCTTTTACTGACCCTCCCTGTCCCCATCAACCACTGGGTTAGCCCGGGTCGATTCATCAGCGTGTCAGCGTCAGACTGCACTCCAGAGGAGCTGGGTGTCACATTCTGACTCCTAAAACACGCCCTCCTCAGACTTAACTGGTCTGATTGGGACATGGTGTCACCTTGATTCAGTTTAATGCAAGAATGCTCTGAGCCACTCATCAGCCAAGAGTTTGTCCAGTCCATACTACTCTCTTCATCCAGTTCATTCAAGGAACCTGGTGTGCACAACTCTTCCTCAGCATCACACGCTTCAACTACAGCTAGAAAACTAATGTCCGAATAATGCTTGTGGCACTCCAGGATCCTCCAATTGGAATGTCTAATTCTGGAGGTTTCTGTATTTTTACTGTGTACACTGTTGATCTTATCAGACAACCTTTTCTTTCCTCTCTTGTTCCTGTCCAATGAGGACCCAGTCTCCTATGTTCAGGTGAGTGCCCTTGACCCTTTTCATTGTAAGTTTGCCTGTTTGCCTTGTTCCTTGATACTGAGTTTTTTTCCTGGCTGCTTCGTGAAGCTATGTCAAAACATGAGCGTTTTGACATAGCTTTTGTGATCAACAACAACTGGATCATTCAACACTTGTTTGAACATGACATCAACAAGTAATCTCAGGATCCTATCCTTTATATGCAAATGTAAAAGTTTGTATTTACTGAGGCCACTTCTGCTTTTGTTTCAGGGACAAGGAATGGAGCATATTCAGTTGTAGCACTTACAGAAACATGGATCAAACCAGAGGACTCTGACTCTGCCTGTGACGACAGCTCCTTCGAGTTCCATGCTGTTACCATCACCCACCCTGTTAAAAGTCATTTTGTAGTTATCTATCAGGTTTCCACATCGGCAACCCACAAGTCTGGTAACCAACTAGATCTTATCTACATAAGATACTGCTCCACTCGCCACACTCAGGTCACGCCGCTGCACACTTCTGATCATTTCTTCATTACTCTCGACCTTGACCTAACTTCTCCAGACACTGCAATTGTTTTACCGCTGGTCACTTTCCGACGCAACCTGCGTACACTCAGTCCCTCCCGTTTTTCCTCTGCTGTCTCTTCTGCGCTCCCCTCTTCTGAGGAGCTCTCTCTTTTAAACACTAACACCGCCACCGACACTCTGTGCTCCACGCTTACATCCTGCTTGGACAACTTATGCCCTCTTACATCTAGACCAGCCCGTACATCCTCGTCTGCCCCCTGGTTATCCGATGTTCTACGCGAGCACCGCGCCAGCCTCCGGTCAGCTGAGAGAAAATGGCGCAAGTCAAAAGATCCTACTAACCTCTGTAGTGTCAAAACTGACCTCTATTGTATGGAATAAGTTATGAACGCAACACCAGATCCAATGCCATTAGAGTCTTTATTGTTCACAACCAACACAATAAACGACCCGAGTAGCCTTCCCCAGCTCTACTAATGTTTGAACAGTAGACATAAGCTTTTATACAGTTTTGATATCAGTAAAGTAATAACTCTTTCTGATATCATCCTGTAAGGCCCTGGTAGATCTCCTCATTAACTCTCTGGTGTCATTTCTGTCTGGCCTTGGGCTCCTCCTCAGACTCTGTCTCCTCCGACGATAGACACCTGCGTCTTTATCTGGTCCTTCCTGTGTGTGTGTCTGACATTAGGTTTTGTCTTTTATATTAATATGTTTAAATGAATAACTAACTGGGTCTACATAGTTTAAAACACATAACATATTAAATATTACACCACACCTCTGTATCTACCAGTCTCTACTCTCTACTTTCTCCGCTGATGTCAGAGACACATCGGGTACACATCACCCAGCAGGTCAGAGGTTTGCGTCCACCCTAGGAGGAAGTAGAAAAGAAAAAAAAACTGTAATAGGTAGATGTACCTACAGCTACAACCAGTGTAAACGTGTATCTACAGCTACGACCAGTGTAAACATGTACCTACAGCTACATCCAGTGTAAACGTGTACCTACACAGCTACGACCGGTGTAAACGTTTATCTACAGCTACAACCAGTGTAAACGTGTACCTACAGCTACGACCAGTGTAAACGTGTACCTACAGCTACATCCAGTGTAAACGTGTACCTACAGCTACATCCAGTGTAAACGTGTACCTACAGCTACATCCAGTGTAAACGCGTGTACCTACACAGCTACGACCGTGTAAACGTTTATCTACAGCTACAACCAGTGTAAACGTGTACCTACAGCTACGACCAGTGTAAACGTGTACCTACAGCTACAACCAGTGTAAACGTTTATCTACAGCTACAACCAGTGTAAACGTGTATCTACAGCTACATCCAGTGTAAACGTGTACCTACAGCTACAACCAGTGTAAACGTTTATCTACAGCTACAACCAGTGTAAACGCGTGTATCTACAGCTACATCCAGTGTAAACGTGTATCTACAGCTACAACCAGTGTAAACGTTTATCTACAGCTACAACCAGTGTAAACGTGTACCTACAGCTACATCCAGTGTAAACGTTTATCTACAGCTACGACCGGTGTAAACGTGTATCTACAGCTACGACCAGTGTAAACGTGTACCTACAGCTACATCCAGTGTAAACGTTTATCTACAGCTACAACCAGTGTAAACGTGTACCTACAGCTACATCCAGTGTAAACGTGTACCTACAGCTACATCCAGTGTAAACGTGTACCTACACAGCTACGACCTGTAAACGTTTATCTACAGCTACAACCAGTGTAAACGCTGTACCTACAGCTACGACCAGTGTAAACGCGTGTACCTACAGCTACATCCAGTGTAAACGTTTATCTACAGCTACAACCAGTGTAAACGTGTACCTACAGCTACGACCAGTGTAAACGCGTGTACCTACAGCTACATCCAGTGTAACGTTTATCTACAGCTACGACCGGTGTAAACGTGTATCTACAGCTACGACCAGTGTAAACGTGTACCTACAGCTACATCCAGTGTAAACGTTTATCTACAGCTACAACCAGTGTAAACGTGTACCTACAGCTACATCCAGTGTAAACGTGTACCTACACAGCTACGACCGGTGTAAACGTTTATCTACAGCTACAACCAGTGTAAACGTGTACCTACAGCTACGACCAGTGTAAACGTGTACCTACAGCTACGACCAGTGTAAACGTTTATCTACAGCTACAACCAGTGTAAACGTGTATCTACAGCTACATCCAGTGTAAACGTGTACCTACAGCTACATCCAGTGTAAACGTGTACCTACAGCTACATCCAGTGTAAACGTTTATCTACAGCTACAACCAGTGTAAACGTGTATCTACAGCTACAACCAGTGTAAACGTGTACCTACAGCTACAACCAGTGTAAACGTTTATCTACAGCTACAACCAGTGTAAACGTTTATCTACAGCTACAACCAGTGTAAACGTTTATCTACAGCTACAACCAGTGTAAACGTTTATCTACAGCTACAACCGGTGTAAACGTGTACCTACAGCTACAACCGGTGTAAACGTTTATCTACAGCTACGACCGGTGTAAACGTGTATCTACAGCTACATCCAGTGTAAACGTGTACCTACAGCTACAACCAGTGTAAACGTTTATCTACAGCTACAACCAGTGTAAACGTGTATCTACAGCTACATCCAGTGTAAACGTGTATCTACAGCTACAACCAGTGTAAACGTGTACCTACAGCTACAACCAGTGTAAACGTGTACCTACAGCTACAACCAGTGTAAACGTTTATCTACAGCTACAACCGTGTAAACGCGTGTACCTACAGCTACGACCGGTGTAAAGCGTGTACCTACAGCTACAACCAGTGTAAACGCGTGTATCTACAGCTACGACCGGTGTAAACGTTTATCTACAGCTACGACCGGTGTAAACGTTTATCTACAGCTACAACCAGTGTAAACGTGTACCTACAGCTACATCCAGTGTAAACGTTTATCTACAGCTACGACCGGTGTAAACGTGTATCTACAGCTACGACCAGTGTAAACGCGTGTACCTACAGCTACATCCAGTGTAAACGCGTTTATCTACAGCTACAACCAGTGTAAACGTTTATCTACAGCTACAACCAGTGTAAACGTGTACCTACAGCTACATCCAGTGTAAACGTTTATCTACAGCTACGACCGGTGTAAACGTGTACCTACAGCTACGACCGGTGTAAACGTGTACCTACAGCTACAACCGGTGTAAACGTTTATCTACAGCTACGACCGGTGTAAACGCTTATCTACAGCTACAACCGTGTAAACGTTTATCTACAGCTACAACCGTGTAAACGCGTGTACCTACAGCTACGACCGGTGTAAACGTGTACCTACAGCTACGACCAGTGTAAACGTTTATCTACAGCTACAACCAGTGTAAACGTTTATCTACAGCTACAACCAGTGTAAACGCAGTACCTACAGCTACATCCAGTGTAAACGCGTTTATCTACAGCTACGACCGGTGTAAAGCGTGTATCTACAGCTACGACCAGTGTAGCGTGTACCTACAGCTACATCCAGTGTAAACGCGTTTATCTACAGCTACAACCAGTGTAAACGCGTTTATCTACAGCTACAACCAGTGTAAACGTTTATCTACAGCTACAACCAGTGTAAACGTGTACCTACAGTTACATCCAGTGTAAACGTTTATCTACAGCTACGACCGGTGTAAGCGTGTATCTACAGCTACAACCAGTGGTGTACCTACAGCTACATCCAGTGTAAACGCGTTTATCTACAGCTACAACCAGTGTAAACGTTTATCTACAGCTACAACCAGTGTAAACGTTTATCTACAGCTACAACCAGTGTAAACGTGTACCTACAGCTACGACCAGTGTAAACGCGTGTACCTACAGCTACATCCAGTGTAAACGTTTATCTACAGCTACAACCAGTGTAAACGCGTTATTTACAGCTACAACCAGTGTAAACGCTTATCTACAGCTACGACCGGTGTAAACGCGTGTACCTACAGCTACAACCAGTGTAAACGCTATCTACAGCTACGACCAGTGTAAACGCTTATCTACAGCTACGACCGTGTAAACGCGTGTACCTACAGCTACATCCAGTGTAAACGCTATCTACAGCTACGACCGGTGTAAACGCGTTTATCTACAGCTACATCCAGTGTAAACGTGTATCTAGAGCTACAACCAGTGTAAATGTGTGTCTACAGCTACAACCAGTGTAAACGCACCTACAGCTACATCCAGTGTAAACGTGTACCTACAGCTACAACCAGTGTAAACGTGTACCTACAGCTACGACCGGTGTAAACGTTTATCTACAGCTACAACCAGTGTAAACGTGTATCTACAGCTACAACCAGTGTAAACGCGTGTACCTACAGCTACAACCAGTGTAGCGTTTATCTACAGCTACAACCAGTGTAAACGTGTACCTACAGCTACATCCAGTGTAAACGTTTATCTACAGCTACGACCGGTGTAAACGTGTATCTACAGCTACGACCAGTGTAAACGTGTACCTACAGCTACATCCAGTGTAAACGTTTATCTACAGCTACAACCAGTGTAAACGTGTACCTACAGCTACATCCAGTGTAAACGTGTACCTACAGCTACATCCAGTGTAAACGTGTACCTACACAGCTACGACCGGTGTAAACGTTTATCTACAGCTACAACCAGTGTAAACGTGTACCTACAGCTACGACCAGTGTAAACGTGTACCTACAGCTACATCCAGTGTAAACGTTTATCTACAGCTACAACCAGTGTAAACGTGTACCTACAGCTACGACCAGTGTAAACGTGTACCTACAGCTACATCCAGTGTAAACGTTTATCTACAGCTACGACCGGTGTAAACGTGTATCTACAGCTACGACCAGTGTAAACGTGTACCTACAGCTACATCCAGTGTAAACGTTTATCTACAGCTACAACCAGTGTAAACGTGTACCTACAGCTACATCCAGTGTAAACGTGTACCTACACAGCTACGACCGGTGTAAACGTTTATCTACAGCTACAACCAGTGTAAACGTACCTGCTACAGCTACGACCAGTGTAAACGTGTACCTACAGCTACAACCAGTGTAAACGCGTTTATCTACAGCTACAACCAGTGTAAACGCGTGTATCTACAGCTACATCCAGTGTAAACGCGTGTACCTACAGCTACATCCAGTGTAAACGTTTATCTACAGCTACAACCAGTGTAAACGTGTATCTACAGCTACAACCAGTGTAAACGTGTACCTACAGCTACAACCAGTGTAGCGTTTATCTACAGCTACAACCAGTGTAAACGCTTTATCTACAGCTACAACCAGTGTAAACGCTTATCTACAGCTACAACCAGTGTAAACGTTTATCTACAGCTACAACCAGTGTAAACGCGTTTATCTACAGCTACAACCGGTGTAAACGCGTGTACCTACAGCTACAACCGTGTAAACGCGTTTATCTACAGCTACGACCGGTGTAAACGCGTGTATCTACAGCTACATCCAGTGTAAACGCGTGTACCTACAGCTACAACCAGTGTAAACGCGTTTATCTACAGCTACATCCAGTGTAAACGTGTATCTACAGCTACAACCAGTGTAAACGTGTACCTACAGCTACAACCAGTGTAAACGTGTACCTACAGCTACAACCAGTGTAAACGTTTATCTACAGCTACAACCGGTGTAAACGTGTACCTACAGCTACGACCGGTGTAAACGTGTACCTACAGCTACAACCAGTGTAAACGTTTATCTACAGCTACGACCGGTGTAAACGTTTATCTACAGCTACGACCGGTGTAAACGTTTATCTACAGCTACAACCAGTGTAAACGTGTACCTACAGCTACATCCAGTGTAAACGTTTATCTACAGCTACGACCGGTGTAAACGTGTATCTACAGCTACGACCAGTGTAAACGTGTACCTACAGCTACATCCAGTGTAAACGTTTATCTACAGCTACAACCAGTGTAAACGTTTATCTACAGCTACAACCAGTGTAAACGTGTACCTACAGCTACATCCAGTGTAAACGTTTATCTACAGCTACGACCGGTGTAAACGTGTACCTACAGCTACGACCGGTGTAAACGTGTACCTACAGCTACAACCGGTGTAAACGTTTATCTACAGCTACGACCGGTGTAAACGTTTATCTACAGCTACGACCGGTGTAAACGTTTATCTACAGCTACAACCGGTGTAAACGTTTATCTACAGCTACAACCAGTGTAAACGTGTACCTACAGCTACGACCGGTGTAAACGTGTACCTACAGCTACAACCAGTGTAAACGTTTATCTACAGCTACAACCAGTGTAAACGTTTATCTACAGCTACAACCAGTGTAAACGTGTACCTACAGCTACATCCAGTGTAAACGTTTATCTACAGCTACGACCGGTGTAAACGTGTATCTACAGCTACGACCAGTGTAAACGCGTGTACCTACAGCTACATCCAGTGTAAACGTTTATCTACAGCTACAACCAGTGTAAACGTTTATCTACAGCTACAACCAGTGTAAACGTTTATCTACAGCTACAACCAGTGTAAACGTGTACCTACAGTTACATCCAGTGTAAACGTTTATCTACAGCTACGACCGGTGTAAACGTGTATCTACAGCTACAACCAGTGTAAACGTGTACCTACAGCTACATCCAGTGTAAACGTTTATCTACAGCTACAACCAGTGTAAACGTTTATCTACAGCTACAACCAGTGTAAACGTTTATCTACAGCTACAACCAGTGTAAACGTGTACCTACAGCTACGACCAGTGTAAACGTGTACCTACAGCTACATCCAGTGTAAACGTTTATCTACAGCTACAACCAGTGTAAACGTTTATTTACAGCTACAACCAGTGTAAACGTTTATCTACAGCTACGACCGGTGTAAACGTGTACCTACAGCTACATCCAGTGTAAACGTTTATCTACAGCTACAACCAGTGTAAACGTTTATCTACAGCTACAACCAGTGTAAACGTTTATTTACAGCTACAACCAGTGTAAACGTTTATCTACAGCTACGACCGGTGTAAACGTGTACCTACAGCTACATCCAGTGTAAACGTTTATCTACAGCTACAACCAGTGTAAACGTTTATCTACAGCTACAACCAGTGTAAACGTTTATCTACAGCTACGACCAGTGTAAACGTTTATCTACAGCTACGACCGGTGTAAACGTGTACCTACAGCTACATCCAGTGTAAACGTTTATCTACAGCTACGACCGGTGTAAACGTTTATCTACAGCTACATCCAGTGTAAACGTGTATCTAGAGCTACAACCAGTGTAAATGTGTGTCTACAGCTACAACCAGTGTAAACGTGTACCTACAGCTACATCCAGTGTAAACGTGTACCTACAGCTACAACCAGTGTAAACGTGTACCTACAGCTACGACCGGTGTAAACGTTTATCTACAGCTACAACCAGTGTAAACGTTTATCTACAGCTACAACCAGTGTAAACGTGTACCTACAGCTACGACCAGTGTAAACGTGTACCTACAGCTACGACCGGTGTAAACGTGTACCTACAGCTACGACCAGTGTAAACGTGTACCTACAGCTACGACCGGTGTAAACATTTATCTACAGCTACGACCGGTGTAAACGTTTATCTACAGCTACAACCAGTGTAAACGTGTACCTACAGCTACGACCGGTGTAAACATTTATCTACAGCTACGACCGGTGTAAACGTTTATCTACAGCTACGACCGGTGTAAACGTTTATCTACAGCTACGACCGGTGTAAACGTGTACCTACAGCTACATCCAGTGTAAACATTTATCTACAGCTACGACTGGTGTAAACGTTTATCTACAGCTACGACCGGTGTAAACGTTTATCTGCAGCTACGACCGGTGTAAACGTTTATCTACAGCTACGACCGGTGTAAACGTTTATCTACAGCTACGACCAGTGTAAACGTGTACCTACAGCTACAACCAGTGTAAACGTGTATCTAGAGCTACAACCAGTGTAAACGTTTATCTACAGCTACAACCAGTGTAAACGTGTACCTACAGCTACAACCAGTGTAAACATGTACCTACAGCTACGGCCAGTGTAAACGTGTATCTAGAGCTACAACCAGTGTAAACGTGTACCTACAGCTACGACCAGTGTAAACGTGTACCTACAGCTACGACCACTGTAAACGTATACCTATGATCAGTCAGTCTCCATACGTTTGGTGAAATAAGTATGTTTTGAGTTTGCTTTTGAAAACTTCAACAGAGTCAGCTCGCCGCACTTCCACCGGGAGCCCATTCCATAAAAATGGGGCTCTATAAGAAAAGGCTCTGTAGCCAGCAGACTTCTTCTTTACTCGAGGAAGTTGAAGGAGGCCAGCGTCCTGAGAGCGAAGGGTACGAGCTGGAGTATACCGGGTGATGAGGTCAGATAGGTAAGAGGGCGCGCGTCCACAAAGGATTTTATATGTTAACAGGAGAACTTTGAAATCTGCTCTAACATGAATAGGAAGCCAATGTAATGAAGCCAGGACCGGAGTAATGTGATCAAACTTCCTGGTCTTTGTTAAAAGTCTGGCGGCTGTATTTTGGACCATTTGTAGTCTGTGAGTACTTTTCCTCGACAGTCCAGAGAATAACACATTGCAGTAGTCCAGCCTGGATGTGACAAATGCATGAATGAGAATTTCAGCATCAGCTAAAGAGAGGCAGGAGCGAATTTTTGAGATATTCCTCAAGTGAAAAAGCCCAGTTTAGTGACCTCACTAATGTGCTGCTGCAGTGATAGTGTGGAGTCAAAAATGACACCAAGGTTCCTCACAGTGTTGCCGTGCTCCAACACACAATTGTTGATCGAGACAGTAAGATTGTTGAACTTGTGCCGATGACTGGCAGGACCAAGTAACAAGAGCTCTGTTTTATCCAAGTTCAAATGGAGGAAGTTTTGAGACATCCATGTTTTAATTGAAACGAGGCAGGCCTCTAGACGCTTGATGTCAGTAGTATTATTCGCTTTTATTGGTAGATACAGCTGTGTATCATCGGCATAACAGTGGAAGTTTACTCCATAACTTCTGATGATTTGTCCCAATGGTGTAACATATAGTGAAAAAAGTATGGGACCAAGCACAGACCCTTGTGGCACACCGAATTTCACTGGTGCCGTGGAGGAGAAGGATTTATTAAAAGAGACAAAATGAGACCTATCACACAGATAGGATTCTAACCAAGCAAGAGCAGAGCCAGAGATGCCAAACACATCCTTTAGTCTGTTGATTAGCACTGCAGGATCAATCGTATCAAATCAAATACTGTCCTGGTCCTGACCCGGTTCACTCTCTTCTTCTGAAGGGAGCCGGCACCGGGGCGTGTTCCAGACTGTCTGGGTCTGTTCAGGTTTACAGAGGCTGTTGCTCATCTTTAATCGGAGAATTTAATTTAAATACAAAGGTTTATTTTCTATAAATAATTAAAAATACATTTTTAAACATTTGCCCAGTTCATTTTTCGTCAGGTCGGAGCCTGTATAACGCATTCTCTCACTCTACTTCTAACAAAATAGTTGCATTGAGTGGGAACTGCGCCCTCTGCTGGACAAAAGTTATGTGTGACCCTCCCGAGGGGCAATAAAGATCAACTCAATACATTATATTTTAAAACAAACAGTGATGAAATGTTAGAGCAGCAAGTGTAAAAAAAAAAAACATTTAAAAACAGATTGTGGTAAACGTGTTTATTACTTATTCCACGGATCTGAGGCACTTATGGAGATTTTTATTTTTTACAAACACAGCACAATTCATGATTAAAATAATTAGTGACACATTTTAGACCGAGTCGCACAAACAACACTTCCACAAATCAACTGAAGAAAAAAAAAAGAACAGCTAAAAACTACGACTCAGCACTTTGAGTTTGTGACAGAACTTTTCTCAAGGTTTAAACCCGGTTTAGTCCCGGTTTAAACCCGGTTTAGACCCGGTTTAGTCCCGGTTTAGACCCGGTTTGAAAATCTTGTTGGTGCGTCTCAGTCGTGTAGAACGTTTGATTTACAAAACATGATTGTCGAATAAAACTGTTAAAAAGACGATTGTGAGCAGAACATTTTGTTATAAAAGTGCAGACTTTCAGACAAAGGACTTTTACAAAATCATCAGAGTTTTGAGTCAGAATCAAAACAAACCTTTGGCTCCAGAAACAAAACAACTGCTGTTAGACTTTTTATTTTTACTTTGCTTGATTTTTTTTGTTGCCTTTTCATGATTTTTAATTTTCTTTGTTTAAATCTCCAGTCTATTAAGTGTCTTAATTAATCCATATTTGTGTGAAGCGTTTATAAAAAGATATGTTTAAACAAAGCTCTATTCTTTAATAAAAATATGACACTTTATGAAGGAAACGTAATAAAAATGAGAAAATGGAAATGACTGATGTTGAATTGCAGTCCACTTCATTATTTGGGCATAAAACGCTAAAATCCTTGTTAAAAATGGAATATAGACAAAAAAAAAAACTGTACAAGACAGGAGCAGGTCTAAGGGAGTGTTCACACTCGTCTCCGCTTCATTAGTTTGAACCAAAACATTCATTTGTCCATTTGGTTTGGTTTGTCAGCTCAAAGCCCTGGTCACAGAAGCATTTAAACTGCACTAATCAGAAACACACTAGAGGGCGCTGTTAGCCCAAACACTAATAAGGCATGTTACTGAAGCTTTTGGTCCTCTCAGTGCGTCACATTTGACCTCTTATTCATTTACTTGGACAATACTGTTTTAGTTTTTCTTTCCAAACCTCAGAGAAACTAAGCGTTACGCGATATTGTTGTCGGAGCGTCACATTCGTCCAGAAGACGTGCACGAACAGAGCGACCACCAGAGCGTTTAAACCTGAGCAAACACGGCGAGTGTGAACGCAGCCTTAGGCTCCGACAGTGGTTTAGTGAAAGAACTGAAAAAGCAAGGATTAAATGATAAAGGCATAACTGAAAAAAATATTAACAGAATTAAACTATGGAGCATTACAAGTCTGCTTAGTCCTGCTTAGACCTGGTTTAGTCCTGGTTTAGACCTGGTTTAGTCTTGGTTTAGTCTTGGTTTAGTCTTGGTTTAGTCTTGGTTTAGTCTTGGTTTAGTCCTGGTTTAGTCCTGGTTTAGTCCTGGTTTAGTCCTGGTTTAGACCTGGTTTAGACCTGGTTTAGACCTGGTTTAGTCCTGGTTTAGACCTGGTTTAGACCTGGTTTAGTCCTGGTTTAGTCCTGGTTTAGACCTGGTTTAGACCTGGTTCAGTCCTGGTTTAGACCTGGTTTAGACCTGGTTTAGACCTGGTTCAGTCCTGGTTTAGACCTGGTTTAGACCTGGTTTAGACCTGGTTTAGACCTGGTTCAGTCCTGGTTCAGTCCTGGTTTAGACCTGGTTTAGTCCTGGTTTAGTCCTGGTTTAGTCCTGGTTTAGTCCTGGTTTAGACCTGGTTTAGACCTGGTTTAGACCTGGTTTAGACCTGGTTCAGTCCTGGTTTAGACCTGGTTTAGACCTGGTTTAGACCTGGTTTAGACCTGGTTTAGACCTGGTTCAGTCCTGGTTTAGACCTGGTTTAGACCTGGTTTAGACCTGGTTCAGTCCTGGTTTAGACCTGGTTTAGACCTGGTTTAGACCTGGTTCAGTCCTGGTTTAGACCTGGTTTAGACCTGGTTTAGACCTGGTTTAGACCTGGTTTAGACCTGGTTCAGTCCTGGTTTAGACCTGGTTTAGACCTGGTTTAGACCTGGTTCAGTCCTGGTTTAGACCTGGTTTAGACCTGGTTTAGACCTGGTTTAGACCTGGTTTAGACCTGGTTTAGACCTGGTTCAGTCCTGGTTCAGTCCTGGTTCAGTCCTGGTTTAGACCTGGTTTAGACCTGGTTTAGACCTGGTTCAGTCCTGGTTTAGACCTAGTTTAGACCTGGTTCAGTCCTGGTTTAGACCTGGTTTAGACCTGGTTCAGTCCTGGTTTAGACCTGGTTTAGACCTGGTTTAGTCCTGGTTTAGTCCTGGTTTAGTCCTGGTTTAGACCTGGTTTAGACCTGGTTTAGACCTGGTTTAGTCCTGGTTCAGTCCTGGTTCAGTCCTGGTTTAGACCTGGTTTAGACCTGGATTAGACCTGGTTTAGTCCTGGTTTAGTCCTGGTTTAGTCCTGGTTTAGTCCTGGTTTAGACCTGGTTTAGACCTGGATTAGACCTGGATTAGACCTGGTTTAGACCTGGTTTAGTCCTGGTTTAGTCCTGGTTCAGACCTGGTTTAGACCTGGTTTAGTCCTGGTTTAGTCCTGGTTTAGTCCTGGTTTAGACCTGGTTTAGACCTGGTTTAGACCTGGTTCAGTCCTGGTTCAGACCTGGTTTAGACCTGGTTTAGTCCTGGTTTAGTCCTGGTTTAGTCCTGGTTTAGACCTGGTTTAGACCTGGTTCAGTCCTGGTTCAGACCTGGTTTAGTCCTGGTTTAGTCCTGGTTTAGACCTGGTTTAGACCTGGTTTAGACCTGGTTTAGACCTGGTTTAGTCCTGAGACTGGGTTTTGTGGAAACGAATATAAAACGGGTCCAGAGAGACTCTCTCTCATTCAGAAAGTCCACTAAAATCTAAAAACACAGGTCAAACTCTGAAGCTGAGAGAGGAGCAGGTCCAGACCAGGTCCAGACCGGGTTTAGGCTCCATTCTCAGTCAGTTTCTCGGCTTCTGCTGGAATCGCTGCTGGACCACCATTAGCCGGCTCAGGCCTGGTCTCGGTGTTTCTGAACGGAAGCCCGTTGCTGCGATAAAAGACAATCAAGTCCACGATGAAGGCCAACGAAGCCAGGAAACCGAAGGCCTGGAACACAGAGAGGATTAGTCCTGGTATAGTCTCGGTCTGGTCTAGGTATAGTCCTGGTCTGGTCTTGGTCCTGGTCTGGTCCTGTCCTGGTCCAGGTCCTGGACCCGGTCTGGTCTTACTGCGGCGCTCTTCTCCAGGGTCGACCCGGTGTTGTTTGTGGCGAAGACTAATGAGGAGATGATGAAGAGCAGAGCAATGGCCGCCGTGTAACAGAAGTCCTTCAGAGAAACAAGAGTCACTAAACAGGAATAGTTCTGTTTACTGTCTGGGTCAGTGTGTGGTGCAGTACCAGTTTAGTCCAGCAGGAGATGCCCACTCTCTGGTGCAGCGGTGTGGACAGCAGGATGAGTAGAAGAAGAGTGAAGAGGAAGGCCGTGCAGCTCACAAACTCAAAGAAGTACAACGGCAAACAACTGATGCAGCTGTTTATCACCTCCTCCTGCACGAAGGCCACGAACGACAGGAGCTGTGGGCAGACAGACAGACCGTTACGCTGCGAGGTCATCGGGTGACGACGGGAGCAGCGGGCGGACGGATGGACCGTTACGCTGCGAGGTCATCGGGTGACGACGGGAGCTGTGGGCAGACAGACAGACCGTTACGCTGCGAGGTCATCGGGTGACGGCGGGAGCTGCGGGCGGACAGACGGACCGTTACGCTGCGAGGTCATCGGGTGACGACGGGAGCTGCGGGCAGACGGGCCGTTACGCTGCGAGGTCATCGGGTGACGGCGGGAGCTGCGGACAGACGGACGGGCCGTTACGCTGCGAGGTCATCGGGTGACGACGGGAGCTGCGGGCGGACAGACGGGCCGTTACGCTGCGAGGTCATCGGGTGACGACGGGAGCTGCGGGCGGACAGACGGGCCGTTACGCTGCGAGGTCATCGGGTGACGACGGGAGCTGCGGGCGGACAGACGGGGCGCTACGCTGCGAGGTCATCGGGTGACGACGGAGCTGCGGGCGGCAGACGGGCCGTTACGCTGCGAGGTCATCGGGTGACGGGCGGAGCTGCGGAGGCGGACAGACGGGCGTTACGCTGCGAGGTCATCGGGTGACGACGGAGCAGCGGGCGGACAGACGGGCCGTTACGCTGCGAGGTCATCGGGTGACGACGGGAGCTGCGGGCGGACAGACGGGCCGTTACGCTGCGAGGTCATCGGGTGACGACGGGAGCTGCGGGCGGACAGACGGACCGTTACGCTGCGAGGTCATCGGGTGACGACGGGAGCTGCGGGCGGACAGACGGGCCGTTACGCTGCGAGGTCATCGGGTGACGACGGGAGCTGCGGGCGGACAGACGGGCCGTTACGCTGCGAGGTCATCGGGTGACGACGGGAGCTGCGGGCAGACGGGCCGTTACGCTGCGAGGTCATCGGGTGACGGCGGGAGCTGCGGACAGACGGACGGGCCGTTACGCTGCGAGGTCATCGGGTGACGACGGGAGCAGCGGGCGGACAGACGGGCCGTTACGCTGCGAGGTCATCGGGTGACGACGGGAGCTGCGGGCAGACGGGCCATTACGCTGCGAGGTCATCGGGTGACGACGGAGCTGCGGACAGGACGGACGGGCCGTTACGCTGCGAGGTCATCGGGTGACGACGGAGCTGCGGGCAGGACGGACGGGCCGTTACGCTGCGAGTCATCGGGTGACGGCGGAGCTGCGGGCGGACAGACGGGCGTTACGCTGCGAGGTCATCGGGTGACGGCGGGAGCTGCGGGCGGACAGACGGGCCGTTACGCTGCGAGGTCATCGGGTGACGGCGGGAGCTGCGGGCGGACAGACGGGCCGTTACGCTGCGAGGTCATCGGGTGACGGCGGGAGCTGCGGGCGGACGGACCGTTACGCTGCGAGGTCATCGGGTGACGACGGGAGCTGCGGGCGGACAGACGGACCGTTACGCTGCGAGGTCAACGGGTGACGACGGGAGCTGCGGGCGGACAGACGGACCGTTACGCTGCGAGGTCAACGGGTGACGACGGGAGCTGCGGGCGGACAGACCGGCTGTTACGCTGCGAGGTCATCGGGTGACGGCGGGAGCTGCGGGCGGACGGACCGTTACGCTGCGAGGTCATCGGGTGACGACGGGAGCTGCGGGCGGACAGACGGACCGTTACGCTGCGAGGTCATCGGGTGACGACGGGAGGTATAAAATCTAATCCAGGACTAAACCAGATTGTGTTGCTTTCTAATATGAATTTTCTTCCAAAACCCTGCTCTACATTTATCCACAAGGCTTTTATTTTGAAACTTTAAACCCTGTAGTATGGCGGCGCATTAGGGCGCAGCGGCTTGGGGCTCTTGCTGCTTTATCTGTCTTGAAGTTTTTATTTTAACATGTTGGTTTTATTTAGAGGGTGTTGTCTGTTGTAGTCTTGCTGAAGACCTCCAAATGAAATGTTATATGAATGCATAATGACAATAAAGCAGGGGCGCCCACTCTTATTCTGCAGACATTATCTACACTAAATAATATATCTATCTGCATAAAGCTTGTATTGAATGTTAGTCAGGTGGTCAGTGCTTGTTGCCAAGGGAGACACACTTCTTCTCCGTACTCGGCTTCCTGCTCGTCCCAGAGTCGTGTGATACTTTGTACTCGATACCAGTTTAAATGTAGTTGATAAAAAGGCATAAAAGAGCTTAATAATAAAGTCGTTTAGAGATGGATTTAGCTTTAACTGGATGATATGGAGCTTGATCAAATGAAACTAACTTTATAAAATCATGCGACGACAGTGAAACCGGAACAGCCTGGCCTAATCAGAGTGATCTCTGAGGGATATACAGTGGGGATCGAAAGTTTGGGCACCCCAGGTAAAAAAAATTATTAATGTGCATAAAGACGCCAAGAAAAGATGGAAAAATCTCCAAAAGGCATCAAATGACAGATTAGACATCCTTATAATAAGTCAAAAAAGTTAGATTTTATTTCCATCATTTACATTTTCAAAATAACAGAAAACAAAAAAATGGTGTCTGCAAAAGTTTGGGCACCCTGCAGAGTTAATAACTTGTACTGCCCCCTTTGGCAAGCTAGGACCTGACAGTGTCATGGATTGTTCTCAGTCATCGTCTGGATAGACCAGGTGATATCAATCTCAAAGGTTTTAAATTCCCAGGCTCATCTGACCTTGCCCCAACAATCTGCCCCAACAACTCTGCAGGGTGCCCAAACCTGGGCTGTTCTCTGTTGCTCGTGTGTTCGATCCGAGTCAACAAGAGTCTGGGAAAGTGAACGCTCATGCGTTTGAACAAAGACCAAAAGGATCTGCGAGTTTGAAGAAAACCCGAGGAAGACTCGGAGAGGTCTGAAGGGAGCGGAGATTGTGACAGAGACTTTTGCTGAAGCAGAACTTTCACTTCCCAGTTTAACAACGGGTCGCTCTGTTCATCCGCCTCAGCAAACATGACTCACCAGGTCTGGACCAGGTCTAAACCAGGACTGGACTAGATCTAAACCAATACTAAGTAACTGGTCTTCATAACAATCTAAAATCCATCTATCCCTTCAAATCCATGTAGGTCCTGTTATTTAATCTAAAACTGGCTGAAACATTATACAGTTTTGTAAAGAGGAATGGCCCAAGATTGATCCTGATTGATCATTTAATATCTGACAACCAGATATTAAATGTGATAGTTCAGATACTTATTCCTCCCCCTTCTGTCATTGTTTGCATGTTATCCTCATTAAAAATATGAAGACCTATAAGTGTTTGGGTGGTTTTCAGTTAAAGCAGACACTGTTTTTTCATTTCTGTCATTTATACAAAGATCAGATCACATTTGATGGTGATTTCTCTCTTCTCCCTCTGAAACCAACCTTGAGCCATTTTTGGAAAAGATTGTGTACACACACACACACGAGCCCTGGGAGCTTGAGGGTTCTGCACAGTATCTTTGCTGTTCCTAGTACTGCACTTTTCTGGACCGAGATGTCGTGTGTTCTTCCAGGGATCTGCTGTAGCCACTCTTCCAGTTTGGGGGTTACTGCCCCGAGTGCTCCGATGACCACAGGCACCACTGTCGCCTTCACCTTCCAAGCCTTTTCCAGCTCTTCTCTGAGGCCTTGGTATTTCTCTAGTTTCTCATGTTCCTTTTTCCTGATGTTGCAATCACTTGGTATTGCGACGACAACCACAACGGCCTTCCTCTGCTGTTTGTCCACCACCACAATGTCTGGTTGGTTTTCCATTACCATTCTGTCAGTCTGAATCTGGAAGTCCCACAGGATCTTGGCTCGGTCATTCTCTACCACCTTTGGAGGTGTTTCCCACTTTGACCTCGGGGTTTCCAGTCCATACTCCGTACAGATGTTCCTGTACACTATGCCAGCCACTTGGTTATGGCGCTCCATGTATTCTTTCCCTGCCAGCATCTTACACCCTGCAGTTAAGTGTCGGATTGTCTCAGGGGCCTGTTTGCACAGCCTACACCTTGGGTCTTGTCTGGTGTGGTAGATTTGGGCCTCTATTGCTCTGGTGCTCAGGGCCTGCTCCTGTGCAGCCATGATGAGTGCCTCTGTGCTGTCCTTCAGTCCGGCCCGTTCTAGCCATTGGTAGGATTTCTTGATATCAGCCACTTCAGTTATGTTCGGTGGTACATCCCATGTAGGGGTTTGTCCTCCCATGATGGTCCCTCCTCCAGCTCCTCTTCCTCTGTTCCCCATTGCCTGAGACATTCACTGAGCACGTCATCTGTTGGGGCCTTATCTTTGATGTACTTGTGGATCTTGGATGTTTCATCCTGGATAGTGGCTCTCACACTTACTAGTCCACGGCCGCCTTCTACGGCTAGCGTACAGTCTCAGGGTGCTGGATTTGGGGTGGAACCCTCCATGCATGGTGAGGAGCTGTGTCTTAACGTCTGTGATCTGTATCTCTTCCTTTGGCCACCTTATTATTCCCGCAGGGTATCTGATCACTGGCAGGGCGTAGCTGTTTATTGCCCGTGCCTTGTTCTTGCCATTGAGCTGACTTCTTAGGACTTGCCTTACTCGTTGGAGGTATTTGGCAGTTGCTGTTTTCCTTGTTACCTCTTCGAGGTTGCCATTTGCCTGTGGTATTCCAAGGTACTTGTAACCATCCTCAATGTCTGCTATTGTTCCTTCTGGGAGTGAGACCCCTTCTGTGTGGACTACCTTCCCTCTCTTTGTCACCATTCGACTACACTTCTCAAGCCCGAATGACATCCCAATGTCAGAGCTGTAGATCCTGGTGGTGTGGATCAGTGAGTCGATGTCCCGCTCACTCTTCATCATTCCTGAGTCGGTATCCATAGCCAGTCTTGTCGATTATTTGGCTGAGGGGGTTCAGGCCTATGCAGAACAGCAGTGGGGATAGAGCATCTCCTTGGTATATGACACATTTGATGGATACTTGTGCAAGTGGCTTGCATTGGCCTCAAGGATGGTTTTCCATTACAGAATGGTAATGGAAAACCAACCAGACATTGTGGTGGTGGACAAACAGCAGAGGAAGGCCGTTGTGGTTGACATTGCAGTACCAAGTGATTGCAACATCAGGAAAAAGGAACATGAGAAACTAGAGAAATACCAAGGCCTCAGAGAAGAGCTGGAAAAGGCTTGGAAGGTGAAGGCGACAGTGGTGCCTGTGGTCATCGGAGCACTCGGGGCAGTAACCCCCAAACTGGAAGATCTGCTACAGCAGATCCCTGGAAGAACACCAGACCGGAAAAGTGCAGTACTAGGAACAGCAAAGATACTGCGCAGAACCCTCAAGCTCCCAGGCCTCTGGGTCTGAACCAGGTCTGAACCAGGTCTAAACCAGGTCTAAACCAGGTCTAAACCAGGTCTGAACCAGGTCTGAACCAGGTCTAGGACTCACCACTTCAAAGATCTTGATGAAGAACCGGGGCAGGTCCAGAATCGTGGATGGGACGCTGAAACAGGACGACTTCGGGTTCGGAGCCGTGGTCGGAGAATATACACCTTCTGACGCCATCAGAGATCTGTGAAAACCAACAAAGACCTGCTGAAAACCAACAAAGACCTTCTAAAATCCAACAAAGACCTGCTGAAAACCAACAAAGACCTGCTGAAAACCAACAAAGACCTGTTGAAAACCAACAAAGACCTGCTGAAAACCAACAAAGACCTGTTGAAAACCATTGGTAGTGGGAGTGGTAATTGATGATCAGCTAAACTTCACAAGTCATGTCGCCAGCACCACCCGGTCCTGTAGATTCATCCTCTACAACATTAGAAAAATTAGACCTTTCCTATCAGAGCACTCCACGCAAATTCTAGTCCAGGCTCTTGTCTTGTCCAAACTGGACTATTGCAATGCCCTACTGGCTGGACTCCCCGCCTGCACAACCAAACCTCTGCAGCTGATCCAGAATGCAGCGGCAAGAGTGGTCTTTAATGAACCGAAGAGAGCGCACGTATCTCCTCTATTCATTAGGTTACACTGGCTCCCGGTTGACGCCTGCATCAAGTTCAAAGCTATGCTCTTGGCCTACAAGACCACCACTGGCTCCGCCCCCTCATATCTTCACTCACTAATACAGACCTACGTTCCTACCAGATCCCTGCGCTCTGCAAATGAACAACGTCTGGTGGTACCGTCCCAAAAAGGTAAAAAATCCCTCTCACGTACCTTCTCTGGATCTGTTCCACATTGGTGGAATGATCTACTGCTGCTACAAGATCAGCAGATTCTGTAGCCATCTTTAAAAAACTTCGAAAACACATCTCTTCCGTCAACACCTGACTGACAAACACTGAGTCCTACTTCCTATCGATTGATTCCTTTCTATAAAAAAAAATTCTCTTATCATTATCTTTGTAAACTGCGCTGGGTTTAAACTAGTTTTTTGTGCACTTATGCTTTTTGTACCTTGTGTTGTCAAAATTGCTTCCATTGTTATCCTCACTTGTAAGTCGCTTTGGATAAAAGCATCTGCTAAATGACTAAATGTAATGTAAATGTAAAACCAACAAAGACCTGTTGAAAACCAACAAAGACCTGCTGAAAACCAACAAAGACCTGCTGAAATCCAACAAAGACCTGCTGAAAACCAACAAAGACCTGCTGAAATCCAACAAAGACCTGCTGAAAACCAACAAAGACCTGTTGAAAACCAACAAAGACCTGCTGAAATCCAACAAAGACCTGCTGAAAACCAACAAAGACCTTCTGAAATCCAACAAAGACCTGCTGAAAACCAACAAAGACCTGCTGAAAACCAACAAAGACCTGCTGAAAACCAACAAAGACCTGCTGAAAACCAACAAAGACCTGCTGAAAACCAACAAAGACCTGCTGAAAACCTGCTGAAATGAAACTGAAACTTGTTTAAATCTAAATAAAACTTAAAAAGAAGGTGTGGTTGCTCAGTTGGACACATGTTAAACTCGACTGAACGGAAGTACTGACATTTATAGAAACGATTAGGCATGTCAAAATGTCAAAGGTCATGTTAAAGGTGACAGTACTGCGTCAGGAGCAGGTTTTAAACACACCCTTTAATAAAAAAAAGTCCTTTCTCCATTAGGCCCATTAAAACAAAACAAAATAAGACAGTTTCACTCAAACCTGTAAAAAATAAACGCTCAGCAGCCGAACTTTAGTCTTTAATTGAAGAAGGAACACGTTGTGGTTAGTTCTGCTCCGAAATAATGAAAAGTGCCTCAGGTTTAGACGAAAAGTTTAGGTTTTAGAGGGAAACGTGGGATGGGTTTGTGCAGTAAAATGATGCTTTTAAAAAGGTCTAAACCGGGACTAAACCGGGACTAAACCATCTCTACAACTTAAAAAAGCCTTAAGAGCAGCTTTAACGCGGAGATAAAGAGTTGCCTTCCAAGACGCCTTTTTAAAAACAGGAAGTGGTCCGCGGGAAAAGCCTGAATAAAGATTTGTTTTTGGACTGAACTCACCAGGTTCGGGTCGGTTCGCAGTGAAATAAACGCTGCGCAGTTTTTAAAGCCTTTGTGCCGAGTTTCTTCTCAAACTCAGAGCTGACTTCCGTAAAAACTGTTGCGCTCAGTTTTGTCAGAAACAAAACAGCGGACAGAGAGCCGCTGCTTCCGGGAAGCCCTTACACAATAAAAGCAAAAAAAAAAATCCATCGTAATTGGGTAAATAAAAAGGAAGTTGCTGCAGAGTTTTGAAAATGTCACTTGATCTAGGACTAAACCAGGACTAAACCAGGACTAAACCAGATCTAAACCAGGACTAAACCTGGTCTAAAACAGGTCTAAACCAGGACTAAACCTGGTCTAAAACAGGTCTAAACCAGGACTAAACCAGGACTAAACCAGGACTAAACCAGGACTAAACCAGGTCTAAACCAGGTCTAAACCAGGTCTAAACCAGGACTAAACCAGGTCTAAACCAGGACTAAACCTGGTCTAAAACAGGTCTAAACCAGGACTAAACCAGGACTAAACCAGGACTAAACCAGGACTAAACCAGGTCTAAACCAGGACTAAACCAGGTCTAAAACAGGTCTAAACCAGGACTAAACCAGGTCTAAACCAGGACTAAACCAGGTCTAAAACAGGTCTAAACCAGGACTAAACCAGGACTAAACCTGGTCTAAAACAGGTCTAAACCAGGACTAAACCAGGACTAAACCAGGACTAAACCAGGACTAAACCAGGTCTAAACCAGGTCTAAACCAGGTCTAAACCAGGACTAAACCAGGTCTAAACCAGGACTAAACCAGGACTAAACCAGGACTAAACCAGGACTAAACCAGGACTAAACCAGGACTAAACCAGGAATAAACCAGGTCTAAACCAGGTCTAAACCAGGTCTAAACCAGGCCTAAACCAGGACTAAACCAGGACTAAACCAGGACTAAACCAGGTCTAAACCAGGTCTAAACCAGGTCTAAACCAGGTCTAAACCAGGCCTAAACCAGGACTAAACCAGGACTAAACCAGGACTAAACCAGGTCTAAACCAGGTCTAAACCAGGCCTAAACCAGGTCTAAACCAGGACTAAACCAGGTCTTAACCAGGTCTAAACCAGGACTAAACCTGGACTAAACCAGGTCTAAACCAGGTCTAAACCAGGTCTAAACCAGATCTAAACCAGGATTAAACCAGGACTAAACCAGGCCTAAACCAGGCCTAAACCTGGACTAAACCAGGTCAAAACCAGGTATAAACCTGGACTAAACCAGGCCTAAACCAGGACTAAGCCTGGACTAAACCAGGTCTAAACCAGGTCTAAACCAGGTCTAAACCAGGCCTAAACCAGAACTAAACCAGGACTAAACCTGGACTAAATTAGGTCTAAACCAGGTCTAAACCAGGTATAAACCTGGACTAAACCAGGCCTAAACCAGGTCTAAACCAGGACTAAACCAGGACTAAACCAGGTCTAAACCAGGACTAAACCAGGCCTAAACCAGGACTAAACCAGGACTAAACCTGGACTAAACCATGTCTAAACTAGGACTAAACCAGGACTAAACCGGGACTAAACCGGGACTAAACCAGTTCTAAACCAGGTCTAAACCAGGTCTAAACCAGGTCTAAACCAGGATTAAACCAGGATTAAACCAGGACTAAACCATGACTAAACCAGGACTAAACCAGGATTAAACCAGGACTAAACCAGGACTAAACCAGGACTAAACCAGGTCTAAACCAGGTCTAAACCAGGACTAAACCAGGACTAAACCAGGTCTAAACCAGGTCTAAACCAGGACTAAACCAGCTCTAAACCAGGTCTAAACCAAGACTAAACCAGGACTAAACCAGGACTAAACCAGGATTAAACCAGGATTAAACTCGGACTAAACCAGGACTAAACCAGGATTAAACCAGGACTAAACCAGGTCTAAACCAGGACTAAACCAGGTCTAAACCAGGTCTAAACCAGGACTAAACCAGGACTAAACCAGGTCTAAACCAGGTCTAAACCAGGACTAAACCAGGTCTAAACCAAGACTAAACCAGGACTAAACCAGGACTAAACCAGGATTAAACCAGGACTAAACCAGGACTAAACCAGGACTAAACCAGGTCTAAACCAGGACTAAACCAGGTCTAAACCAGGTCTAAACCAGGACTAAACCAGGACTAAACCAGGTCTAAACCAGGTCTAAACCAGGACTAAACCAGGTCTAAACCAGGTCTAAACCAAGACTAAACCAGGACTAAACCAGGACTAAACCAGGATTAAACCAGGATTAAACTCGGACTAAACCAGGACTAAACCGGGATTAAACCGGGACTAAACAAGGTCTAAACCAGGACTAAACCGGGTCTAAACCGGGACTAAACCTGGACTAAACCATGTCTAAACTAGGACTAAACCAGGATTAAACCAGGACTAAACCAGGTCTAAACCAGGTCTAAACCAGGACTAGACCAGGTCTAAACCAGGTCTAAACCAGGACTAAACCAGGACTAAACCAGGACTAAACCAGGTCTAAACCAGGACTAGACCAGGTCTAAACCAGGTCTAAACCAGGTCTAAACCAGGACTAAACCAGGACTAAACCAGGACTAAACCAGGTCTAAACCAGGACTAAACCAGGACTAAACCAGGACTAAACCAGGTCTAAACCAGGACTAGACCAGGACTAAACCAGGACTAAACCAGGTCTAAACCAGGACTAAACCAGGACTAAACCAGGACTAAACCAGGTCTAAACCAGGACTAAACCAGGACTAAACCAGGACTAAACCAGGTCTAAACCAAGACTAAACCAGGACTAAACCAGGACTAAACCAGGACTAAACCAGGTCTAAACCAGGACTAAACCAGGTCTAAACCAGGACTAAACCAGGTCTAAACCAGGACTAGACCAGGTCTAAACCAGGTCTAAACCAGGTCTAAACCAGGACTAAACCAGGACTAAACCAGGACTAAACCAGGTCTAAACCAGGACTAAACCAGGACTAAACCAGGACTAAACCAGGTCTAAACCAGGACTAGACCAGGACTAAACCAGGACTAAACCAGGACTAAACCAGGATTAAATCAGGATTAAACTCGGACTAAACCAGGACTAAACCAGGATTAAACCAGGATTAAACTAGGACTAAACCAGGACTAAACCAGGATTAAACCAGGATTAAACCAGGACTAAACCGGGATTAAACCGGGACTAAACAAGGTCTAAACCGGGACTAAAGCGGGACTAAACCGGGACTAAACCGGGACTAAACCGGGTCTAAACTAGGACTAAACCAGGTCTAAACCAGGTCTAAACCAGGACTAAACCAGGACTAAACCAGGACTAAACCAGGTCTAAACCAGGACTAAACCAGGACTAAACCAGGTCTAAACCAGGAATAAACCAGGTCTAAACCAGGTCTAAATCTAGGTCTAAACCAGGTCTAAACCAGGTCTAAACCAGGACTAAACCAGGACTAAACCAGGACTAAACCAGGTCTAAACCAGGACTAAACCAGGACTAAACCAGGTCTAAACCAGGAATAAACCAGGTCTAAACCAGGTCTAAACCAGGTCTAAACCAGGACTAAACCAGGACTAAACCTGGACTAAACCAGGTCTAAACCAGGTCTAAACCAGGTCTAAACCAGGTCTAAACCAGGATTAAACCAGGACTAAACCAGGCCTAAACCAGGCCTAAACCTGGACTAAACCAGGTCAAAACCAGGTATAAACCTGGACTAAACCAGGCCTAAACCAGGTCTAAACCAGGTCTAAACCAGGCCTAAACCAGGTCTAAACCAGGACTAAACCAGGTCTTAACCAGGTCTAAACCAGGACTAAACCTGGACTAAACCAGGTCTAAACCAGGTCTAAACCAGGTCTAAACCAGATCTAAACCAGGATTAAACCAGGACTAAACCAGGCCTAAACCAGGCCTAAACCTGGACTAAACCAGGTCAAAACCAGGTATAAACCTGGACTAAACCAGGCCTAAACCAGGACTAAGCCTGGACTAAACCAGGTCTAAACCAGGTCTAAACCAGGTCTAAACCAGGCCTAAACCAGGACTAAACCAGGACTAAACCAGGTCTAAACCAGGTCTAAACCAGGCCTAAACCAGGTCTAAACCAGGACTAAACCAGGTCTTAACCAGGTCTAAACCAGGACTAAACCTGGACTAAACCAGGTCTAAACCAGGTCTAAACCAGGTCTAAACCAGATCTAAACCAGGATTAAACCAGGACTAAACCAGGTAAACCAGGCCTAAACCTGGACTAAACCAGGTCAAAACCAGGTATAAACCTGGACTAAACCAGGCCTAAACCAGGACTAAGCCTGGACTAAACCAGGTCTAAACCAGGTCTAAACCAGGTCTAAACCAGGCCTAAACCAGAACTAAACCAGGACTAAACCTGGACTAAATTAGGTCTAAACCAGGTCTAAACCAGGTATAAACCTGGACTAAACCAGGCCTAAACCAGGTCTAAACCAGGACTAAACCAGGACTAAACCAGGTCTAAACCAGGACTAAACCAGGCCTAAACCAGGACTAAACCAGGACTAAACCTGGACTAAACCATGTCTAAACTAGGACTAAACCAGGACTAAACCAGGACTAAACCAGGACTAAACCAGTTCTAAACCAGGTCTAAACCAGGTCTAAACCAGGTCTAAACCAGGATTAAACCAGGATTAAACCAGGACTAAACCATGACTAAACCAGGACTAAACCAGGATTAAACCAGGACTAAACCAGGACTAAACCAGGACTAAACCAGGTCTAAACCAGGACTAAACCAGGTCTAAACCAGGTCTAAACCAGGACTAAACCAGGACTAAACCAGGTCTAAACCAGGTCTAAACCAGGACTAAACCAGGTCTAAACCAGGTCTAAACCAGGACTAAACCAGGACTAAACCAGGACTAAACCAGGATTAAACCAGGATCTAAACCAGGACTAAACCAGGACTAAACCAGGATTAAACCAGGATTAAACCAGGACTAAACCGGGATTAAACCGGGACTAAACAAGGTCTAAACCAGGACTAAACCGGGTCTAAACCGGGACTAAACCTGGACTAAACCATGTCTAAACTAGGACTAAACCAGGATTAAACCAGGACTAAACCAGGTCTAAACCAGGTCTAAACCAGGACTAGACCAGGTCTAAACCAGGTCTAAGCCAGGTCTAAACCAGGACTAAACCAGGACTAAACCAGGACTAAACCAGGTCTAAACCAGGACTAAACCAGGACTAAACCAGGACTAAACCAGGTCTAAACCAGGACTAGACCAGGTCTAAACCAGGTCTAAACCAGGTCTAAACCAGGACTAAACCAGGACTAAACCAGGACTAAACCAGGTCTAAACCAGGACTAAACCAGGACTAAACCAGGACTAAACCAGGTCTAAACCAGGACTAGACCAGGACTAAACCAGGACTAAACCAGGTCTAAACCAGGACTAAACCAGGACTAAACCAGGACTAAACCAGGTCTAAACCAGGACTAAACCAGGACTAAACCAGGACTAAACCAGGTCTAAACCAAGACTAAACCAGGACTAAACCAGGACTAAACCAGGTCTAAACCAGGACTAAACCAGGTCTAAACCAGGACTAGACCAGGTCTAAACCAGGTCTAAACCAGGTCTAAACCAGGACTAAACCAGGACTAAACCAGGACTAAACCAGGTCTAAACCAGGACTAAACCAGGACTAAACCAGGACTAAACCAGGTCTAAACCAGGACTAGACCAGGACTAAACCAGGACTAAACCAGGACTAAACCAGGATTAAACCAGGATTAAACTCGGACTAAACCAGGACTAAACCAGGATTAAACCAGGATTAAACTAGGACTAAACCAGGACTAAACCAGGATTAAACCAGGATTAAACCAGGATTAAACCAGGACTAAACCGGGATTAAACCGGGACTAAACAAGGTCTAAACCGGGACTAAAGCGGGACTAAACCGGGACTAAACCGGGACTAAACCGGGTCTAAACTAGGACTAAACCAGGTCTAAACCAGGTCTAAACCAGGACTAAACCAGGACTAAACCAGGACTAAACCAGGTCTAAACCAGGACTAAACCAGGACTAAACCAGGTCTAAACCAGGAATAAACCAGGTCTAAACCAGGTCTAAATCTAGGTCTAAACCAGGTCTAAACCAGGTCTAAACCAGGCCTAAACCAGGACTAAACCAGGACTAAACCAGGTCTAAACCAGGTCTAAACCAGGCCTAAACCAGGCCTTAACCAGGTCTAAACCAGGTCTAAACAAGGACTAAACCAGGTCTAAACCAGGTCTAAACAAGGACTAAACCAGGCCTAAACCAGGCCTAAACCTGGACTAAACCAGGTCAAAACCAGGTATAAACCTGGACTAAACCAGGCCTAAACCAGGTCTAAACCAGGTCTAAACCAGGTCTAAACCAGGTCTAAACCAGGCCTAAACCAGGACTAAACCAGGACTAAACCAGGACTAAACCAGGTCTAAACAAGGACTAAACCAGGACTAAACCAGGTCTAAACCAGGTCTAAACCAGGACTAAACCAGGACTAAACCAGGACTAAACCAGGTCTAAACAAGGACTAAACCAGGACTAAACATGGTCTAAACCAGGTCTAAACAGGACTAAACCAGGTCTAAACCAGGACTAAACCAGGTCTAAACTAGGTCTAAACCAGGTCTAAACCAGGTCTAAACCAGGACTAAACCAGGTCTAAACCAGGTCTAAACCAGGACTAAACATGGTCTAAACCAGGTCTAAACCAGGACTAAACCAGGACTAAACCAGGTCTAAACCAGGTCTAAACCAGGTCTAAACCAGGTCTAAACCAGGACTAAACCAGGACTAAACCGGGACTAAACCAGGACTAAACCAGGTCTAAACCAGGTCTAAACCAGGTCTAAACCAGGACTAAACCAGGTCTAAACCAGGTCTAAACCAGGACTAAACCAGGACTAAACCAGGTCTAAACCAGGTCTAAACCAGGACTAAACCAGGTCTAAACCAGGACTAAACCAGGTCTAAACCACTAAACCAGGTCTAAACCAGGACTAAAGCAGGACTAAACCAGGTCTAAACCAGGTCTAAAGCCAGGACTAAACCAGGTCTAAACCAGGTCAAAAACCAGGACTAAACCAGGTCTAAACCAGGTCTAAACCAGGTCTAAACCAGGTCTAAACCAGTCTAAACCAGGTCTAAACCAGGTCTAAACCAGGACTAAACCAGGACTAAACCAGGTCTAAACCAGGTCTAAACCAGGTCTAAACCAGGTCTAAACCAGGTCTAAACCAGGACTAAAACCAGGACTAAACCAGACTAAACCAGGTCTAAACCAGGTCTAAACCAGGACTAAACCAGGTCTAAACCAGGTCTAAACCAGGTCTAAACCAGGTCTAAAACCAGGTCTAAACCAGGACTAAACCAGGACTAAACCAGGTCTAAACCAGGTCTAAACCGTCTAAACCAGGTCTAAACCAGGTCTAAACCAGGACTAAACCAGACTAAACCAGGTCTAAACCAGGACTAAACCAGGACTAAACCAGGTCTAAACCAGGACTAAACCAGGTCTAAACCAGGTCTAAACCAGGTCTAAACCAGGTCAAAACCAGGTCTAAACCAGGACTAAACCAGGACTAAACCAGGACTAAACCAGGTCTAAACCAGGTCTAAACCAGGTCTAAACCAGGACTAAACCAGGACTAAACCAGGTCTAAACCAGGACTAAACCAGGACTAAACCAGGTCTAAACCAGGTCTAAACCAGGACTAAACCAGGTCTAAACCAGGTCTAAACCAGGTCTAAACCAGGTCTAAACCAGGACTAAACCAGGACTAAACCAGGTCTAAACCAGGACTAAACCAGGTCTAAACCAGGACTAAACCAGGACTAAACCAGGTCTAAACCAGGTCTAAACCAGGTCTAAACCAGGTCTAAACCAGGACTAAACCAGGACTAAACCAGGTCTAAACCAGGTCTAAAACCAGGTCTAAACCAGGACTAAACCAGGTCTAAACCAGGTCTAAACCAGGTCTAAACCAGGACTAAACCAGGTCTAAACCAGGACTAAAACCAGGTCTAAACCAGGTCTAAACCAGGACTAAACCAGGTCTAAACCAGGTTCAAAACCAGGTCTAAACCAGGTCTAAACCAGGACTAAACCAGGTCTAAACCAGGACTAAACCAGGTCTAAACCAGGTCTAAACCAGGTCTAAACCAGGTCTAAACCAGGTCTAAATCCAGGACTAAACCAGGTCTAAACCAGGACTAAACCAGGACTAAACCAGGTCTAAACCAGGACTAAACCAGGTCTAAACCAGGTCTAAACCAGGACTAAACCAGGACTCAAACCAGGTCTAAACCAGGTCTAAACCAGGACTAAACCAGGACTAAACCAGGTCTAAACCAGGACTAAACCAGGTCTAAACCAGGTCAAACCAGGTCAAACCAGGTCTAAACCAGGACTGAAACCAGGTCTAAAACCAGGACTAAACCAGGACTAAACCAGGACTAAACCAGGACTAAACCAGGACTAAACCAGGTCTAAACCAGGTCTAAACCAGGTCTACCAGGTCTAAACCAGGACTAAACCAGGTCTAAACCAGGACTAAACCAGGACTAAACCAGGTCTAAACCAGGTCTAAACCAGGACTAAACCAGGACTAAACCAGGTCTAAACCAGGTCTAAACCAGGACTAAACCAGGTCTAAACCAGGACTAAACCAGGTCTAAACCAGGTCTAAACCAGGTCTAAACCAGGTCTAAACCAGGTCTAAACCAGGACTAAACCAGGACTAAACCAGGTCTAAACCAGGACTAAACCAGGTCAAAAACCAGGTCTAAACCAGGTCTAAACCAGGACTAAACCAGGTCTAAAACCAGGACTAAACCAGGTCTAAACCAGGTCTAAACCAGGTCTAAACCAGGTCTAAACCAGGACTAAACCAGGTCTAAACCAGGTCTAAACCAGGTCTAAACCAGGACTAAAACCAGGTCTAAACCAGGTCTAAACCAGGACTAAACCAGGTCTAAACCAGGTCTAAACCAGGACTAAACCAGGTCTAAACCAGGACTAAACCAGGACTAAACCAGGTCTAAACCAGGACTAAACCAGGACTAAACCAGGACTAAACCAGGTCTAAACCAGGACTAAACCAGGTCTAAACCAGGTAAACCAGGACTAAACCAGGTCTAAACCAGGTCTAAACCAGGTAAACCAGGTCAAAACCAGGTCTAAACCAGGACTAAACCAGGTCTAAACCAGGACTAAACCAGGACTAAACCAGGACTAAACCAGGACTAAACCAGGACTAAACCAGGTCTAAACCAGGTCTAAACCAGGACTAAACCAGGTCTAAACCAGGACTAAACCAGGTCTGAACCAGGACTAAAACCAGGTCAAACCAGGTCTAAACCAGGACTAAACCAGGTCTAAACCAGGACTAAACCAGGTCTAAACCAGGTCTAAACCAGGTCTAAACCAGGACTAAACCTAGGTCTAAACCAGGACTAAACCAGGTCTAAAACCAGGACTAAACCAGGTCTAAACCAGGTCTAAAACCAGGTCTAAACCAGGACTAAAACCAGGACTAAACCAGGTCTAAAACCAGGACTAAACCAGGACTAAACCAGGACTAAACCAGGACTAAACCAGGACTAAACCAGGTCTAAACCAGGTCTAAACCAGGACTAAACCAGGTCTAAACCAGGTCTGAAACCAGGACTAAACCAGGACTAAAACCAGGACTAAACCAGGACCAAAACCAGGACTAAACCAGGTCTAAACCAGGACTAAACCAGGTTCTAAACCAGGTCTAAACCAGGACTAAACCAGGTCTAAACCAGGTCTAAAACCAGGTCTAAACCAGGTCTAAACCAGGTTCTAAACCAGGACTAAACCAGGTCTAAACCAGGTCTAAACCAGGTCTAAACCAGGTCTAAACCAGGACTAAACCAGGACTAAACCAGGTCTAAACCAGGTCTAAACCAGGTCTAAACCAGGTTCAAAACCAGGACTAAACCAGGACTAAACCAGGTCTAAACCAGGTCTAAACCAGGACTAAACCAGGTCTAAACCAGGACTAAACCAGGTCTAAACCAGGTCTAAACCAGGACTAAACCAGGTCTAAACCAGGACTAAACCAGGTCTAAACCAGGACTAAACCAGGACTAAACCAGGTCTAAACCAGGTCTAAACCAGGTCTAAACCAGGACTAAACCAGACTAAACCAGGTCTAAACCAGGTCTAAACCAGGACTAAACCAGGTCTAAACCAGGTCTAAACCAGGACTAAACCAGGTCTAAAACCAGGTCTAAACCAGGTCTAAACCAGGTCTAAACCAGGACTAAACCAGGACTAAACCAGGACTAAACCAGGTCTAAACCAGGTCTAAACCAGGACTAAACCAGGTCTAAACCAGGACTAAACCAGGTCTAAACCAGGACTACCAGGTTAAAAACCAGGACTAAACCAGGTCTAAACCAGGTCTAAACCAGGTCTAAACCAGGACTAAACTGACTAAACCAGGACTAAACCAGGTCTAAACCAGGACTAAACCAGGTCTAAACCAGGTCTAAACCAGGTCTAAACCAGGACTAAACCAGGTCTAAACCAGGACTAAACCAGGACTAAACCAGGTCTAAAGCAGGACTAAACCAGGACTAAACCAGGTCTAAACCAGGTCTAAACCAGGACTAAACCAGGTCTAAACCAGGTCTAAACCAGGTCTAAACCAGGACTAAAACAGGACTAAACCAGGTCTAAACCAGGACTAAACCAGGTCTAAACCAGGTCTAAAACAGGTCTAAACCAGGACTAAACCAGGTCTAAAACCAGGACTAAAACCAGGTCTAAACCAGGACTCATGAGGTCTAAACCAGGTCTAAACCAGGACTAAACCAGGTCTAAAACCAGGACTAAACCAGGTCTAAACCAGGTCTAAACCAGGTCTAAATTAGGACTAAACCAGGTCTAAACCAGGACTAAACCAGGTCTAAACCAGGTCTAAATTAGGTCAAACCAGGTCTAAACCAGGTAAACCAGGACTAAACCAGGTCTAAACCAGGTCTAAACCAGGTCTAAACCAGGACTAAACCAGGACTAAACCAGGTCTAAACCAGGACTAAACCAGGTCTAAACCAGGACTAAACCAGGTCTAAACCAGGACTAAACCAGGTCTAAACCAGGACTAAACCAGGTCTAAACCAGGTCTAAAACCAGGACTAAACCAGGTCTAAACCAGGTCTAAACCAGGTCTAAACCAGGTCTAAATCAGGACTCTAAACCAGGTCTAAACCAGGTCTAAACCAGGTCTAAACCAGGTCTAAACCAGGACTAAACCAGGACTAAACCAGACTAAACCAGGTCTAAACCAGGACTACCAGGTCTAAACCAGGACCAAAACCAGGTCTAAACCAGGTCTAAACCAGGACTAAACCAGGTCTAAACCAGGTCAAAACCAGGTCTAAACCAGGTCTAAACCAGACTAAACCAGGTCTAAACCAGGTCTAAAGCAGGACTAAACCAGGTCTAACCAGGTCTAAACCAGGACTAAACCAGGTCTAAACCAGGTCTAAACCAGGTCTAAACCAGGTCTAAACCAGGTTTAAACCAGGACTAAACCAGGACTAAAGCAGGTCTAAACCAGGTCTAAAACCAGGACTAAAACAGGACTAAACCAGGACTAAAACCAGTTCAAACCAGGTCTAAACCAGGACTAAACCAGGACTACAGGTCTAAACCAGGACTAAACCAGGTCTAAACCAGGTCTAAACCAGGACTAAATCAGGTCTAAACCAGGACTCAAACCAGGTCTAAAACCAAATCTAAAGGTCTAAACCAGGTCTAAACCAGGACTAAACCAGGTCTAAACCAGGTCTGCATAGGTCTCAAACCAGGACTATACCAGGTCTAAACCAGGTCTAAACCTGACTAAACCAGGACTAAACCAGGTCTAAACCAGGTCTAAAACCAGGACTAAACCGGGTCTAAACCAGGTCTAAACCAGGACTAAACCAGGACTAAAACCAGGTCTAAACCAGGTCTAAACCAGGTCTAAACCAGGTCTAAACCAGGACTAAACCAGAACTAAACCAGGTCTAAACCAGACCAAACCAGGACTAAACCAGGACTAAACCAGGTCTAAAACCAGGACTAAACCAGGACTAAACCAGGTTTAAACCATCTAAACCAGGTCTAAACCAGGTCTAAACCAGGTCTAAACCAGGACTAAACCAGGACTAAACCAGGTCTAAACCAGGTCTAAACCAGGTCTAAACCAGACTAAACCAGGTCTAAACCAGGACTAAAACCAGGACTAAACCAGGTCTAAACCAGGACTAAAACCACAACTAAATCCACAGGTCCACACCTGTCTCTGATTTGAGTAGAACCTGAACCACTCTCCAGTATTGCCACCTTTTCATTGACCAGGTCTCAGACTATACCTCCTCAGTAAAACCATTGTGTATATTGTAAATAACTTGTGTTTTGGTGTGGTTTTTTTAATAATTATTGCTCAATTGTTTAATATTTTTAATGTTTATTTATTGTATGAAGCAATCTTCCTTATAGCACTTATTACTGAATCTAAAAACCAGACTAAAACTACCTGAGGCATGTTATAGTAATGTCAGTACCTGGCTAAACCAGGGATCTAATCGCTCTACCATATGTACAACAGCATACACCAGACACAGACCTACAGGGACAGCACATTAGCGGGAATCCATGGATCAAGTCTCGACAATGGTTTGACTAACTGTGTGATTACTAACAAGGTTTTATTTTTACTAACTTTTATTTTATTAATTGATCTGATATTTCTATTAAGCACTTGACTGATAGCACTTAAACAGCACCAAGACTGCACTATGGAACCTGCTTTATGCCAATAGGCCTGTGCTAAACAAAAAACACACACCAGTAAAAATGCCTCCTCTGGCCTCTGGTGGTAAAATTCAGGCAGGATTTGACTGGACCAGGTGACTAAACCAGGTTTTCTTCCTCTATTCATCAGGTCAGTAGGCCCGCACTATATCCTTAACTAGGAATTTTTTCAAATAGAGCCCTAATCCCCAACAGAACGCCAGTGCCACTGACTTGTCATCTTCTAGTTTCCTTGGATTTTTTTTTTTTTTTTTTTCTAAAGCAACTAACTTTTACTCCCTCCCCTCTTCTTTGTTTTCTGTTGCCTCCACTACCTAGCTCTCACACAGCTCCACCAATCACACACCACAGAAGAGTTCTCCAAAAGTTCACTCAATTATCCATTCACCTTACACACATGTGACTACAGTCTTCTACTATTGGCTGGTTGAATCTTGAGGCGGGGACACCAGCCCAACCCCAACATTCAAATAGTGCCTGGCAGTTGGAATTCTCCATCTCCCTCTGAGGAAGCAACAATTAGTTGCTAAACGTCAGGGATTTGTTTCTCTGTTGCACAGACTCAGCTTATTGCTAAATTGAATTAATTTGGATTTTAATTATTTAAATTGGTCAAAGTTAACTAATTGTTGGCAGTGGTTTTACCTGGACATTGTTTTAAAGGACTCTTTAACAAGTATTTGAGCCTTTTGGGACTCTAACTACTTTGGGAAATCTGAGCCTTTTAAAGGATAAATCTGGAAACCTTGGACTCCTTTCTACGAACATGGAGCTTAACATCCAGCCTTCACAGTGAAGAGACTAAACCAACCACCTCGTGTCTCAGGTAAGACCACGCCACAATCTGTTTGAACTATTGATATTGTGCTGTGTAACTCGCAACATGAGAGGTTTCCAACTGCCAGGTAAGAACCCTACACACAACACACACACTCTACAACCTCAATCACACTCAATACATACACAGCCATACACCACCCACACACACACCACATACACTCCAGCGCTTACCCACCCCCCTGACCCAGAGACCAGACAGACCAGCAAACAGTATTTTAAATTGATCCAAGCCATTCACCATAAATCCATCATCGACAAATCTATCACCACTCTGACCCCACCTCAGGAATGCTACGCCAAATTAAAAGATTAACGGATTTCATCAAACCTTCCACCCCTTGTGAAGAGACGCGATCAAAGTACAGGACAATACTACACAGTGGATGAATAACAACATGCATATCTTACAGGATCATTATGCCCACATAATCTCTACACTCCAACATACACCTCCAAATAAACTTGCACTACAAATAGCTATTATTGGGCGTGCAAACGCTATGGACCACGCCTTACCACCACCACCATTCATTCAGTCCAGCACATCCTCAGCCTCCATCTCTCAGAGACACCCAGCCACACCCCACCCACTCTACCAAACCTTCATGGCTAACAACCACCACTGAAATACCGATCCAAACCCTTCCAACCATTCCAGAGAGGGATGAAGAAGAAGCCTTCCTGTCCTTCCTAAAGCTCAGCGACCAAACAGATTGACATTGTACCTTGGACAAAAGAAAACACTCTCAGAACATATCCAAACTTATCAGGATCAACCTGTTCATAGACCACCCCTGCAACACAACCAGTGCAGGAACAGTGACTCTGCCACTCAGCCACAAAACACCAGGATTAAAAGCTCAACCCACAAGAAGACCACTAACCATCTTCCTCGGCAACCACTTTGGACCCCCCCAGCCCATACAATACCAGACAACCCCCTGCAGTTATCAGTTAACGACTCCCCTACATTTCAATCAACTATAACATCCCAGCAAACCACCGACCATTTCCCAGAACCATCAGCTGCAAAGCCACCTACAGTCAAGACTACTAACCCACCGCCAACGGCTTCCAACCAAGACTCCAAAACCACAGATGAACCAACTTACTGAGGCTTCAGAATCCATCCTTCCAGGGCCCCACAGCAGAGGGAAGACACTACAGTGGCCAAAGGATGATAGCCCCACCCTGGGATGCAACCAAGTCCCTAAAAGGCTACCCAGCCCAACTACGCCCACCCCTCCAACAGAAAACTAGCCTTTTAGCGCCAGCCACTTCATCCACTAACAACGATTTACTCTCACGGACCTCCAGCTCTCCCCTGTTGTCCCAGACCTGACAAACCATCCAACTGCACATTCAATTCAAACCCGGCTCTCATTCACAAACACATCACCCCAACAATTACTTCACTGACAAATACTGGGAGGACCCTGGAAGTCCAAGCCCAAGTTCACCTCCCACAAAAACCTGCCTAAACAAGGTCCTGTTTCCTTCCTCCTCACAAACACACCTCAAAGGTCAAATGTCTCTGTTAAACTAACTGATCTAATCTCTCCTCTTGCTTCACCCCCAGGTGGCACCAGCACCAAGGACACTAGGAGAACAGGTCCCATAAAAACAGCTCACAAGGCCTCAAATGTGGGGGGAATGATGAGTGGGTCCTTAAAGGTCACCAAGACCATGACTAAAACCCTAACTGAACCCCTCACTCATTACAGAACCCACTGAGTCCTCCTCCTTGGCGACTGGTGCCACTTCCGTGTCTTCATCCACCCTGGGCTACCTTCCAGGCTCCTCCCAGCCTAAAACACCCTTCACCTCAACACCTCCCCCGCTCAACTTATACAAACCTATCTACCACCTGGTCAGACCAAGTAGGAAGCTCCAGGACTGGTACTTCATTGGGAGAAGGCCTGTCTCATCCTGGGGACTCCAATATCAATCGAATCCCCTCACCATCACAGAAATATCCAGTTAGACAGTTACCCAGGAGCCAATATTTATCACTTTCACAAACTTATGGAAAAATCACAAATCAATACATCCACCAAAATCCTCATTCTGGCCATAGGCCTAAACAATAGGGAACAGGACCCCAGCAAACATCTGTCAAGCAAATGAGTTCACTGTACAAACAAGCAAAGTTGACCTTCCCTAATGCAGACATATACTTTCCCAAAATCAATTTCTCCCTTAACCTCCTCAAAAACAAAAGGAAAATCTTATTCAGCTTAATAAATACATTGCCACCCACTTTCCCTTTCTAGTAGAAATCCTCAAGACACCTTCATTACAGTTGCAGATAATATCCACTGACACCTACCACCGCGAGCGCTATATTCAGTAACTGGCTCCACAACTAAATTTAATCTAGATTACTATTCCAACCCGGTCTCCCCAAATACAACTCCCCATTTATTACCCAGTCCTTTTCTCCCACTCGACAAACCACAGTGGATCTGGGGTGGAGTTCGCCTCCAACATCTTAAACTTATCCACCCTCTTCACGCTAACTACCGCACAAGTTGGCTTGCTGGAGAGAGGCCTTACCTTTATACCACGCCCCACAAAACCTAACCGGGAGGAACTTCAAAAGGACCTTCACTACTATCACCGTCGCTCAAAATAGCCTCTTATTTCCACAATAGAACCTCCTCCAGTAGCCGACCCTTCACCCATCCATCTTTGTGGGAACCAGCTACTTCTCAAATAAACATATCCATCCAACGCTATATCAGCAGCAACCTCCGACTTTCGCTTCTTTCCAACCCACGCCAGATATTAAAGATAACCTCGCCTCAGGAACGCTCAGCCCTCCAGTCAACTCATTCATAACCCCAACATCATTATCAAACCTGCAGACAAAGGTTCCAAAATAGTCATCCTGGACCGACAACAATACCTCTTCAAGCAAATCGTCAGCTCAATAATCCCCAGCACTACCGCCCCTGGCCAACAGCATACAATCTATCACCCAGATGCAACTACGATCCATAATACAATCTCTTTATGACAAGAAAGTCATAACAAACAAACAGCTACACTTTCTCTACGGTCCAGATCAGCCCCGCACTCGTATCTTCTATCTCCTTCCTAAAATCCACAAAGATCCTCATACCTGGACTATTCCTTTGAGGTTCCTCCGGTCGCCCAATAGTCTCAGATTGCAACAGTGCCACTTACAATATAGCTCAATACCTCAACTCCTTCCTTAATCCACTCTCCAACAGGCACCCCAGCTACATTAAAGACACCTATCACTTCCTGGACACCATCAGGCCCATGGCTGTCCACAACCACACTTACCTTTTCACAATTGACATAGATTCTCTATATACTAATATCATAACCAACTTGGGCATCTCTGCCGCTCAAAACCTTCAGTAGATATCCAGACCCTAATAGACCGGACTCAGAAATCATTCAGCTTCTTAAACTCTGTTTAGACAACAATGACTTTAGTTTCAATAATAAACATTATCTCCAGATAAGTGGCCATGGGCCAAAGGTTTGCCCCTGCCTACGCCAACATCTACATGAGCGAGTGGGAACGGGAGGCCCTTACAAAATGCCCCCTCCAACCCCTGTTTTTTCTCCGTTATCTGGATGACATCATTGGAGCATGGCCACACCCTCTGCACACTTTCCAACAATTTATAGACATCTTGAATAATCACCACCCATCCATCAAACTCAAATACACCATACATCCACAGCAGGTTAATTTTCTGACACAACAGTTTTTTCAGCCCCTAAAAGATACCCAAAACAGATCAAAACCAAGGTTTACTTCAAAACGACAGATACACATGCCCTTCTTCATAAATCGAGCTATCACCCCAAACACACCTTCTCTGGAATAATAAAATCACAGCTCATCAGATTTCATCGCATCTGTTCAAATACCACAGACTTCAACCAGGCTACTTCAACCCTGTTCTCTGCTCTGTAAGCGTGGCTATTCAAAAGATTTCTACGTCACCTAAAATACCAAACCATGGCCTCCTTACTCCCACTCGCCCGAAAGAGGCCGACTTTCACCCCTGGTCCAAGAAGAATTGTCTACACTAACCGCCACCCCTATCTCCCAATCCTCCCTTTCCCTACCCTAACCAGGGTTTGAATCCTCCCTCCAGTCCCCTGTCGATACTGCCCTTGCCCCTACCCTAACCAGGGTTTGAATCCCTACCCTCCAGGCTCTGTAGACACGCAGATACAGAACTTGATTCTTCCGCTTATCACCACATTCTCCCACACAATCTTAAACCTACACAAAACAATTAAACAGTCCTTCACACACCTACAACAAGACTACCAGCCATTCTGTCAATACCGCATTGTCTCCGCCTTCAGGCGCAATAAAAACCTTCAAGATTATCTGGTCAAATCATGTTACAAAGAACACAGGCACAATCCCAACCCCATCAACCAGTTTTACAAAAAGCGCAAATTCATTCATAACCTCATAGCAACACTGGTCTGCCAGTCCCCGTTACACTCTCACTACAAACATCCAACACAGTTTATGTCATCACCTGCACCTTCTGCAATAAGCACTACATAGGAGAAACCAAACATACAATTCAAACCCGCTAAAACAACACCTGTACAATATTAGGGAAGGTCGACAGAACACATCTCTGGTCACACACTTCCTCATCCATCCCACAACTCACCTGATCATCACCGGAGTCGAGCACAACGACCACTGGACCATAGGCCAGAGGAAGAGAGCAGAACGAATCTGGATACAAAACCTGGCCACACTAGCCCCTAGAGGCCTAAATGACAAGTAATCAATAACACAAAACCCCAACCACCCCTCCCTTTACTGTATTTTGTTATTTTAATTTTTATTTATTTACTTTTTCTCCCATAACCCTCAATATTTCCTAACCTTAACCATTACCCATCCCTAACCTTAACCGTTACCCATCCCTAACCTTAACCATCACCCATCCTTAACCATCACCCATCCTTAACCATCACCTAACCTTAACCGTTACCCATCCCTAACCTTAACCGCTACCCATCCCTAACCTTAACCATTACCCATCCCTAACCTTAACCATCACCCATCCTTAACCAAACCATTACCCATCCCTAACCTTAACCGTTACCCATCCCTAACCTTAACCGTTACCCATCCCTAACCTTAACCGTTACCCATCCCTAACCTTAACCATTACCCATCTCTAACCTTTGCCCATAAAACACTTTCTCCACCAGGTCCACACCTGTCTCTGATTTGAGTAGAACCTGAACCACTCTCCAGTATTGCCACCTTTTCATTGACACGTTCTCTGACTATACCTCCCTCAGTAAAACCATTGTGTATATTGTAAATAACTTGTGTTTTGGTGTGTTTTTTAAATAATTATTGCTCATGTTATTTAATATTTTTAATGTTTATTTATTGTATGAAGCAATCTTCCTTATAGCACTTATTACTGAATCTAAAAACTAGACGCACTTACCTGAGGCATGTTATAGTAATGTCAGTGGGACCTGGCTCTATGGAGAGGGATCTAATCGTTCTACTCATATGTACAACAGCATACACACAGACACAGGCCTACAGGGACAGCACATTAGCGGGGAATCCATGGATCAAGTCTCGGACAATGGTTTGACTAACTGTGTGATTACTAACAAGGTTTTATTTTTACTAACTTTTATTTTATTAATTGATCTGATATTTCCTATTAAGCACTTGACTGATAGCACTTAAACAGCACCAAGACTGCACTATGGATGACCTGCTTTATGCCCCCCCCAATAGGCCTGTGCTAAACAAAAGAACACACACCAGTAAAAAATGCCTCTCCTCTGGCCTCTGGTGGTAAAATTCAGGCAGGATTTGACTGGACCCCCAGGTGACCTACAGGTTTTCTTCCTCTATTCATCAGGTCAGTAGGCCCGTGCACTATATCCTTAACTAGGAATTTTTTCAAATAGAGCCCTAATCCCCAACAGGACTAAACCAGGACTAAACCTGGACTAAATTAGGTCTAAACCAGGTCTAAACCAGGTATAAACCAGGACTAAACCAGGCCTAAACCAGGACTAAACCAGGACTAAACCTGGACTAAACCATGTCTAAACTAGGACTAAACCAGGACTAAACCAGGACTAAACCGGGACTAAACCAGTTCTAAACCAGGTCTAAACCAGGTCTAAACCAGGTCTAAACCAGGATTAAACCAGGATTAAACCAGGACTAAACCAGGACTAAACCATGACTAAACCAGGACTAAACCAGGACTAAACCATGACTAAACCATGACTAAACCAGGACTAAACCAGGTCTAAACCAGGTCTAAACCAGGTCTAAACCAGGACTAAACCAGGACTAAACCAGGACTAAACCAGGACTAAACCAGGTCTAAACCAGGTCTAAACCAGGTCTAAACCAGGACTAAACCAGGACTAAACCAGGACTAAACCAGGACTAAACCAGGACTAAACCAGGACTAAACCAGGTCTAAACCAGGACTAAACCAGGACTAAACCAGGTCTAAACCAGGTCTAAACCAGGACTAAACCAGGACTAAACCAGGACTAAACCAGGACTAAACCATGACTAAACCAGGACTAAACCAGGACTAAACCAGGACTAAACCATGACTAAACCAGGACTAAACCAGGTCTAAACCAGGACTAAACCATGACTAAACCATGACTAAACCATGACTAAACCATGACTAAACCAGGACTAAACCATGACTAAACCAGGACTAAACCAGGACTAAACCAGGACTAAACCAGGTCTAAACCAGGACTAAACCAGGACTAAACCAGGACTAAACCAGGACTAAACCAGGACTAAACCAGGTCTAAACCAGGACTAAACCAGGACTAAACCAGGACTAAACCAGGAGTAAACCAGGATTAAACCAGGATTAAACCAGGATTAAACCGGGACTAAACCGGGATTAAACCGGGACTAAACAAGGTCTAAACCAGGACTAAAGCGGGACTAAACCGGGTCTAAACTAGGACTAAACCAGGACTAAACCAGGATTAAACCGGGACTAAACCGGGACTAAACCGGGATTAAACCGGGACTAAACAAGGTCTAAACCAGGACTAAAGCGGGACTAAACCGGGTCTAAACTAGGACTAAACCAGGACTAAACCAGGTCTAAACCAGGACTAAACCAAGACTAAACCAAGACTAAACCAGGACTAAACCAGGTCTAAACCAAGACTAAACCAGGACTAAACCAGGACTAAACCAGGTCTAAACCAGGACTAAACCAGGTCTAAACCAGGACTAGACCAGGTCTAAACCAGGTCTAAACCAGGTCTAAACCAGGACTAAACCAGGACTAAACCAGGACTAAACCAGGTCTAAACCAGGACTAAACCAGGACTAAACCAGGATTAAACCGGGACTAAACAAGGTCTAAACCAGGACTAAAGCGGGACTAAACCGGGTCTAAACTAGGACTAAACCAGGACTAAACCAGGATTAAACCAGGATTAAACCGGGACTAAACCGGGATTAAACCGGGACTAAACAAGGTCTAAACCAGGACTAAAGCGGGACTAAACCGGGTCTAAACTAGGACTAAACCAGGACTAAACCAGGTCTAAACCAGGACTAAACCAAGACTAAACCAAGACTAAACCAGGACTAAACCAGGTCTAAACCAAGACTAAACCAGGACTAAACCAGGACTAAACCAGGTCTAAACCAGGACTAAACCAGGTCTAAACCAGGACTAGACCAGGTCTAAACCAGGTCTAAACCAGGTCTAAACCAGGACTAAACCAGGACTAAACCAGGACTAAACCAGGTCTAAACCAGGACTAAACCAGGACTAAACCAGGACTAGACCAGGACTAGACCAGGACTAAACCAGGTCTAAACCAGGTCTAAACCAGGTCTAAACCAGGACTAAACCAGGACTAAACCAGGACTAAACCAGGACTAAACCAGGACTAGACCAGGTCTAAACCAGGTCTAAACCAGGTCTAAACCAGGTCTAAACCAGGTCTAAACCAGGACTAAACCAGGACTAAACCAGGTCTAAACCAGGTCTAAACCAGGACTAAACCAGGACTAAACCAGGACTAAACCAGGACTAAACCAGGTCTAAACCAGGTCTAAACCAGGACTAGACCAGGACTAAACCAGGACTAAACCAGGACTAAACCAGGATTAAACCAGGATTAAACTCGGACTAAACCAGGACTAAACCAGGATTAAACCAGGATTAAACTAGGACTAAACCAGGATTAAACCAGGACTAAACCAGGATTAAACCGGGACTAAACCGGGATTAAACCGGGACTAAACAAGGTCTAAACCGGGACTAAAGCGGGACTAAACCGGGTCTAAACCGGGACTAAACCGGGACTAAACCGGGTCTAAACTAGGACTAAACCAGGTCTAAACCAGGTCTAAACCAGGTCTAAACCAGGACTAAACCAGGACTAAACCAGGACTAAACCAGGTCTAAACCAGGACTAAACCAGGACTAAACCAGGTGTAAACCAGGAATAAACCAGGTCTAAACCAGGTCTAAATCTAGGTCTAAACCAGGTCTAAACCAGGTCTAAACCAGGCCTAAACCAGGACTAAACCAGGACTAAACCAGGCCTAAACCAGGCCTAAACCAGGCCTAAACCAGGTCTAAACCAGGACTAAACCAGGCCTTAACCAGGCCTTAACCAGGTCTAAACCAGGTCTAAACCAGGACTAAACCAGGACTAAACCAGGCCTAAACCAGGCCTAAACCTGGACTAAACCAGGTCAAAACCAGGTATAAACCTGGACTAAACCAGGCCTAAACCAGGACTAAACCTGGACTAAACCAGGTCTAAACCAGGTCTAAACCAGGTCTAAACCAGGTCTAAACCAGGTCTAAACCAGGATTAAACCAGGACTAAACCAGGCCTAAACCAGGCCTAAACCAGGACTAAACCAGGTCAAATCCAGGTATAAACCTGGACTAAACCAGGCCTAAACCAGGACTAAACCTGGACTAAACCAGGACTAAACCTGGACTAAACCAGGTCTAAACCAGGTCTAAACCAGGTCTAAACCAGGTCTAAACCAGGATTAAACCAGGACTAAACCAGGCCTAAACCAGGCCTAAACCTGGACTAAACCAGGTCAAAACCAGGTATAAACCTGGACTAAACCAGGCCTAAACCAGGACTAAACTTGGACTAAACCAGGTCTAAACCAGGTCTAAACCAGGTCTAAACCAGGCCTAAACCAGGACTAAACCAGGACTAAACCAGGACTAAACCAGGACTAAACCAGGTCAAAACCAGGTATAAACCTGGACTAAACCAGGCCTAAACCAGGACTAAACCTGGACTAAACCAGGCCTAAACCAGGACTAAACCAGGCCTAAACCAGGACTAAACCAGGACTAAACCTGGACTAAACCATGTCTAAACTAGGACTAAACCAGGACTAAACCAGGACTAAACCGGGACTAAACCAGTTCTAAACCAGGTCTAAACCAGGTCTAAACCAGGTCTAAACCAGGTCTAAACCAGGATTAAACCAGGATTAAACCAGGACTAAACCATGACTAAACCAGGACTAAACCAGGATTATACCAGGACTAAACCAGGACTAAACCAGGACTAAACCAGGTCTAAACCAGGACTAAACCAGGTCTAAACCAGGTCTAAACCAGGACTAAACCAGGACTAAACCAGGTCTAAACCAGGTCTAAACCAGGACTAAACCAGGACTAAACCAGGTCTAAACCAGGTCTAAACCAGGACTAAACCAGGACTAAACCAGGACTAAACCAGGATTAAACCAGGATTAAACTCGGACTAAACCAGGACTAAACCAGGATTAAACCAGGATTAAACCAGGACTAAACCGGGATTAAACCGGGACTAAACAAGGTCTAAACCAGGACTAAAGCGGGACTAAACCGGGTCTAAACCGGGACTAAACCGGGACTAAACCGGGTCTAAACTAGGACTAAACCAGGTCTAAACCAGGTCTAAACCTTTGCCCATAAAACACTTTCTCCACCAGGTCCACACCTGTCTCTGATTTGAGTAGAACCTGAACCACTCTCCAGCATTGCCACCTTTTCATTGACACGTTCTCTGACTATACCTCCCTCAGTAAAACAATCGTGTGTATTGTAAATAATTTGTGTTTTGGTGTGTTTTTTTAATTAAAATTGCTCATGTTATTTAATATTTTTAATGTTTATTTATTTATTGTATGAAGCATCTTCCTGTCAGCACTTATTACTGAATCTAAAAAACTAGACGCACTTACCTGAGGCATGTTATAGTAATGTCAGTGGGACCTGGCTCTATGGAGAGGGATCTAATTGTTCTACTCATATGTACAACAGCATACACCCAGACACAGGCCTACAGGGACAGCACATTAGCGGGGAATCCATGGACCAAGTCTCGGACAATGGTTTGACTAACTGTGTGATTACTAACAAGGTTTTATTTTTACTAACTTTTATTTTATTAATTGATTTGATATTTCCTATTAAGCACTTGACTGATAGCACTTAAACAGCACCAAGACTGCACTATGGATGACCTGCTTTATGCCCCCCCCAATAGGCCTGTGCTAAACAAAAAAACACACACCAGTAAAAAATGCCTCTCCTCTGGCCTCTGGTGGTAAAATTCAGGCAGGATTTGACTGGACCCCCAGGTGACCTACAGGTTTTCTTCCTCTATTCATCAGGTCAGTAGGCCCGTGCACTATATCCTTAACTAGGATTTTTTCAATTAGAGCCCTGATCCCCAACAGGACTAAACCAGGTTTAAACCAGGACTAAACTAGGACTGAACCAGGTCTGAACCAGGTCTGAACCAGGACTAAAAGTGTGGCTGTTGTATTAGCGGCCTCTGTCCAGCAGGTGGCACGCTCTCTCCTCGCTGCCCGCACCTCCGTCTCTCTCTCTCGGGGCTCAGAGCTGGGTTTATCCTGCTCCAGCCTCCGTCTCGTGCTCAATCGGCTCCAGGACCTCTCCGGTGCCACTGCCGGACGGTCTCAGCATGATGCCCGCCGCTGTGCGCTGTTCTCCGGGTGCACTCCCCGCTCTGAGCCGCTCCTGAGAGGGACCTGCTGCATGGATCTGGATCCTGGTAAGAGCTGGGTCTAACTTTACACTGAAGGAATGTGCGCAACCAGGACTAAAACTGGACAAAACCAGGTCTAAACCAGGTGTAGTTATTGCTCAAAGAGGATTTTTTTCTTTTTTTCTTAACACGTTTGGATATGACTTTTATCAAATAGTGCATTGTAAGTTCAGTTAAAATGAATAAATCCGTCTAAAACCTGGACTAAACCAGGTCTATTCACTCTTTATTCAAATCTTTTTTGATAATTTAGTTTTATTGAACTGTGTTGATTCATTCATTTTCTACCGCTTAGTCCCGTTAGGGGTTGCGGGTGACTGGAGCCTATCCCAGCAGCTGAATGAATGAATGAACTGTGTTGATGCGACTGAACACTGACCTCACAGAACATTATAAACTCTGAGCTTGTCCTGGACTTTATATGTTTTTTTTATATATATATTATATATATATAAAAAATATATATATATACCGTATATATATATATATATAACCGGAGATTGGGTATGAAGCCCCAACAATTGAAATAACGCTGAACGAGGCAGCGACTGACCTGAAAGACAAGATCATGGCGAGAATGAAGGCAAGGCAACCCCGACGCCAATTACAACGGCTAAGTGAAGCCCCATCAGAAAGTCTCCTAGAAGAAGTGAATGCAGCATTGAGTGCGATCCCTACCACATCCATCACTGAAACCAATGAGCTGCTATACACCTCCGCAGCAGTGATCCTCAAGATGCTTGGCTATAAGAGCAACCATGGGAGCCATGAGAAACAGTACCCACCATGGAAACGAAGGCTGGAGGCTAAGAACAGTCCGTATATATATATATATATATATATATACCGTATATATATATATATATATATATATATATATACGTATATATATATATATATATATATATATATACCGTATATATATATATTTTTTTTCATAAAACAGTATTATTACATTTTTTAAAGGCTCCAGATTACAGAAAAACAAGCACCCGGGTTAAACTAAAGCTCTTCTGAAGTTGAGGTCAAAGGTGAGCCTGTAGGCTTTGACAGTTTAATGCTGGAGAAAAGAATCTTTAAAACACTCACGTCAAAGTCACGTGAATGTTTTATGTGGATCCAATACATTTAGTGACCTTTATGGCACTAGCTTTTAGTTTGAACAGGTTTAGGATGGATTTGAACAGGTTTAGGATGGATTTGTACAAATTTGCACAGAGTTTGAAGTTCTCATCATCTACAGTTCATAATATCATCCAAAGATTCAGAGAATCTGGAACAATCTCTGTGTGTAAGGGTCAAGGACAGAAAACCAGACTGGAGGCCCGTGATCTTCAGGCCTTTAGACAACACTGCATCACAAACAGGAATGTTACTGTAATGGAAATCCCAACATGAGTCAGGAATACCTTCAGAAAACAGCGTTGGTGAACACAATCCACCGGGCCATTCATCGTTGCGAAATAAAACTCTAAAGGTCAAAATAGAAGCCATATCTAAAGATGATCCAGAAGCACAGGTGTTTTCTCTGGAGCCAAGGCTCATTTAAAATGGACTGTGACTAAGTGGAAAACTGTTCTGTGTCAGACAAACCAACATTTGTCCCAGAGATAAAGAGCGTCATAGAAGGATGTAGAAATGCATATAGAATTTTTTCCAATAAATGTATTGTAAGTGAAGCTCAGATCAGTTTAAAGATGTTCTGTGACTAACTTGTATAATGACAAGGCCATCCTCTGCTGAGGAGCAGATCACCGGAGACGCATAATCTCAGTCAGAAAATGTTTGAATTCAAGAGCTTCTTTTTTCAAAAACGGTAGGATCTCATTAATGCTTCAGATCTCACTCTGTCTTGTCTCAACAGAACGACTGGGTTTATTTTAATCTCCAGTATTTTTAATGAATCAGAGTCCTGAACATCTGGACAGAAAATGTAAATAAAAAGAAAATAATGGAATAGATTCAGATGAAGTTCAGGTTTTGGGTTGGTTTAAAGTGAAACTTGGACTAAACCAGGTCTAGACCAGGTCTAAACCAGGTCTAAATCAGGTCTAGACCAGGGCGGCTCTCAGCTCATGCTCGGATCAATCTCAGATGAGGAACAGGAAGCTTCTGTAAAAGACTGATCAAGTTTCATCTCGTTATAAATCCAAGATTACAGGGGCGGCAGTAGCTCAGTGGTAGCGTGGCCGTCCTTCAACCGGAAGGTAGTAGGTTCGATTCCCGCTCTCCCCACAGTTCATACTGTCGTTGTGTCCTTGGGCAAGACACTTAACCCACCTTGCCTTGTATGAATGTGTAATAATAATAATAATAATAATGGATTGGATTTATATTGCGCTTTTCTCCCGAGGGACCAAGGGACTCAAAGCGCTTACAGTCCGTCCATTATTCATTCATACACAGTCACACTGGTGATGGTAAGCTACATCTGTAGCCACAGTTGCCCTGGGGCAGACTGACAGAGACGTTGCAGCCATTTTGGCCTACGGCCTCTCCGACCATCACCACATACATTCACTCAACATTCTTACACATTCATACGAGGCAAGGTGGGTGTAAGAATTTTGATGGTGTTGGTCGGAGAGGCCGTAGGCGCGGAATGGCTGCCACGTCTCTGTCAGTCTGCCCCAGGGCAGCTGTGGCTACAGATGTAGCTTACTACCACCAGTGTGTGACTGTGGAGTGAATAAATAATTGATATGTAAAGCGTCCTTGAGCACCGGAAAGGCGCTATATAAATAAAACTATATATATATATAATTATATAAGATGAAACTTGATCCTGACTGTTCTTTCAGTCCGAGCTCTGTTTTCTCCGACGCTGCAGAATCTGAGGCGTTTATAAAAAACACTGTTGAACTGCTCCGGTTTCATCAGCATCAGATCAAAAGGTTAAAGAAAGGAGCAGAAGATCCTGGTTCTGAGGCTCGTAGCTCGTCTGGTCGCTCCTCGGAGGGAGTCCTCAGAGCAGTGACCCTTGTGTTCCAGGTCACATGGTCCACAGAGGTTTTTTAAAAGCCAGGACTAAACCAGGACTAAACTTAGGTCTAGAGTTTTGTTAATGGGCGGTTTTAGACTCTTATTTAATATATGTTATAGTAGTTAATGAATAAGACAAAGAAGAGCTACAGTGGGGTTCAAAAGTTTGGGCACCCTAAGTAAAAATTTTATTAATGTGCATAAAGACGCCTAGAAAAGATGGAAAAATCTCCAAAAGGCATCAAATGACAGATTAGACATCCTTATAATAAGTCAAAAACAGTTAGATTTTATTTCATCATTTACACTTTCAAAATAACAGAAAACAAAAAAATGGTGTCTGCAAAGGTCTGGGCACCCTGCAGAGTTAATACCTTGTACTGCCCCTTTGGCAAGTATCACAGCTTGTAAACGCTTTTTGTAACGAGCCAAGAGTCTTTCAATTCTTGTTTGATGTATCTTTGCCCATTCTTGCTTACAAAAGTCTTCCAGTTCTTTGAGATTTCTGGGCTGTCTGTCACGCACTGCTCTTTTAAGGTCTATCCATAGATTTTCAATTATGTTGAGGTCAGGAGATTGTGAAGGCCATGGCAAAACCTTTAGTTTATGCCTCTTGATGTAATCCACTGTGGATTTTGAGGTGTGTTTAGGATCATTATCCATTTGTAGAAGCCATCCTCTCTTTAACTTCAGCTTTTTCACAGATGGCATCAAGTTAGCATCCAAAATGTGCTGAAATTTTATTGAATCCATTTTTCCTTCTACTCGTGAAATGTTCCCTGTGCCACTGGCTACAATACAACCCCAAAACATGATCGATCCACCCCCATGCTTAACAGTTGGACAGAGGTTCTTTTCATTAAATTCTTTCTTCTCCAAACATACCTTTGCTCATTCCGGCCAAAAAGTTCTATTTTAACCTCATCGGTCCACAGAACTTGTTTCCAAAATGCATCAGGCTTGTCTATATGTTCATTTGCAAACTTCAAACGCTGATTTTTGTGTTGAGGACGTAGAAGAGGTTTTCTTCTGATGACTCTTCCATGAAGTCCATATTTGTACAAGTATCTCTTTTATAGTGGAATAGTGTACCACAACTCCAGTGTCTGCCAGATCTTTCTGGAGGGATCGTGCAGTCAAACGTGGGTTTTGACTTTCTTTTCTCACAATCCTGCGAGCCGTTCTGTCTGATATTTTTCTTGGTCTCCCAGATCTTGCTTTAACTTCCACTGTTCCTGATGAATGCCATTTCTTATTTACATTCCGAACAGAGGATATTGGCATCTGAAAATGCTTTTCTATCTTTTTATAGCCTTCTCCTGCTTTGTGAGCCTCAACTATTTTCAGTTTCAGTTTTCTAGACAACTGCTTAGAAGAACCCATGGTGCTGATTGTTGGGGCAAGGTCAGATGAGTCTGGGCATTTAAAACCATTGAGATTGACATCACCTGGTCTATCCAGACGATGATTGAGAACAATCCATGACACTGTCAGGTCCTAGCTTGCCAAAGGGGGCAGTACAAGGTATTAACTCTGCAGGGTGCCCTAAACTTTTGATCCCCACTGTATATTCTATATTCTCTCCCTGTAGCGACCCTTCCCTGTAGCGACCCCTCCTTTAGCGACCCCCCTGTAGCGACCCCGCCCTTTAGCGACCCCTCCCGGGTGCGACCCCCCCAGTAGCGACCCCTCCTTGTAGCGACCCCTCCCTTTAGCGACCCCTCCCAGGTGCGACCCTCCCGGTGCGACCCCCTGTAGCGACTCCTCCCGGTGCGACCCCTGTAGCGACCCCTCCCGGGTGCAACCTCCTGTAGCGACCCCCTGTAGCGACCCTCCGGTGCGACCCCCAGTAGCGACTCCCTCCCGGTGCGACCCCCCCTGTAGCGACCCCCCTGTAGCGACCCCTCCCTGTAGCGACCCCCTGTAGCGACCCCTCCCAGGTGCGACCCCTGTAGCGACCCTCCCTGTAGCGACCTCTCCTGTAGCGACCCCCTCCCGGTGCGACCCCTCCCAGGTGCGACCCCCTGTAGCGACTCCCGGGTAGCGACCCTCCCAGGTGCGACCCTCCTGTAGCGACCTCTCCTGTAGCGACCCTCCCGGTGCGACCTCCCTGTAGCGACCCCTCCCGGTGCGACTCTGTAGCGACCCCTCCCTGTAGCGACCTCTCCCTGTAGCGACCCCCTGTAGCGACCCCTCCCAGGTGCGACCCTCCTGTAGCGACCCCCTGTAGCGACCCCTCCCGGGTGCGACTCCCTGTAGCGACCCTCCCTGTAGCGACCCCTGTAGCGACTCCTCCCGGTGCGACCCTCCTGTAGCGACCCTCCCTGTAGCGACCCGCCCTTTAGCGACTCCCTCCCGGTGCGACCCTCCTTTAGCGACCCCTCCCGGGTGCGACCCCCCCTGTAGCGACCCCTCCCAGGTGTGACCCCCCCTGTAGCGACCCCCACTGTAGCGACCCCTCCTTTAGCGACCCCTCCCTGTAGCGACCCCTCCTTGTAGCGACCCCTCCCTTTAGCGACCCCTCCTGGGTGCGACCCCCCCTGTAGCGACCCCTCCCTGTAGCGACAGTGTTTGTGTCATGTCTCATGTTTGTCTTGTTTGTGTGCAGTCTTTAGCCCCGCCCCCAGGATGACGGAGATCCTGGAGGCTCAGTCTCTGGGGCTGCTGGAGGGAGGCTGTCTGACCAAAGTGGAGCTAAGGGTCATCTGTAAAGGCATCCCTGACCGGGACGCTCTGTCCAAGCCCGACCCCTGCGTCGTCCTCAACATGAAGTCGCACGGACAGTGGATGGAGGTGAGTCCAGACCAAGAGTTCACCCCTGAAGCCTCTTTGCACTGGAGCGTGTCCGTCTCCTTTGTCCGAAAGATTCTAATGTCGAGTCAACCCCAAAGATTATTTGAGCTTTTTCTAATTGGCTCCTCCCACATAGCCTCAGTGTCCTAGGGAAGTGGGCGTGGCCAGACTGACATAAATTCTGTTACATAATTCATAATTACAAAACTTTATTTCTCAGTGGAATTAGGCTGATCTCCCATGAGCCTCTTCTGCCTCTGTTTCTGTGAACTGGACCTAAACCCAGCACAGGCCTCAGGAAAACGTATTCATAAAGAGAATTAGACTGAAAACAGAGTTATTAAAAAAATCATACTTCAGTTCTAGATATTTAGTTCTTGAACTGGGACTGGTACAAGAGGGAAAGGTAAATTAGAAATTAAAGAATATTGACAGTGATACAACATGCAACCATAATAATCTGCATGTTGTATCACTATCAAATACTGCCCCTTCTACTTTCCCAATAGGCTTGTGGAACTGCCAGTCTGCTGTGAACAAAGCTGATTTCATTACAGCTTTTGTTCAACATTCTGGTCTTTCAGTTGTAGCACTTACAGAAACATGGATCAAACCAGAGGACTCTGCCACTCCCGCCGCCCTCTCCCATAATCACACTTTCTCCCACAGTCCTCGCCTCACTGGAAGGGGCGGTCTCTGTCTCTTCTGCACTCCCCTCTTCTGAGGAGCTCTCTCTTTTAAACACTAACACCGCCACCGACACTCTGTGCTCCACGCTTACATCCTGCTTGGACAACTTATGCCCTCTTACATCTAGACCAGCCTGTACATCCTCGTCTGCCCCCTGGTTAACCGATGTTCTACGCGAGCACCGCGCCAGCCTCCGGTCAGCTGAGAGAAAATGGCACAAGTCTAAAGATCCTACTAACCTCTGTATCTACCAGTCTCTCCTCTCTACTTTCTCTGCTGATGTCACCTCTGCAAAAACTGTCTACTACCATTCTAGGTTAATCAACTCACCTGACTCGCGCACTCTCTTTAAAACCTTTTCCGTCCTCCTTTGTCCGCCTGCTCCCCCACTTTCACCTGATCTAACAGCTGATGATTTCGCGTCTTTCTTTGTAAAGAAAACGACCACCATCAGCAGTCAGTTCTCGGCGCCACCTCCTGTCGAGCTCATTCAGACCCCTGATATGTGTTTGCTCACTTCCTTCTCTCCTCTAACTGAAGCAGATGTTTCCAAGGTCATTAGTTCTAACCACCCTACTACCTGCCCGCTGGATCCCATCCCCATACATCTCCTTCAGGCCATCTCTCCGTCTGTCGTGCCTGCTCTCACCCACATCATCAACTCATCTCTCTCCACTGGGTCCTTCCCACAGCTTTCAAAGAGGCCCGTGATCACACCACTACTGAAGAAACCCACTCTTAACCCTACTCTGTTAGAAAACTACAGACCGGTTTCCCTCCTTCCCTTCATTGCCAAAGCTCTGGAGCGAGTTGTGTTTACTCAGCTCTCATCCTTTCTCACACGGAACAACCTCCTGACCAGAACCAGTCTGGGTTCAAGAGCGGTCATTCCAATCGAAACTGCCCTGCTCTCAGTCATCGCGCTGAGACTGGCAAAGGCAACATCCAAGTCATCTGTACTCATCTTACTGGATCTGTCTGCTGCTTTTGACACTGTTAATCATCACATCCTCCTGTCTTCTCTCAGGGCGATGGGTGTCTCTGGAATGGCGTTGCAATGGTTCAAGTCTTACCTCTCGGATAGGTCATTCAGAGTATCCTGGAGAAATGAGGTCTCTGAGTCCCAACATCTCAATACAGGGGTGCCACAGGGCTCAGTGCTTGGACCGCTACTCTTTTCCATATACATGACATCCCTTGGCTCTGTCATCCAGAAGCATGGCATTTCCTATCACTGCTGCAGATGACACTCAACTCCACCTGTCATTTCAACCTGACGATCCGACGGTCTCTGCTCGCGTCTCGGCATGTCTGAGCGACATCTCACTTTGGATGAAGGACCATCACCTGCAGCTGAACCTTGCAAAAACAGAACTGCTTGTGATTACGGCCAATCCAAAGACCCACCACAACCTCTCCATTCAACTAGGCCCATCAACCATTACACCGTCCAGCACTGCCAGAAATCTGGGATTTACTGGCTGGACTCCCTGCTGCACAACCAAACCTCTGCAGCTGATCCAGAATGCAGCGGCAAGAGTGGTCTTTAATGAACCAAAGAGAGCACACTTAACTCCTCTATTCATTAGGTTACACTGGCTCCTGTTGACGCCCGCATCAAGTTCAAAGCTATGCTCTTGTCCTACAAGACCACCACTGGCTCCGCCCCCTCATATCTTCACTCACTAATACAGACCTACGTTCCTACCAGATCCCTGCGCTTTGCAAATGAACAACGTCTGGTGGTACCGTCCCAAAAAGGTAAAAAAATCCCTCTCACGTACCTTCTCTGGCTCTGTTCCACATTGGTGGAATGATCTACTGCTGCTACAAGATCAGCAGATTATGTAGCCATCTTTAAAAAAGGCTTGAAAACAGGTGTTTTTCCTTCAACACCTGACTGACAAACACTGAGTTCTACTTCCTTTCTATCAATTCCTTTCTTCAAGAAAAAAATTAAAATAAATAATCTCTTATCTTTAGCTTTGTAAACTGTGCTGGGTTTAAACTGACTAGTTTTTGGTGCACTTATGCTTTTTGTTACTTGTGTTGCTTCCATTGTTTTCCTCACTTGTAAGTCGCTTTGGATAAAAGTGTCTGCTAAATGACTAAATGTAAATCCTGGTGTATTACAGACTCGTTAGAGGGAAAAGTATTGTTATATTCACGAGGCTAGTATCATGTGTGGGGCCAAACAGTGCCCGCAGAATGATGAGTGTATGATCTCGCTATGATCATACCATAATGGCATACAAGTCTGTGAAGGTTCTCAGTCATCCAGGACATGTTGAAAAAAAAAGGTTGAACTAAAAGCATCTGGACTCAGTTTTCAAGGTGAAGACGTTTTGTCTCTAATTCCAAGATCAACTTTTAGGGGCGGCAGTGGCTCAGTGGTAGAGCGGTCGCCCTTCAACCGGAAGGTACAGTAGGTGGCTTGATTCCATGTACGTTTGTAGCCTATTTATACTTACAAAAAAAACACTGTTGCAAGAGGAAGACTTTGAGAACTTTTTCATTAAATAATGAACTAATGAATTAAATACACACGTATCAGTATGCATTCAACGCATCCTGTTTATATTACAGAGCAATTTAAATATGAAGGGGACATGGTTTTTAAAACTTTTAAAATGCATGATCTCCTTTAATCACGCTTTAATAATTCATAGTTCATAAAGACCTCACCTGAAGCCCTGAAGGTCCAGCTACTTCTTCCTCAACAAGCTTTATGACATCTTCACTTCAATGTCTGAGTTTCCTAAATGTAATTAAATGAACTAATGAATAAAATACACACGTATCATAGTATGCATTCAACACATCATTTTTATATTTCAGAGCCATTTTTAAATATGAAGGGGACATGGTTTTGTGGATTAATGTGTTGAAATTTATGTTAATCTATGTGGTAAGTTTGTCTGTATGAGACTAGCAGTAATCTAGATCAACATTAGAATAAAATACAGATCATATTCTAACATTTTATTATTGTTGAACTATATTACATTGATTAGTGACTGGTCAGTCACTACTGCTAGTTTATTTGTGTGGCTAGCTAGTTATTTTGCCTACTTACACTCGGACTCTGCTTTATGATAAAAGCTTCTTATGTCCCCTTTTTTCTTCTTGGGTGGCATCTACAAAGTACAAAAAGGGGCATAAAACCGAATATTAAAATGTTTTTACTCTGGCCTTTGTATGTGGCAGAGAAACAGCCCTGGTAACTTACCGTCGGCGTTGTCAACATGCGCACGCACACACACCAGACGCTCGCTGCTAGTGCAAGCACAAAAGTAGTCCCGGCCCGCGCGTGTAGCCTGTCAGATATCCCGCCGCCAATCAAATGACGGCGTTTCTTGTACTATCGTCGTCCTGGCCGTTAGAATCATAGTTAGGGTCATAGTTAGGGTCATAGTTCAGTGGTGCCTGGGGAAGAAGAGGGGAGGGGGGGCAGGTTCGGGAGGGAGTTCAGCTTCCTGACAGCCTGGTGGATGAAGCTGTCCTTCAGTCTGCTGGTCCTGGCCTGGAGACTCCGCAGTCTCCTCCCTGATGGTAGCAGGCTGAAAAAGCTGTGTGATGGGTGAGTGGGATCACCTGTGATGCAGAGGGCTTTGCGGGTGAGACGTGTTCCATAAATGTCCTGGAGGGAGGGGAGAGAGACACCAATGATCTTCTCAGCTGTTCTCACTATGCGTTGCAGAGTCTTTCGGCAGGACGCGTTGCAGGCACCATACCACACAGTGATGCAGCTCGACAGGATGCTCTCGATGGTGCCTCTGTAGAAGGTGTACATGATGGGGGGTGGGGCTCTGGCTCTTCTCAGTTTGCGGAGGAAGTAGAGACGCTGATTTGATTTCTTGGCCAGTGCTGTGGTGTTTTCAGTCCAGGAGAGGTCCTCTGTGATGTGCACACCCAGGAACTTGGTGCTGCTCACTCTTTCCACAGTTGCACCGTTGATGGTCAGAGGAACGTGCTGAGTGTGTGCTCTCCTGAAGTCTACAACAATCTCCTTCGTCTTCTCCACGCTCAGAGAGAGATTGTTGTCACTGCACCACCCAGCCAGGTGGCTCACCTCACTCCTGTAGTTTGTCTCATCTTTGTTGCTAATGAGACCCACCACAGTCGTGTCATCTGCAAACTTAATAAAGAGGTTAGAGCTGTGTGACGGTGTGTAGTCATGGGTCAGCAGAGTGAAGAGGAGGGGCTCAGCACACATCCTTGGGGGCCCCAGTGTTCAGTGTGATGGTGCTGGATGTGTTGCTGCCGACATTACTGCCTGAGGTCTTCCAGTCAGGAAGTCCAACAGCCAGTTGCACAGCGAAGTGTTGAGCCCCAGCTGACTCAGCTTGTAGATGAGCTGTTGAGGGATGATTGTGTTGAATGCTGAACTGAAGTCTATGAACAGCATTCTGACATACGAGTCCTTTTGTCCAGATGGGTGAGTGCTGAGTGGACGGCAGTGGAGATGGCATCATCGGTCGACCGGTTGGACCGATATGCAAACTGGAAGGGGTCCAGGGAGGGGGGGAGGGTAGACTTGATGTGGTGCATGACTAGCCGTTCAAAGCACTTCATGAGGATGGGGGTAAGTGCAACAGGACGGTAGTCATTGAAGCAGGATGGAGATGGCTTCTTCGGGACTGGGATGATGGTGGTAGTTTTAAAGCATGTGGGAACAACAGCCTGACTCAGTGAGATGTTAAAAATGTCTGTGAAGACATCAGTGAGTTCTGCTGCACAGACTTTCAGTACACGCCCGGGGATGTTGTCGAGACCCGGAGCTTTGCGGGCATTGATCCTACTGAAGGATCTCCTCACGCTGTCTGGGGTCAGCGTCATCACCTGGTCGCCGGGAGGAGGTGGAGTCTTCTGTGCAGTGGTGTTGTTTTGTTGCTCAAAGCGGCGAAGAAGGTGTTCAGCTCGTTCAGCAGAGAGATGTTGTTGTCATAGGTCCGGGGGCTTGTAGTCCGTAATGGTCTGTATCCCCTGCCACAGGTTCCTAGTGTCTCTGCTGTCGCTGAATTGGTGAGCTATCCTCCTGGAGTGCTGTCTCTTAGCCTCTTTGATGCCACGGGACAGGTTGGCCCTAGCTGTTCTCAGGCCCACCTCATCTCCAGCTCTGAAGGCAGCGTGTGTCTTCAGGAGTCTGTAGACCTCCCCTGTCATCCATGGCTTCTGGTTGGCCCGGACAGTGATGGTTTTTGTGACTGTTACATCATCAATACACTTATTGATGTAGGCAGTAACAGTCTCTGAGTACTCCTGGAGGTCAGTGGTGTTATTGCGTGTGGCAGCCTGTTTAAACATGTCCCAGTCAGTTGTGTTGAAGCAGTCCTGAAGAATCTCTGATGATCCTTCTGGCCACACTTTAATCTGTTTGTAAACTGGTTTGGCGACTTTAATGAGTGGTCTGAATGCAGGCATTAGCATGACAGTGATGTGGTCTGAGGCTCCGAGGTGGGGGAGGGGGAGGGCTTTGTAAGCTCCTCTCTGTGTGGTGTAAACAAAGTCCAAAATGTTATTACCTCGTGTTGGAAAGTTGATGTGCTGGTGAATTTTTGGAAACACACTCTTAAGGTCAGCATGGTTGAAATCCCCAGCTATGATGAAAAGCATCGGGTGTGCTGTCTGCTGCTCACTGATGTGCTGGTACAGTTCATTAAGTGCGTCGTTCCTGTTGCAGCTGTTGTTCGGGGGAATGTAAACTGTAATAAGCAGTATAGCCGTATATTCCCTCGGCAGATAGAACGGCCGGCACTTAATAATCATAAACTCCACCAGGGGTGAGCAGTGTTTGCTGATCACAACAGTATCGCGGCACCACGCGTCATTGATGTAAACACAAATCCCGCCGCGGGTTTTTCCTCCCGCGACGAGAGCTCTGTCCGCTCGATAGCATGTCAGCTGGTCGAGCTGAATGGCGCCGTCTGGAACGCTGTTGCTGAGCCGTGTTTCCGTGAACACAAAAATGGAAACTTCATGTAAGTCGCTAAATGACTAAATGTAAATGAGAGCTGAGCTTATATCTCCAGAGGGAGGAGTTTAACCTGAAACTAAACCTGATGGACCAGGCTGTTCTGGTCTCACCGTTGTTAGCCATGAAAGGGAAGTGTGACTCCTGATGTGAGAGTCATTAAGGCTCAGGAGAGTTGTTAGTGACAATGCCCCCTTCAGGTGCTGTGTTTGTTATTCTAGATTTAAACTCTTTTGTTTTAGGTTTCAACACACTGTTATAAATACTAGGCAACATGAATCTGAGGACACCTCCTCTGTTCAAAGAGGGCTTTTCCATTTAAACAAAGATGGCTTCCTTCACACCTTTCTCAAACCATCTGGCCCAATCACGCCCCTCCAGGTGTCACTGTTGCTGCCTACGTGAGCGTTGAAGTCCCCCAGTAGAACGACGGAGTTCCCGGTCGGAGCACTTTCCAGCACCCCTCCCAGAGACTCCAAGAAGGCCGGGTACTCTGCACTGCTATTTGGCCCGTAAACACAAACAACAGTGAGAGACCTATCCCCGACCCGAAGGCGCAGGGAAGCGACCCTCTCGTTCACCGGGGTGAACTCCAACACATGGCGGCTGAGCATCACCTACTACATGTTTGCCTTGGGAGACCCTAGCAGGGGACATCATAGCACCTAGGATTATTCGAGTACTCAAACCTCTCCACCACAATAAGGTGGCAGTTCAAGGAGGATCTATAGTTTCTATTTATGTTCTTTGAGATATAGCTACTGTTATGTAACATTTATTTAGCTTACGGATGCTGTTACTCTGTGTTGAGGAGTGTTTGTTTCATTTACAGGCTTTATGTGAGGCACCAGCAGTTCAAACGGTAGTTTCAATATCATAATCAATGGGCCGAAGATTGTTTACATAGCATAAGCCCTGGCTTCACTTTCTGGGGCTGGGGCTGGAACACTGTCGACCTGGTTCCATATTAAAAGCACAAGGAGGAGGTTTAATGTCTGTTTATACAAATATTCACCACAGGCTCCTCTGAAGCAGCTGTAATTATCCTCATCTTCATCACACGGAGAGAACAGCAGCGTCAGGACAAAGAAGAACAAAGAGCAACACTATTATTACAACAACACAGTTTAAACAGGGACAAGACACAGGAGATTTAACCAAAACCTGTTTAAATCCAACCAAAACCTGTTCAGACCCAACCAAAACCTGTTCAAATCCAACTTAAACAGTCTTTAACTCCCCTCTTTGGCTCTGGATCCACAGTCTGTTGGTCCAATATTCTTCTATTGTCTGTGAAAGTGGAGGAAGACCAAACCCTGCTTTAGCCTCATTGTCTTGTTTTGTTCTTTGTGTTATGAACAGTACGAGTTCAACACAGAGCACTTCATATTTAAATGTTTTTAAATGTTTAAAATCACATGTCTCGAGGGTTTGCATTTGGACTAAAAATACTGTGACACTGGAGATTAGGTGGAGCAGAAAACAGGTCTGACCCCCCCGCCCCCCTTTGGAACACAAACACATCACACGAAGGACAGACCGGGGTCGAACACAGAGTTTTAGAACGACCCAGGTCCAGACAGCCTCTCAGAGCGACTCAGGAACAGGACAAAACAGGTTCCATCATGTTCTGTATTTTAAACCGAATAATTTCAGCAGCAGCTTCATGAAGAGAAGCCTTAAATGAACTTGAACTTAAGCTGTAAGGTTTTAGTTGGATTTGAACAGGCTTTTGTTGGATTTGAACAGGCTTTTGTTGGATTTGAACAGGCGTTTGTTGGATTTGAACAGGCTTTTGTTGGATTTGAACAGGTATTAGTTGGTCTAGGTTGTGGTGCATTCAGTGTCAGTTGAATATAATCCTCATTAAAAGTGAATGGAGGCTGTTTCTGTCGTGGCTCTATTAAACTTTCATCTGATTTATTGTTTTAAACATTTAAAACCTGCTCCGTTTCTGGTCCATCTCTCGATATTTCTCTGAATGAAACTCTGAAACATGCTTTTATTCATCAGTCAGCTTTTAAATTTAAGAAAAAGCTTCATCCAAAATTCATTCATTCATTTAGAGCAGCTCCAGGTGAAACCCGTCCCCTCGTCCTGGTTCCAGTAATCCTGTCTCTGCCCTGGTTCAGTTTATGGTTAACCCTCTTCATGATCCAGGGTTTGTCTTTCACCAGAGACTGTCTGTCTTTGTGTCTTTAAGGCGGAGCTAACGTCTGTGTTTGTGTCTTTAAGGCGGAGCTAACGTCTGTGTTTGTGTCTTTAAGGCGGAGCTAACGTCTGTGTTTGTGTCTTTAAGGCGGAGCTAATGTCTGTCTTTGTGTCTTTAAGGCGGAGCTAACGTCTGTGTTGGCGGAGCTAACGTCTGTCTTTGTGTCTTTAAGGCGGAGCTAACGTCTGTGTTTGTGTCTTTAAGGCGGAGCTGACGTCTGTGTTTGTGTCTTTAAGGCGGAGCTGACGTCTGTGTTTGTGTCTTTAAGGCGGAGCTGACGTCTGAGTTTGTGTCTTTAAGGCGGAGCTGACGTCTGTGTTTGTGTCTTTAAGGCGGAGCTAACGTCTGAGTTTGTGTCTTTAAGGCGGAGCTGACGTCTGTGTTTGTGTCTTTAAGGCGGAGCTGACGTCCTGTGTTTGTGTCTTTAAGCGGAGCTGACGTCTGTGTTTGTGTCTTTAAGGCGGAGCTGACGCCTGTGTTTGTGTCTTTAAGGCGGAGCTGACGCCTGTGTTTGTGTCTTTAAGGCGGAGCTGACGTCCTGTGTTTGTGTCTTTAAGGCGGAGCTGACGTCTGTGTTTGTGTCTTTAAGGCGGAGCTGACGTCTGTGTTTGTGTCTTTAAGGCGGAGCTGACGTCTGTGTTTGTGTCTTTAAGGCGGAGCTGACGTCCTGTGTTTGTGTCTTTAAAGCGGAACTGACGCCTGTGAACTGACGTCTGTGTTTGTGTCTTTAAGGCGGAACTGACGTCTGTCTTTGTGTCTTTAAGGCGGAACTGACGTCTGTCTTTGTGTCTTTAAGGCGGAGCTAATGTCTGTCTTTGTGTCTTTAAGGCGGAGCTAACGTCTGTCTTTGTGTCTTTAAGGCGGAGCTAACGTCTGTCTTTGTGTCTTTAAGGCGGAGCTAACGTCTGTCTTTGTGTCTTTAAGGCGGAGCTAACGTCTGTCTTTGTGTCTTTAAGGCGGAGCTAACGTCTGTCTTTGTGTCTTTAAGGCGGAGCTAACGTCTGTCTTTGTGTCTTTAAGGCGGAGCTAACGCCTGTCTTTGTGTCTTTAAGGCGGAGCTAACGCCTGTCTTTGTGTCTTTAAGGCGGAGCTAACGCCTGTCTTTGTGTCTTTGAGCTAACGTCTGTCTTTGTGTCTTTAAGGCGGAGCTAACGTCTGTCTTTGTGTCTTTAAGGCGGAGCTAACGTCTGTCTTTGTGTCTTTAAGGCGGAGCTAACGTCTGTCTTTGTGTCTTTAAGGCGGAGCTAACGTCTGTCTTTGTGTCTTTAAGGAGCTAACGCCTCTGTCTTTGTGTCTTTAAGGCGGAGCTAATGTCTGTCTTTGTGTCTTTAAGGCGGAGCTAACGTCTGTCTTTGTGTCTTTAAGGCGGAGCTAATGTCTGTCTTTGTGTCTTTAAGGCGGAGCTAACGTCTGTCTTTGTGTCTTTAAGGCGGAGCTAATGTCTGTCTTTGTGTCTTTAAGGTGGAGCTAACGTCTGTCTTTGTGTCTTTAAGGTGGAGCTAACGTCTGTGTTTGTGTCTTTAAGGCGGAGCTAACGTCTGTCTTTGTGTCTTTAAGGCGGAGCTAACGTCTGTGTTTGTCTTTAAGGCGGAGCTAACGTCTGTCTTTGTGTCTTTAAGGCGGAGCTAATGTCTGTCTTTGTGTCTTTAAGGCGGAGCTAACGTCCTGTCTTTGTGTCTTTAAGGCGGAGCTAACGCCTGTCTTTGTGTCTTTAAGGTGGAGCTAACGTCTGTCTTTGTGTCTTTAAGGTGGAGCTAACGTCTGTGTTTGTGTCTTTAAGGCGGAGCTAACGTCTGTGTTTGTGTCTTTAAGGCGGAGCTAACGTCTGTCTTTGTGTCTTTAAGGCGGAGCTAACGTCTGTCTTTGTGTCTTTAAGGCGGAGCTAACGTCTGTCTTTGTGTCTTTAAGGCGGAGCTAACGTCTGTCTTTGTGTCTTTAAGGTGGAGCTAACGTCTGTCTTTGTGTCTTTAAGGCGGAGCTAACGTCTGTCTTTGTGTCTTTAAGGCGGAGCTAACGTCTGTCTTTGTGTCTTTAAGTGAGCTAACGTCTGTCTTTGTGTCTTTAAGGCGGAGCTAACGTCTGTCTTTGTGTCTTTAAGGTGGAGCTAACGTCTGTCTTTGTGTCTTTAAGGCGGAGCTAACGTCTGTGTTTGTGTCTTTAAGGCGGAGCTAACGTCTGTCTTTGTGTCTTTAAGGTGGAGCGGACAGAGGTGATCCGTAGCTGCGTGAACCCCACCTACTCCAAAGTCTTCACTCTGGACTTTTATTTTGAAGAGGTGCAGCGACTGCGCTTTGAGCTCTTTGACATCAACAGCCACAACGGACTCAAGGAGGCGGACTTTCTGGGCTCTGTGGAGTGTACGCTGGCTCAGGTGAGACTAAAACCAGGTCTTGACCGGGCCTAGACCTGGTTCCAGTTCCTCTGTTGCCAGCCCCTGTTCTTTTTGTCTCGTCTTCACGTCCTCTTCACCTCTTCATGTTTTCCTCTGCATCTTCTGTTCTTGGGTGAACATTTTCAAATGTGGAAATGGAACTGTGTTTTCTTGCTTCTTTATGACATGTTTCCGACGCTGTGCACAGGATTTTAAAGAAGTAGACAGAGTTAGTCCAGACTTAGACCAGGTCCAGACTTAGACCAGGTCCAGACTCACAGAGGTCAGTGTTTGAAGGAGACAGAGTTAGTCCAGACTTAGACCAGGTCCAGACTCACAGAGGTCAGTGTTTGAAGGAGACAGAGTTAGTCCAGACTTAGACCAGGTCCAGACTTAGACCAGGTCCAGACTCACGGAGGTCAGTGTTTGAAGGAGATAGAGTTAGTCCAGACTTAGACCAGGTCCAGACTCACAGAGGTCAGTGTTTGAAGGAGATAGAGTTAGTCCAGACTTAGACCAGGTCCAGACTCACAGAGGTCAGTGTTTGAAGGAGACAGAGTTAGTCCAGACTTAGACCAGGTCCAGACTCACGGAGGTCAGTGTTTGGTGAAAGTTAGAATAACAAATGTAATTTATTGGTACAGATGTCAAAACAAAACAAAAACAGGAAGACTGTGACGAGATGAAAGGCTAAGATTCTGACTTAAAATCCGCTCAGGAGCAGAAAGAGCAATGAGGGGACACACTGTCCTCTGACAGCGCCCTCTAGTGTGTTTCTGGAGATAAGCTCAGTCTGTTGTGTCTTTGGTCTAGAGCTAAAACTGTGGGCCATAAGAACCAGGAGCTGAGACATGTTTTAGTCTAAAAAAAGTGACTACAAGCCTTTTTCTTTTTGAGAGAATTTTAAAGCAGAATATTTCCAAACTTTAAAACGATGCTCAGACGCCTAAACCTCATTATAATAAACTCAGATAATTCTTGCCCGCAGCTGTCAGAGAAACTCCTCAGAGACGTTTACATCTGTCTCTAAAATAATTACTATGTCACACTGAGCTAATATTTCTTTGTAAATGGTTCTGAATCTGTGCTGAAAGCTCCTGAGCTGGAGTCGGTTTCACTCTGAGCCGTCGTTAATGAGTGGACTTTATGAATCAGAAGAGTTTATTAATATCTGAGCAGCGTGTGGCGTCAGCGTCGGTGAGTCTCCGTCTGTTCTCGGCTCATTAGCGTCGTTCTGTTCACACTCACAGTCGACGAGTAAGAGCCAGCTCCGACTGAAGCATCAGGAGTCTGCGTCTGTTCGGATCTGTTCAGAGCGGTGCAGATGGATCGCCCGGAAACCACCAGGAAAACACTGGAGCCTCCCCGTCTGCAGACTCTATCTGCTGCTTCAGAAACTGGTGCCAACATCCACTTCATTCACATTTTGAGTTACACGGGCTCAGGGCCTATTCCATGGACCTGCTCCAGTCAGTGGGACACTCTGTTAGATCCATTCAGTTTAAACTCAATAGAAGTCAACCCTTATTTAAGTAAATACTACCACATTTCTTCTGCTCGGACTCAGACTCTGTAACAGTAAGTAATGGAACTGGCACTCCTCCTGTTTCTATGGACAGACAAATGTAGAGGCTCAGACTGTTATAATAATTTTTATTATTATTTTGTTTATATTGTTTATAATTACTGGGTGCTCGTAGTTCTCTTCAGGTCAGGTTAAATCTGTTTATGTCATGTCCTTCATGTTAATCCAAGCAGGAACAAGACATGACCAGTCGTTGTCATAACTTGCCACAGGAGGACTTCTGCACCTGAAGCTGGGGCCTTGGGGAGGGTGTATGCAAGATACACCTCCCTCTAACAGCCCCCACTGCAGTGATATAAAACCTCATGTTTTGTTTAATTACTTAAGGAAGCATCTGCTTTGCTAAGGAAACAAAGCTAAGCAGATACATGCGTGTCTGCTTTGCTTCTTCTTGCAAGAATTAAACCTGGCCATTTGCTTTTTAAAATATACTCTGTCTATGTGTCTCTCTGGATAACATAAGGATATAGAATTCTTATAACACAGACTCGACCCAGAACCTAAGACTCGACTCGGAGACTCGGAGACTCAGAGACTCAGAGACTCGGAGACTCGGAGACTCAGACTCGACTCGGAGACTCGGAGACTTGGAGACTCAGAGACTCGGAGACTCGGAGACTCAGACTCGACTCGGAGACTAAGACTCGACTCGGAGACTCAGACTCGACACGGAGACTCAGACTCGACCAGGAGACTCGTGAACATTTGTCTCAGACTACACTAAGTGCTCCGTCTCCGTCTGTTTCTTGTGGCTGAGCTCGTCTCGGGGGAGTCTGTGGGAAATTGTTGGACTTGATTTGAGGCTCCAGAGTGAACTGGGGACCACACACATTCTTCTCCATCTGCAAAAGAAGAGCCATTTCCATCATTTTTCAGCCCCGTAAAGTTCTGATTCTGTGATTCTGGCTCATATCTCTGTTTTTATTTTATTGTGCTCTGTGTTGAACTGGAACCGTGCAGCTCTAAACATAACAAGAGCACAATGAGAAAACCTGAGACAATAAGGCTCTTCCTCCACTTCCACAGACAATAGAAGAATATTGGACCAACAGACTGTGGATCCAGAGCCAGGTTTATTCTTTTGGATCATGTCTCCTCTACACAGGCACTTCTGGATTTTTCTGTGTTACCGTTAGGACGTAACTGTTTAACCAAACTATAAAACAAACAAAAGTCTATTATATTCTCTTGGACAATAATGGGACTTTCAGGCTGTTTTTCCAAATATTCAACAGCCAGGATTCAGGATATTTTATTTGGATACGACCTAAAGCCATGGGCTTTAAGTGAATAAGTTGTTTCCAGACCCTTAAAGACTTCTTAAAGTCGATGTGTTATGCAGTTGTAGTTGGAAGCATAATGTGACTCTGGTTTTATTTCTGTCAAAGTGGTTTGTGTTGTGTTTGAACCCTGGTTAGAGTCCTGTTTAAAACTTCTCTTAAATTTCTGAGAAACATAAGTGTACACCTAACCTTATTCGTTTCTCAAAGGTCTGTTCCTTTGAGAAAACCCTCACTGTCCTCTTTTTGGAACTGCTTCAGAAAAGGCCTGATCCATCTGAACCGTTGGCCTCAGGCTGAAGACACAGAACAAAGACACAGACAGATTAAAAACATGTCAATATTTTATGTGCAGCAGCAGGAGCAGAGGCTGATGGATGTGGTTTTAAATCAGGTCTCAGTGGATTTTTCCTATATACAGTATTTATTAAAAAGCCAGACTATTTCATTGGAGCTGTGTCTGGACTCACTGTTGGAACCGAACCAGCTCACAACGGCTTTAAGTGCCATCTTGTTTTTCTGAAGAGGTCTGAGACGACTCTGTCCTGTATCCAGGTGGTTGCCTTTGAGATAGTGTTGATATGAACAGTGCAGCTTTTGTGAAACAACTCCTGTGTACGGCTCTGACAGTCAAGTGTGTTTCATTCTAAAGTGAGACACACAGCTCAGTCTCTGTTTCCTTCAGACGGGTCAGAGGTACTTTGAGTCTGAAGCAGTCAAGCTAAAGTCTGTGCTTTGTTGTTGTTTCAGATTATCTCTCAGAGGAAACTGTCCAAGGCTCTGCTCAGACCTGGAGGAACCGTAGGAAAGACCATCGTCACGGTCAGAGCCCCTCACATCTGCACTCTCACACTGTCACTCTCTAACACTGTCAGTCTCTAACACCTTTACACTCTCTAATACTCTCACACTGTCACTCTCTAACACTGTCAGTCTCTAACACCTTTACACTCTCTAATACTCTCACACTGTCACTCTCTAATACTCTCTCACTGTCAGTCTCTAACACTGTCAGTCTCTAACACTTTTACACTCTCTAATACTCTCACACTGTCACTCTCTAACACTGTCAGTCTCTAACACCTTTACACTCTCTAATACTCTCACACTGTCACTCTAATACTCTCTCACTGTCAGTCTCTAACACTGTCAGTCTCTAACACTTTTACACTATCTAATACTCTCACACTGTCAGTCTCTAACACCTTTTACACTCTCTAATACTCTCACACTGTCAGTCTCTAACACCTTTTACACTCTCTAATACTCTCACACTGTCACTCTCTAACACTGTCAGTCTCTAACACTTTTACACTCTCTAATACTCTCACACTGTCAGTCTCTAACACTGTCAGTCTCTAACACCTTTACACTCTCTAATACTCTCACACTGTCAGTCTCTAACACTGTCAGTCTCTAACACTTTTACACTCTCTAATACTCTCACACTGTCAGTCTCTAACACTGTCAGTCTCTAACACCTTTACACTCTCTAATACTCTCACACTTTCAGTCTCTAACACTTTTACACTCTCTAATACTCTCACACTGTTAGTCTCTAACACCTTTACACTCTCTAATACTCTCACACTGTCAGTCTCTAACACTGTCAGTCTCTAACACTTTACACTCTCTAATACTCTCACACTGTCAGTCTCTCTAACACTGTCAGTCTCTAACACCTTTACACTCTCTAATACTCTCACACTTTCAGTCTCTAACACTTTTACACTCTCTAATACTCTCACACTGTCAGTCTCTAACACTTTTACACTCTCTAATACTCTCACACTGTCAGTTTCTAACACTGTCAGTCTCTAACACTTTTACACTCTCTAATACTCTCACACTGTCAGTCTCTAACACTGTCAGTCTCTAACACCTTTACACTCTCTAATACTTTCACACTGTCAGTCTCTAACACTGTCAGTCTCTAACACCTTTACACTCTCTAATACTCTCACACTGTCAGTCTCTAACACTTTTACACTCTCTAATACTCTCACACTGTCAGTCTCTAACACTTTTACACTATCTAATACTCTCACACTGTCAGTCTCTAACACTGTCAGTCTCTAACACCTTTACACTCTCTAATACTTTCACACTGTCAGTCTCTAACACTGTCAGTCTCTAACACCTTTACACTCTCTAATACTCTCACACTGTCAGTCTCTAACACTTTTACACTCTCTAATACTCTCACACTGTCAGTCTCTAACACTTTTACACTATCTAATACTCTCACACTGTCAGTCTCTAACACTTTTACACTATCTAATACTCTCACACTGTCAGTCTCTAACACTTTTACACTCTCTAATACTCTCACACTGTCAGTCTCTAACACTTTTACACTCTCTAATACTCTCACACTGTCAGTCTCTAACACTGTCGGTCTCTAACACTTTTACACTCTCTAATACTCTCACACTGTCAGTCTCTAACACTTTTACACTATCTAATACTCACACTGTCAGTCTCTAACACTGTCGGTCTCTAACACTTTTACACTCTCTAATACTCTCACACTGTCAGTCTCTAACACCTTTACACTCTCTAATACTCTCACACTGTCAGTCTCTAACACTTTTACACTCTCTAATACTCTCACACTGTCACTCTCTAACACTGTCAGTCTCTAACACTTTTACACTCTCCGTCTTTGCAGTGCTGAGGGCGTGCTTATAGGTGTTTACACACAAACACCACTTTTGATAATTTAGATTAGTTTTTGACTTGCGCCATATGCGTTCAAAACTCCTGCAGGCCTGTTTTAAAGCCCGGGTTTCCTCGTTATACCATGCTGTAGGTCGTCTGGTTGGTCTGGGCTTTGTCCTGAGGGGTGCCACTGAGTCAGTGATGGCCGAGAGGGTTGCATGGACCTCCTTTGTGTAGGCTTCTATTGAGTTTCCAGGTGGAGTTAAATTAGGAAGAACATCTGTCAGCCGTGTGGCAAACATTTCCATTGCAGCCGCGCTAAAATTCCGTGTAGACACTACGCAATTGTCGGAATTTGAGGGGAGTCTATAACTAATCTCAAATTCCACCAGTGAGTGATCTGAAACAGCAGATGAAAGAGAATGAGACGAAGAGATGGGAAACATCTATTCCCCGAGCCAAAACAAGATCCAGATAGTTTCCACTAATGTGTGTGGGCTCATGAACAAACTGGTTGAAAGACAGGGTTGTAAGCAGTGATTGAAATGCTCTGGCCAGAGGATCACACTCCTTATTTAGATGAATATTAAAGTCACCAACTAGAAGGATGTTATCAGCGTGGGTTATTAAGTCCGAGAGGAAAACTCCAAACTCATCCAAGAAAGAAGAGTAGGGACCCGGAGGGCGATAGAATACAGCTAAATAAAATGGCTTCCTTCCATTAATTTGAGAAGGAATATGTTTGATGAGTAACACTTCGAATGAGTTAAATTTTGGCTGTGATGATGGACCTGTAAAGCAAAAAGCAGCTTTATGAATGGCTGCAACACCACCACCCTGTTTCGACGTGCGTCCTACCTGTGCATATGCATAATCAGGGGGAGAGGCTTCATTTAGTGGCAGAAAAACATTGGGCCTAAGCCAAGTTTCACAAAGACAAAGTAAATCCAAGCAATGAGAAGTAATAAGATCATTAATTAAGAGTGCTTTGGAGGATAGAGACCGCATTCAGGAGACCAATCTTCAGTCTTGACGTAGAGCCTGCATTTGAGGGCTGGTCCAGTGGAGCGATAGTAACAGGAACAAGCTGTCGAGCTCTAACAGTTTTTCCGGGTTTAAAAGAATGCCTCTGAGTTATAATAACATGAGGACATGATGCTTTTGGGTCACTGACTCTGTGAGTTTTCAGATGTGTTTGAGGACTAAATAAATTCACCCTATCCAATAAATTTGGGAAGTAGACATTGGATTGATACGGCCTAACCAGACAACTAAAATCTGCTACATTATCCAGTTCCACACCCGCACTATCATGACTAGCAGGTTCTCTAATTCCTGCGACCTGCTGAGATTCCTTGTGTCAAATGCATTGAATGCACATGTCTATATTACTAGACAAAATGGCAGCACCTTGTCCAGTAGGATGCAGGCCGTCTGCCCTCAGCAGGCCTGGGCGGCCCCAGAAAGAAGGCCAGTTATCCACAAAACCATAACCTTTCTGACTACAATGCCGGGCCAGCCACCGGTTCATGGAAACTAATCTGCTATACTGTTCATCACTACCCCTTACGGGGAGGGGGCCAGAGACAATTAATCGATGCCGACTCATCTTGTTCCCTAGTTCAAAAGTCCTAGCTAGGCTATCTTTGGTTACCTCAGACTGCCTCATTCTCACATTATTGGTGCCGACATGAATAACTATCTGCTTGTATGTAGTGCGAGTATGTGTCCTGGGAAACTCTCCCTTCCTGTGTGATGTCAGCACCCTAAGGTTAGCCTCTATGTCTGAAGCCCTGGCCCCCGGTAAACAGTGGACAATGGCTGGCGTCTCAAGTCTAACATTGCGGGTAATGGAGTCCCCTATCACCAGAGTACGATGCTCGCTCCGGCTGGCCGGTGCAGAGGGAACAGGCCGGTGATCTGCGACAAGCGGACTTGAAAGCGCTGAAAACCGGTTCGCGGTCAGAGGGGGTGACTGCGGACAGGAGCGGACAACCGGAGGCTTGCTCCTGCCTGAACCACTTCGCCGACAGACCGGGAGAAAAGCAGGACTCTTTGCAACAGCTGCCGAAACAACTGAGCCGCAACTGGAGCTATCGCTAGCAGGACTGCTATCAGACCTGCATCTGATACTATCCGGAAACCCTGACACATCTAAAGTAACCAAACCCTGTCTATGCTGATCTAGCTGCTCTAACTCACAAACACGTCTCTCTAATAGAGACAATCTGTCTAGCACACTGTCAGTCTCTAACACTTTTACACTCTCTAATACTCTCACACTGTCACTCTCTAATACTCTCTCACTGTCAGTCTCTAACACTGTCAGTCTTTAACACTTTTACACTCTCTAATGCTCTCTCACTGTCAGTCTCTAACACTGTCAGTCTCTAACACCTTTACACTCTCTAATACTTTCACACTGTCAGTCTCTAACACTGTCAGTCTCTAACACCTTTACACTCTCTAATACTCTCACACTGTCAGTCTCTAACACTTTTACACTCTCCAATACTCTCACACTGTCAGTCTCTAACACTTTACACTATCTAATACTCTCACACTGTCAGTCTCTAACACTGTCAGTCTCTAACACCTTTACACTCTCTAATACTTTCACACTGTCAGTCTCTAACACTGTCAGTCTCTAACACCTTTACACTCTCTAATACTTTCACACTGTCAGTCTCTAACACTGTCAGTCTCTAACACCTTTACACTCTCTAATACTCTCACACTGTCAGTCTCTAACACTTTTACACTCTCCAATACTCTCACACTGTCAGTCTCTAACACTTTTACACTATCTAATACTCTCACACTGTCAGTCTCTAACACTGTCAGTCTCTAACACCTTTACACTCTCTAATACTTTCACACTGTCAGTCTCTAACACTGTCAGTCTCTAACACCTTACACTCTCTAATACTCTCACACTGTCAGTCTCTAACACTTTTACACTCTCTAATACTCTCACACTGTCAGTCTCTAACACTTTTACACTATCTAATACTCTCACACTGTCACTCTCTAATACTCTCTCACTGTCAGTCTCTAACAGTCAGTCTCTAACACTTTTACACTCTCTAATACTCTAACACTGTCAGTCTCTAATACTTTTACACTCTCTAATACTCTCACACTGTCACTTTCTAATACTATCTTACAATGTCAGTCTCTAACACTGTCATTCTCTAACACTTTTACACTCTCTAATACTCTCATAATGTCAGTCTCTAACACTTTTACACTCTCTAATACTCTCTCACTGTCAGTCTCTAACACTGTCACTCTTTAACACTTTTACACTCTCTAATACTCTCACAATGTCAGTCTCTAACACTGTCAGTCTCTAACACATTTACACTCTCTAATACTCTCACAATGTCACTCTTTCACACTTTTACACTCTCTAATACTCTCACACTGTCAGTCTCTAACACTGTCAGTCTCTAACACTTTTACACTCTCTAATACTCTAACACTGTCAGTTTCTAATACTCTAACACTGTCAGTCTCTAACACTTTTACACTCTCTAATACTCTCACACTGTCAGTCTCTAACACTTTTACACTCTCTAATACTCTCTCACTGTCAGTCTCTAACACTTTTACACTCTCTAATACTCTCACACTGTCAGTCTCTAACACTTTTACACTCTCTAATACTCTCACAATGTCAGTGTCTAACACTTTTACACTCTCTAATACTCTCACACTGTCAGTCTCTAACACTTTTACACTCTCTAATACTCTCTAACTCTCACTCTCTAACACTGTCAGTCTCTAACACCTTTACACTCTCTAATACTCTCTCACTGTCAGTCTCTAACACTTTTACACTCTCTAATACTCTAACACTGTCAGTCTCTAACACTTTTACACTCTCACTTTTTTACACTCTCTAATACTCTCACACTGTCAGTCTCTAACACTTTTACACTCTCTAATACTCTAACACTGTCAGTCTCTAACACTTTTACACTCTCACTTTTTTACACTCTCTAATACTCTCACACTGTCAGTCTCTAACACTTTTACACTCTCTAATACTCTCACACTGTCAGTCTCTAACACTTTTACACTCTCTAATACTCTCACACTGTCAGTCTTTAACACTGTCAGTCTCTAACACTTTTACACTCTCTAATACTCTCACACTGTCACTCTCTAACATTTTTACACTCTCTAATACTCTCACACTGTCACTCTTTAACACTTTTACACTCTCTAATACTCTCTCACTGTCAGTCTCTAACACTTTTACACTCTCTAATACTCTCACACTGTCAGTCTCTAACACTTTTACACTCTCTAATACTCTCACACTGTCAGTCTTTAACACTGTCAGTCTCTAACACTTTTACACTCTCTAATACTCTCACACTGTCACTCTTTAACACTTTTACACTCTCTAATACTCTCTCACTGTCAGTCTCTAACACTTTTACACTCTCTAATACTCTCACACTGTCAGTCTCTAACACTTTTACACTCTCTAATACTCTCACACTGTCAGTCTTTAACACTGTCAGTCTCTAACACTTTTACACTCTCTAATACTCTCTCACTGTCAGTCTCTAACACTTTTACACTCTCTAATACTCTAACACTGTCAGTCTCTAACACTTTTACACTCTCACTTTTTTACACTCTCTAATACTCTCACACTGTCAGTCTCTAACACTTTTACACTCTCTAATACTCTCACACTGTCAGTCTCTAACACTTTTACACTCTCTAATACTCTCACACTGTCAGTCTTTAACACTGTCAGTCTCTAACACTTTTACACTCTCTAATACTCTCACACTGTCACTCTCTAACATTTTTACACTCTCTAATACTCTCACACCGTCACTCTTTAACACTTTTACACTCTCTAATACTCTCTCACTGTCAGTCTCTAACACTTTTACACTCTCTAATACTCTCACACTGTCAGTCTCTAACACTTTTACACTCTCTAATACTCTCACACTGTCAGTCTTTAACACTGTCAGTCTCTAACACTTTACACTCTCTAATACTCTCACACTGTCACTCTTTAACACTTTTACACTCTCTAATACTCTCTCACTGTCAGTCTCTAACACTTTTACACTCTCTAATACTCTAACACTGTCAGTCTCTAACACTTTTACACTCTCACTTTTTTACACTGTCACTCTCTAACACTCACTCTCTATAACGCTCTCACTCTGTAACACTTTAACACTCTCACAAAGATGTGGATTAAAAAACTGCTCCAGACCTTGATTTCCAGAGTCATATTTGTCCCAGACCCAGTCAAACAAAAAAGAGCAAAAAAGAATAAAAAATAAATAAAACAGCCACAAAACAATTCTTGAGAAAAAATAACTTAAACTAATCTTAAATGAAAAAATACAGCTGATACCTGTAAATATTGGAAAACAAGTAGAAAATAGATTCAAGTAAAGAATTTTTTATATAAAGTGAAATAACTGATGAATTAAAATGAATTAAAACTGATGAATTTAAAATTTTTTTTAAAAGATGTGTGAGGATTTGTGTTTTTTCGGTTTTATGTAAATGAGACTGGGGCCTCAGAATATCTCCTGTTGTTGTTCAAAGCCATTATCTGTTTCTGGATCGATGTCAGAGCTGCTCTCGGAGGATAGTGCACTTCCTCTGAGCCTCATGAACATCAGCTCCAGCTCTAAAAGCCTCCGACTGAAGCAGCGAGGCTCGTTAGTGAACCTGAACCACAGAGAGTGATTCAGGTTCACATTTGGACGGAGGCTCGCTGAGACTTGGACGAGGCATCTGTTCTCATTTGAGTCTAAATGTCAGCCCTGTGAATAACTGGCCACTGTCCAAGGTAAACCCCACCTCAAGTAACTTTTTTGGAAACTGGTTTGTATAAACTGTACTATATAAATAAACTAGTGTTACTAACAACTCTCCTGAGTCTTTAACGACTCTCACATCAGGAGTCACACTGTCCTTTCAGAGCTAACGACTATGAGACCAGAACAGCCTGTGTAACAGCTGCAAACTCTTTGTCAAGCCGTATACGAAAGACAGGACACAGTGTGGAGTTGATCAACTTTACTCCTGTGACAGACGTAAAAATACTTAGTATGTCTCCACATACAGCAGGCACACTAGCTCCCAGTGGAATGAGAACAGCACATGAGACGGCTAAAGCTAACAGAAAATTTAGCTGTCCAAATAAAATGTACAAACCCTTAAATTAAAACTTGAACTCTCACCAAAATACATTCAGTACGTGTAAAAACATGGTCTTATTAACATGTGTTTATGTTTTGGTGAATACAGTAAGTTAATTTAGTAAAATATATTATTTTCCACTGCGCTAAAACTTACCCTCTGCAGCTTACAACGCGCCACTGAGTATTGATGAGTCGTTCATAAACGATTCGTTCTTTTTGAACGAGTCTTTAATATGACTCGGGAACAACTAGTCATCTCAGAGAGCGAGTCGTTCATTTTTGTGTAGACCCGCGCATGTGCATTGCGCCACATCTCATACAGGAAACAGAAAGGACTCGTTTATCTCCCGAGTCGTTCATTCAAGTCCCCGTAGGCTGAACTTAGAAACAGAAGGACTCGTTCATCTCATGAGTCAGTCTTTGGGTCTGAGTTTCGTTCTTTTGTCACGTGACCGCTTCAGTCTCTCGCAACATCATTACACTCGTATTATTGACTGTATTGTATTATGTTTAGGAATTATTATAAAGTTATTGTTATAAGAATTCTATATGTTAAAAGAATTCTATATCCTTATATTATCCAGAGAGACACGGAGACAGATTATATTATAAAAGCGAAAGGCCAGGTTTTATTCTTGCAAGAATGAAGCAAACATACACGGATATATATCAAAGGTACACAGTGCGTTTTGCTTAAAGAGGTAAACAATACATGTCGTTTTATAGGATGTTTACTCCTACGCAGTCTGCGACCTAGGTCTTGATGGCCTGCATGTCATAGCATGGAGCAGACAGAAGAATCATATCTAAGACTAAAACATAGACACTAAATGAAAACACATACAATTCCCATAACAGTTATCAAAATATATCTGCAATAAACATTATCTGAAAATTAAAAAAGTTCCATTTGTTTCTGTCAGTCTATTTTTAGTGTTAAATGTTAGTGCCACTTTGTTTTTTTTATTATTATTTAAACTATTATAAACTATAAAATTATTACCTAAGATTAGAATCCACTGTAAAGTCTTAATCTTTGCTTTATCAGTGATTTCCACCGGATAAGAAAAATATAAAGATACAATTTGAGGCCAGAAACGCATCACATAACTGTAAAAGTAAAAAAATAAATCTAATGCGTGACAAAAGAACGAGACTCAGACCCGAAGACTGACTCATGAAATGAACGAATCCTTCTGTTTCTGCGTTCAGCCTACGGGGACTTGAATGAACGACTCAGAGACTCGGGAGATGAACGAGTCCTTTCTGTTTCCGGACGGACGGATGTATTAGCTACAGCTACATGAGGCTGTCACGGCCCAGACCAGACATGTTGACAGAATTAATGCTAAGCTAAATATGAAGTGACAAAGGAAAAAAACTATTTGGATTAAGAGGTGAGTTGAACTCTCTGCCTGAAGTAAGCTGCAATGAATTTATCATTTATTTTTCAAAGTTTGGCCATGGCTGCATTAGTTTATAGTTATTATAGTTTTTATTCCAAAAGTACTAAATGTATTAAAAATTGTAATATGTAACATTTTAATTAGATTCTGCTGAAATGAACGAAATGAACGAAATGACTTGAAAAAAGATTTGTTCATTTTGCTGAACAAGAAAAAGCATAAGTGCACAAAAAACAAATCTGTTGCATCTAATCTAATCGAATTCTAAATCTAAACTAATCTGTCAGCAGGAGCCAGTGTAACCTAATGAATAGAGGAGATACGTGCGCTCTCTTCGGTTCATTAAAGACCACTCTTGCCGCTGCATTCTGGATCAGCTGCAGAGGTTTGGTTGTGCAGCAGGGAGTCCAGCCAGTAGAGCATTGCAATAATCCAGTTTGGACAAGACAAGAGCCTGGACTAGAATTTGCGTAGAGTGCTCTGATAGGAAAGGTCTAATTTTTCTAATGTTGTAGAGGATGAATCTACAGGACCGGGTGGTGCTGGCGACATGACTTGTGAAGTTTAGCTGATCATCAATTACCACTCCCAGATTTCTGGCAGTGCTGGACGGTGTAATGGTTGATGGGCCTAGTTGAATGGAGAGGTTGTGGTGGGTCTTTGGATGGGCCGGAATTACAAGCAGTTCTGTTTTTGCAAGGTTCAGCTGCAGGTGATGGTCCTTCATCCAAAGTGAGATGTCACTCAGACATGCCGAGACGCGAGCAGAGACCGTCGGATCGTCAGGATGAAATGACAGGTGGAGTTGAGTGTCATCTGCAGCAGTGATAGGAAAAGCCATGCTTCTGGATGACAGAGCCAAGGGATGTCATGTATATGGAAAAGAGTAGCGGTCCAAGCACTGAGCCCTGTGGCACCCCTGTATTGAGATGTTGGGACTCAGAGACCTCATTTCTCCAGGATACTCTGAATGACCTATCCGAGAGGTAAGACTTGAACCATTGCAACGCCATTCCAGAGACACCCATCGCCCTGAGAGAGGACAGGAGGATGTGATGATTAACAGTGTCAAAAGCAGCAGACAGATCCAGTGATCGATAATCAGCCGATTAGGCTGGAGAATCAGGGTTAGGGTTGTGGCAAGGTCAACCCTAGGCCTCGGGAGACTAGAGCTGACGTTTACAGAGTAACAAAGTTTTCTTTGGACAAACATGATGTCACAATGTCTGTGTGGTCCTTAGAGCTCAGGTTGTCTCTGGACTCTACTCATGTGATAAAAAACCTGACAGACACACCTGTCTCTGTTAAGTTCAGTTTCCTCGTGTCTAACACCAGAGTCTGGTTCTGGTTCATGTTGTTGTCCAGATAGATCATGACCCTCAGATCGGAACATTTACAGAGTGTTTATTGTTTATTTCTGTGTTTGTCCAGATTTCTGCCGAGGAGCTGACGGGAAACGACGACTACATTGAGCTGAGCTTCAGTGCCAGGAAACTGGACGACAAGGTTAGGGGTCACCTTTATACTGGCACTGTCAGCGATTCAATGAGGTCAGGGGTCACACTTTTACCGATGCTGTCAGTGATTCAACATTAAAAAGGAGGAGTTACTCTCAGTCACGTACTGGGATTAAGTCGATTAGGCTGGATAATCAACACAAATTCTGTGGCGGACCTTTAGAATGAGCTGGACACAGAAGAGCAATACATTTTTGGACTCTTATAATGACCTAAAGATGTGTCCACTCCAGCAGGAGACCTGCTCCAGCTCATATTTCTGTCACAAAAGTCCCTCACTGGTGTTTTCTTGGCTCCGTTCCGCGCAGCAGCCCCCAGTCCTCAGCACTAACAGCTGCACTGCTCAGAGCCGTCTGACCCTACAGCTTTAACATCTGACTTCTGCTGGAGGACGTATTTAAATGTGCTTTGCATGGGCGTAGGTTTGGTCTCAGCTTTGGTGGGGACCTCCCCACTCCCGCCGATTTCTTTTGTTCCAGACTGTATATTCAATACAGAATATCACAATACAGAAGTGAATCTACTTCATCTCATTATATTGTATCCTTACCCCGAAGTACCCTCCTGTATACTGTCCCTAAAGAGCTAGTATAACTGTATAATCTGAAAAATGCACTCTCAGAAAATAAAAAACCTGAGACTGTGTAATGCTGAACAACCAAACGTTTTATTAACATAAATTATTATGTACATTATTAGTATTTACGCTAACAAAAAATACTCTGCCACAAGGAAACAAATCTAAATAATTAAATATAAACATTTTTCTATTATAAACACTATTTACCCTCCAGTACACTCACGTTAATACCTAAGAATTTGAAATGCTTAACAACCATTGTTCCATGTACGTTTGTAGCCTATTTATACTTACAAAAAAAACACTGTTGCAAGAGGAAGACTTTGAGAACTTTTTCATTAAATAATGAACTAATGAATTAAATACACACGTATCAGTATGCATTCATTTACATTTACATTTATTCATTTAGCTGACGCTTTTATCCAAAGCGACTTACATTGTTCTAATGTAATTACCAGTGTTAGAGTCACTGGAGGCAAGGTGGGTTAAGTGTCTTGCCCAAGGACACAACGACAGTATGAACTGTGGGGAGAGTGGGAATCGAACCACCTACCTTCCGGTTGAAAGACGACCGCTCTACCCACTGAGCTACTGCCGCCCCATTCAGCGCATCCTGTTTATTTTTCAGAGCAATTTAAATATGAAGGGGACATGGTTTTTAAAACTTTTAAAATGCATGATTTCCTTTAATCACGCTTTAATAATTCATAGTTCATAAAGACCTCACCTGAAGCCCTGAAGGTCCAGCTACTTCTTCCTCAACAAGCTTTATGACATCTTCACTTCAATGTCTGAGTTTCCTAAATGTAATTAAATGAACTAATAAATCAAATACACACGTGTCATAGTATGCATTCAACGCATCATTTTTATATTTCAGAGCCATTTTTAAATATGAAGGGGACATGGTTTTGTGGATTAATGTGTTAAAATTTATGTTAATCTATGTGTTAAGTTTGTCTGTATGAGACTAGCAGTAATCTAGATCAACATTAGAATAAAATACAGATCATATTCTAACATTTTATTATTGTTGAACTATATAACATTGATTAGTGACTGGTCAGTCACTACTGCTAGTTTATTTGTGTGGCTAGCTAGTTATTTTGCCTGCTTACACTCGGACTCTGCTTTATGAAAAAGCTTCTTATGTCCCCTTTTTTCTTCTTGGGTGGCATCTACAAAGTACAAAAAGGGGCATAAAACGGAATATTAAAATGTTTTTACTCTGGCCTTTGTATGTGGCAGAGAAACAGCCCTGGTAACTTACCGTTGGTGTCGTCAACATGCGCGCGCACACACACCAGCCGCTCGCTGCTAGTGCAAGCACAAAAGTAGTCCCGGCCCGCGCGTGTAGCCTGTCAGATATCCCGCCGCCAATCAAATGACGGCGTTTCTTGTACTGTCGTCGTCCTGGCCGTTAGAATCGATCCAAATAGCAGTTCAAAGATCCAAATAGCAGTTCAAAGATCCAGATAGCAGTTAAAGGGAGCTTGCTAAATATTGGTGGGGACAAATTTACCATCTCAAAATATTGTCCCCCCCTAAACCTACGCCCATGGTGCTTTGGTTTTCTTCACACTTCCTCAGAATAATTCATATTTCAGAGTCAAACCCATGTGTTGGAAAAATCTGTTAATAAGACAATAGTTCCATTGTTCCATCGAGAGTGAACCATGACCTGACATTTGTTTAAATGTGGGACACAAGGGTCTGTTCTGTGGGACAGGGACATGGCGGTGTTTAAATAATGTTCACAGAAAGGTCCGAGGACAGTTATTCATTAATCAACAGTTTATTAAGTCGAAAGCATTAGCTTGTTTACAAAGGGAAACAGTCAATGCTAACACCACAAATCAACAACGAGAGGCTCTTATCATTTTTTACTAAGGATTAATTATTGTTTATTATAAAAACATGAATAAAGTCTCTGGATCTTATGGTTCTGTTTGGTTCTGATGGTTCTGTTTGGTTCTGATGGTTCTGATGGTTCTGTTTGGTTATGATGGTTCTGTGCAGGATTTCTTTACAAAATCGGACCCTTTTCTGGAGATTTACAGGATTAATGACGACGCCACACTTCAGCTGGTTTATAGAACCGAGGTGAGCGTTGAACAGGAAAAAAAACAAACAAAAAAAGAAAATGTTGATTAAAAAACAACCTAAAGACCCAAACATTGTTCGTTTTTGTTTCCTCAGACGGTCATGAACAACCTCAACCCCGTTTGGAAAACCTTCAAAGTGTCTCTCAACTGTCTCTGCAGCGGAGACCAGCACCGGAAACTCCAGGTACTTCTCCTAACCCTGACCCCACCCTGATCCTGACACTCACCCTGATCCTCACCCTGACCCCACCCTGATCTTGACACTCACCTGATCCTCACCCTGACCCCACCCTGATCTTGACACTCACCCTGATCCTCACCCTGACCCCACCCTGATCTTGACACTCACCCTGATCCTCACCCTGACCCCACCCTGATCCTGACACTCAGCCTGATCCTCACCCTGACCCCACCCTGATCCTGACCCTCACCCTGACCCTCATCCTGACCTCACCCTGATCCTGACCCTCACCCTGACCCTCACCCTCATCCTGACACTCACCCTGATCCTCACCCTGACCCTCACCCAATCCTCAACCTGACCTTCACTCTGACCCTCACCCTCATCCTGACCCTCACTCTGACCCTCACCCTCATCCTGACACTCACCCTGATCCTCACTCTGACCCTCACCCTCATCCTGACCCTCACTCTGACCCTCACCCTCATCCTGACCCTCACTCTGATCCTCTCCCTGACCCTCACTCTGACACTTACCCTCATCCTGACCCTCACTCTGACCCTCACCCTCATCCTGACCTCACTCTGATCCTCCTGACCCTCACTCTGACACTTACCCTCATCCTGACCCTCACTCTGACACTTACCCTCACCCTCTCCTATTCCTCATCCTGACCTCACCCTGACCCTCACTCTGACCCTCACCCTCATCCTGACCCTCACTCTGACCCTCACCCTGACCCTCACCCTGACCCTCACTCTGACCCTCACCCTGACCCTCACTCTGACCTCACCCTCATCCTGACCCTCACCCTGACCCTCACTCTGACCCTCACCCTCATCCTGACCCTCACTCTGACCCTCACCCTGACCCTCACCCTGACCCTCACCCTGACCCTCACTCTGACCCTCACTCTGACCCTCACCCTGACCCTCACTCTGACCCTTTCCCTGACCCTCACCCTGACCCTCACTCTGACCCTGACCCTCACTCTGACCCTCACCTCACTCTGACCCTCACTCTGACCTTCACTCTGACCCTCACTCTGACCCTCACTCTGACACTTACCCTGACCCTCACTCTGACCCTCACCCTCATCCTGACCCTCACTCTGACCCTCTCCCTGACCCTCACTCTGACCCTCACCCTCATCCTGACCCTCACTCTGACCCTCTCCCTGATCCTCACCCTCATCCTGACCCTCTCCCTGTTCCTCACCCTGACCTCACCCTAACCCTCACTCTGACCCTCACCCTCATCCTGACCCTCACTCTGACCCTCTCCCTGACCTGACCCTCACTCTGACACTTACCCTCACCCTCATCCTGACCCTCTCCCTGTTCCTCACCCTGACCTCACCCTGACCCTCACTCTGACCCTCACCCTCATCCTGACCCTCTCCCTGTTCCTCACCCTCACCCTCACTCTGACCCTCTCCCTGACCCTCACCCTGACCCTCACCCTCATCCTGATCATCACCCTCAGCCTTTTTCCTTCTGTTTTCCTTCTGTTTTTTTACTTTAACTTTTTAATGGCCACTTCATGTTCACACTGAGAGGAACCTGAGTCTGTGGAGTTTATTTAGTCCTGTGCTCTTCTTTCATCTTTAATGATATTAGAGTGGCTTTATGGAAACAGAGAGGAACAGAAATATAAAGTAAATCTAATCTAAACTTCTTAGTTTTGACTCTGAGGTACACTGGGGCTGCTGTTTTGTGCCGGCTTTGAGCAGGAAAAGAAATGGAATATTTGAATAAAATACACATTGGAATAAATAGCAACAGAAAAAGAAACGGTTGAAAGGCGTAAACTGCTTTTGTTAGGTTTGTGTGTGGCCTAGGGTTTACCTGAGGCTGTGGCTCAGAGCAGACACAGACGGGTTGAGCTGTAGCACCGAGGAACTGAGGATGACATGGGTTTGTGTCGACACAACAGATTTAAAGAGTAAACACAGTCAAAGCTAAAGCACACACTGAAACATGAGGATAAGATTTGGATTATGGAGGAATGTAATGATTTAACTTTGTTTGCAGGTGGTGGGTTTGAAGACTTTTAAAGCTGAGTCTTGTGTCTGATTTAATGAGTCTCATTAACGACACATTTGACTCTGACCTTAACTAAGACCAGAGCTGAAAAAAGAGTTCCCTATCAAAAGCTACACTCGATGCTGCGTAGCATTACGCTATGGGGAACATTCTTTGTGTGACCGGTTGTGAAGCACGTGTGTCAAGAATTGGCTTATAATACCTCGGTTGGTGACGCAGCTCATCAGCGGCAGCGGTGTGATTGCGCGCACCTGAACAGAGGGTATAATAACACATGACGCGGGAGCGTCTTCAGGTTTCTTTGTCTTCAGATCGCATTGTGTGAAGCGTGAGCAAACCTACTCTCTGTGCCAGTACGAAAATATATAAAATAATAAATACAGAAGTGTCATGGCTGGGTTCAGGAAGAAATGTGTTCCTCCGTGCCAGAGGCACATCGCTGACAATGATCAGCCTGAATTTTGTTTTGAGTGTATGGGGAAAGAACACGCGGCCCTCGGACTTTCTGGGGAGTGTGAGCACTGTGATCTTTTGCCTGCTAAGATCCTACGTGCCCATCTTGCTTTCTTTGCAGAGGAGCGAGCCGCCTCCCCACTCCGGTCGTGGGGTTCGCGTGTTGATCTGGCTGAGGCGCAGGGATCAGATAGTCCTATGTCCCTCGCGCTCTCACCAGATGAGGCAGACACCGGCTCTGTGCTCGGGCGGGCGCGCTCCAGCGCTTCCCGTGAGCACGTCAATGAAGCCTCATCCCTGGCTTCTGGGGGCGCCGCAGCCTCGGAGTGCTCTTCCCGCTCTGACGCGGCGTTTGAGGAGCTGCTCGAGGTGGTTACAAGAGCAGTGGCGAGGCTGAATATTGAGTGGCCTCAGGAGCAGGGCACCCCTAAATACTCTAAACTGGATGACAGGTTTCTGTCAGTTGGCCAGGGGGAGGAATCTCAGCGGCGGTCTCTCCGCTTCTTCGGGGACCTCCATGAGGAGCTGGCACGCTCATGGAATAAGCCCTATTCGTCCCGTGTTTTTGTGCCTTCGTCGTCGATTTATTCGACTATCGTGGGCGCACAGGTGCGGGGCTATGGGTCAATGCCCCAGGTGGAAGAGACGCTTGCGGGCTATCTCTCCCCCGGGACATCGTCCTCCCTAAGAAAGCCTACACTCCCCAACAAGCCATGCCGGTTCACGTCATCACTGGTGCGGAAGGCTTTCCAGGCGGCGGGTCAGGCTGGTGCAGCACTGCACACCATGGTGGTTTTGCAGGCATACCAGGCTGAGCTGCTCAAAGATTTGAGCACAGGGGGTACTGTGGACGGGGACGCGTTTTCTGAGCTACGCCGTGCCACAGACCTCTCTCTCCGTGCAACTAAACAGACGGCCCACGCTATTGGCCGCTCCATGTCTGCTTTGGTTGCGACGGAAAGACATCTGTGGCTAAGTTCCGTGAGGCTAAACGCTACGAGGACGCGTTTGTGAGGTTCCTTCCTCGCCGTGCTCAGCAGCCGGGACCGTCGGCCACCCTGTCCCGGCCAGGTCCAGCCCCTTCCAGAGAAAAGCGGGCTGCCCAGAAGGAGAGTGTGGCGAATCGTGCCCCCCCTCGTAAGGACTGGGGAGCGGATTCTCGCGCTGCTCAAAAGAGAACGGACCTGCGGAATGTTATCTCCGCCAAGAAGCAGAGGCCCTAAAATTGGGGGGGGGTGTGCTCCCACCGGGTGGGGTGCAACAAAATCCAAGAGAGAGTCTAAAGACTCCATGTCGACACTCTCAGGAGTCCGCTGTTTTTTCTCCGCCGCCACTGGCGTTTCGGGGAGCAGCAGTCTCCAGCGCAATTATAAGTGTCCGACCGTCTCCTGCCTTGGTTCAGGATGGCGGGTGTCTTACATCCCCCCCAAAAACCGACGTGCCAAAACTACTGCCCCTTTCGGAGAAACTGGCAGCATGGATGCTCCTGCCAAATATCTCCCCGTGGGTAATAAGGACTGTGGCCAAAGGCTACAGACTTCAGTTCGCCAATCGTCCTCCGCGTTTCAACGGCGTGGTCTCCACTTCCGTGAAACCGGAACGAGCCCATGTATTGACACAGGAACTGCAGGTTCTGCTGGACAAAGGGGCCATAGAACGTGTTCCCCCACCAGACAGACAATCCGGGTTTTACAGCCGGTATTTTCTAGTTCCGAAAAAAGATGGGGGGCTGCGCCCGATTTTAGACCTTCGCGGGTTAAACCGCTACCTCAAAGCATTAAAATTCAAAATGCTCACAATAAAAATGATTGTGTCCCAGATTCGATTAGGTGACTGGGTTTGTCACCATCGATCAAAAGGACGTATATTTTCACATAGAAATCCTGCCACAGCACAGAAAGTTCCTGAGGTTCGCTTTCGGGATCGAAGCGTACCAGTATCGGGTTCTTCCGTTCGGCCTGGCCTTGTCACCCTGTACATATACAAAATGCATAGATGCAGCCTTGGCTCCTTTGCGACTCCAGGGCATCCGCATTTTGAATTACATAGACGACTGGCTGATATTAGCTCAGTCTCAGGAGCTAGTGCTTCGACATCGGGATGTCGTCCTAGCTCATCTCGACTCTCTAGGCTTGAGACTCAACGCCGAGAAGAGCGTTCTCTCGGCCGCCCAGAGGACAACATATCTAGGGGTTGTTTGGGACTCAACCGAGATGCAGGCACATCTGTCTCCTGCACGTGTCGGGTCCATTCTAATTACCCTGAAAGCTATCAGGCTAGGCCAGGAAGTGACTGTGCACTTCTTTCAAAGAATATTGGGTCTCATGGCATCTGCATCCACGGTAATTCCTTTGGGCCTTCTGCACATGAGACCGTTTCAGCTGTGGCTCAGAGCCAGGGGGTTTCATCCAAGGGCCAACCCCCTGAAGCAAATAAGGGTTACGCGCCGAGGGCTTCGTGGTTCAGACCCCAGTTTCTCACTTTGGGTCCCACCCTAGGTCCATGTTGTCGTCGCATGATGCTAACGACAGATGCATCCCTCACGGGCTGGGGCGCGGTCTTAGATGGCCGTCCAGCCCAAGGGATATGGAGAGGCCATCTTCTCGCATGGCACATCAATTGCCTCGAGATTAAGGCTGTATTTCTGGCCCTGAAATACTTCCTCCAGCAGCTAAGGGGCTACCATGTCCTAGTACAAGTAGACAGCACAGCGGTGGTCTCTTACATAAATCGTCAGGGCGGACTGCGTTAGTGCCGCTTGAACAAGCTGGCGCAGAAGGTGCTGCTTTGGCCTCAGGACAAGTTCCTGTCCCTCAGGGCGATTTATATCCCCGGGCGCATGAGGGAGCAGATTTATTGTCCAGACAGGCTGTGACACATGGGGAGTGGAAACTCCACCCCGAGGTAGTGAGCCAAATCTGGGAAAGATTTTACGAAGCAGAGGTGGACCTCTTTGCTTCACAGCAGACAGCACAATGTCCCCTCTACTTCTCTCTGACTCCTCCAGCTCCCCTGGGTCTGGACGCAATGGCCCATGTGTAGCTCCCGGGAGTCCTGGCGAAGGTCCGTCAACGCGGGTTGCGCCTCTTACTAGTAGCGCCCCGTTGGCCAACCAGAGTGTGGTTCTCAGACCTAATATCTCTCCTCGACGGCTCGCCATGGGCGATTCCGACCAGGAGGGATCTCCTTTCTCAGGCACAGGGGACAGTGTTTCATCCCCGGCCCGAGCTCTGGAACCTTTACGTCTGGCCCCTGAGGGGGACCACTTAAGAGACGTCGGGCTCCCAGCCCCTGTTGTAGAGACTATTCTGAGCGCTAGGTCTCCCTCTACTAGGAGAGCCTATGCCTGCAGATGGCGTGTCTTTGATGCCTGGCGTGCTACACATCATGCAGACCCAGTCCACTGCCAGATTGTTTCAGTGCTGGAGTTTCTGCAGGACAAACTGTCCTCGGGCACTAATCCTAGCACACTCAGGGTTTTGTGGCCGCCATTTCGGCTTGCCACGCCCTGATTGACGGGGTCTCGATAGGAGACATCCTCTAGTTACCCGCTTCATTCGAGGTGCCAAGCGGTTGAGACCCCAAACTAGAGCTAGAGTTCCTTCCTGGGACCTAGCTATAGTGCTGGAGGGCTTAGTAAGCACTCCTTTGAACCACTGAGTCAGCGTCTGTCAAGTTTCTGACTCTAAAGATGGTTCTTCTGGCGGCCATTACCACTCTCAAGAGGGTTGGAGATTTGCAGGCTCTGTCAGTTTCGCCCTCCTGCCTAGACTTTGCTCCTGGGCTGGTCAAAGCCATTTTGCATCCTCACCCTAACTATCTTCCAAAAGTTCCATTCTCGACCTTAAATCCGGTCGTTCTTGAAGCCTTCTGTCCTCCGCCATTTACAACACCGGAGCAGGAGAGACTTCACTTACTGTGTCCAGTACGTGCCCTCCAGACTTATGTCCACCGCACTAGCCAGTGGCGTAAGTCCGAACAGCTGTTTGTATGCTTCGGGGGCTGCAAGCTGGGGGTTGCAGCTACCAGACAAACTATATCACGTTGGGTGAGGGATGCCATTGCCCTGGCCAATGACGTGCGCGGTCAAACTTCACCCATAGGTGTGAGGGCTCATTCTACTAGAGGGGTTGCAGCTTCAACAGCTCTAGCAAAAGGTGCCCCGCTGCAGCAAGTTTGTGATGCGGCAGGCTGGTCCTCCCCGCACACATTCATCAGATTCTATAGCTTGGATGTTCATGCTACTGGGCTCGCATGTCCTTGAGTCATCATCCCAAAATTGTGTTTGAGACCTCTTTGTGTTTGTGCACACTTCACAACCCGAGGGTCCAGACACTTACAGTGCGGCGTTGGTATTCTCGTTCCCCATAGCGTAATGCTACGCAGCATCGAGTGTAGCTTTTGAGACAAAGTTGACCTGAAGATGCTCCCGCGTCATGTGTTATTATACCCTCTGTTCAGGTGCGCGCAATCACACAGCTGCCACTGATGAGCTGCGTCACCAACAGAGGTATTATAAGCCAATTCCTCGCGTGTTTGACACACGTGCTTCACAACCGGTCACACAAAGAATGTTCCCCATAGCGTAATGCTACGCAGCATCTTATTCCCGCTTTTTAAGGGAACAGGGTTACAGTCAAGTAACCCGAGAGGTTTCTCTGCAACAAGTGACCATAAACAGAACGATGGTGTAATATCTACATTTATGAATATAATGCTCTAACAGACTCTTTATCTGTCAGAAGGCAAAGTCTTTCTGCTTTATTCTCGTCTTTCTAAACTTTGAATCCAGAGACATTTTAGTTCTGCTCCTGTTGAACTCAGACGAGGAAGAATGGACTGGCTTTTTTTAAACCAACCATTTTTCTCTGGAGTAAGAAAACATTAGTTACGACAGGTTTGATAAAATGAGCTCTACACACCTGTCCAGGTGCACGGCTGGACAGGTGTCACCAAAACAAGGCAAAGCTTTAGTGGCTCTGAACTCTTCTGAAACAGTTCAGAGCCACTAAAGCTTGTTTTGTTTGTGATCATCTCCGATTATTTAAAATTGTCCAAGAAAATCACATCCAGCTGAAAACGAAACACAGAACGACAAAAAGGTTTAAGTAAAAGCATCTGGACTCAGTTTTCAAGATGAAGATGTTTCGTCTCTAATTCCAAGAGACTTTATCAATTCTGAGATCAACTAAGAGAGCTGAGCTTTATCTCTAGAAGGAGGGGCTTAACCTGAAACCAAACCTGTTGGACCAGGCTGTTCTGGTCTCATAGTCGTAAGTGTCACTGTTCTGTTCAGGTGCTGTGTTTGTTGTTCTGGGGTGAGGCTCTTTTGTTTTAGGTTTCAAAACACTGTTATAAATACTAGGCAACATGAATCTGAGACCACCTCCTCTGTTCAGAGAGGGCTTTTCCATTTCAACAAAAATGTCTCTCTGAAACCATCTGGTCTCTCTGGACAAAAGTGGGACATGTCTGTCCTCAAAGGACTGTCCTTTCTCTTTGAGGTGGAGGTGGACTGCAGACTCAGGTCCTCCAGGATTGGCTCTTCTGTGCTGATACATCCTCTTGTGAAGCTGTTGTGTTGTTTCTCCAACATAACGGTCTTCACTGAACTGTATAAACTACATTACTCTGTTTGTGGGGCCCTTGTTTTTAGGATGGACAAGTTTTTGACACAGAGTGTTCCCTGGTTTAAAGTGGACTGGAATGTTGTGTTTTGTAGACAATCCTTTTAAGTTTTTTAGATAAACCAGACACATAAGGGATAACTACACCCTTCCCTTTTGTCTCTGGTTCCCTGTCTGTTTGGTTTCTTTGTCACAGTTTGAGAGAGGGGTGAAGGAAGCAAGTGGTCTCAGATTCATGTTGCCTAGTATTTATAACAGTGTGTTGAAACCTCAAACAAAAGAGCCTCACTCTAGAACAACAAACACAGCACCTGAATGTAGCAGTGTCACTAAAGACTCTCACATCAGGAGTCACAGTGTTCTTTCAGAGCCTACGACTATGAGACCAGAACAGCCTGGTCCATCAGGTTTAGTTTCAAGTTAAGCCCCTCCCTCTAGAGATAAAGCTCAGCATTCTTACAGTTGAGTCAGAATTGATAAAGTCTCTTGGAATTAGAGAAAAAACATCTTCATCTTTAAAACTGAGTCCAGATGCTTTTACTCAAACCTTTTTGTCAAGATGTCCTGGATGACTGAGAACCTTCTCTGACATGTAACACAGAACGCTTAATTATTAAATCTAAAAATCTTTACATGGGGCTCAGATTAAAGTCTCAGAGTTAGAGACGTCAGAGAAATGTTCAGAGACAGCAGCACGTCTGAGCTTTGTCTTCACTTAACGTCACAAAACAATGAGATTTGTGTAAAACAGAGAGAAACACTAAACGCAGAAACCATCCGTGTGTTTCCCTCTGTGTTTGTCACAAAAACAAGACGAGCCCCTGAAGCAGGAACTGAGAGGAAATGGTGCAAAATGAATACATTGAAAATATAAAATGCTGCAGAAACAAGTGCTGTTTAAATTCTGAGGCCTTTTTTAATGAGGCTCTATGCTTTGAAGGAGGATGTTTCCAGACTCAGCAGGAAAGGAGGGTTTGAGGAAATACACCTGAGATAAACCTCTTCAGAAACAGGAAGTCCGACTTTAGGAGTAAATCTAACACAGAGTGAAGACAGGACAAAAACAAAACCACTGCAGAGCAAAATAATTACTGCCCGTGTTACTGGCCAGAAAAATACCGTGTGGTGAAAATGAACTCGAGCCGAAACAATAACAGGAAGGCTGTAACTAATCATATTCACATTTTAACCAAAGGAACAAACAGAACTCATTATCTCCAGTCGAGCCAAACTAAAGTAAAGCCTCGAACTAATGTGAGTCTGAAAGTGTGCTGTGTCCCGACACTGACACAGGATCAGAGTTTCTCCTGCGACAGAACAAGATAAAACACCAGCCTTCTGCTAAAATCTACAAAAACATGTCTCTGAACAGTGCACCGTGTGGGACTGGGACTCCAACGGAAAACACGACTACATCGGAGAGTTCGAGGCCAGCTTCAGCGAAATGAGAGCAGCCAGCGACGGACGACAGGTCAGTCCTGCTTAGACCTGGTTGAGACCTGGTTTAGACCAGGTTTAGTCCTGCTTAGTCCTGGTTTAGTCCTGGTTTAGACCGGGTTTAGTCCTGGTTTAGACCAGGTTTAGTCCTGGTTTAGTCCTGCTTAGTCCTGGTTTAGTCCTGGTTTAGACCAGGTTTAGTCCTGGTTTAGTCCTGGTTTAGACCTGGTTTAGTCCTGGCTTAGACCTGGTTTAGACCGGGTTTAGTCCTGGTTTAGACCTGGTTTAGTCCTGGTTTAGACCTGGTTTAGACCGGGTTTAGTCCTGGTTTAGACCTGGTTTAGTCCTGGTTTAGACCTGGTTTAGACCGGGTTGAGTCCTGGTTTAGACCGGGTTTAGTCCTGGTTTAGACCTGGTTTAGTCCTGGTTTAGATCTGGTTTAGACCGGGTTTTGTCCTGGTTTAGACCTGGTTTATACCTGGTTTAGACCCGGTTTAGACCCGGTTTAGTCCTGGTTTAGTCCTGGTTTAGACCGGGTTTTTTCCTGGTTTAGACCTGGTTTAGACCGGGTTTAGTCCTGGTTTAGACCGGGTTTAGTCCTGGTTTAGACCTGGTTTAGTCCTGGTTTAGACCGGGTTTTGTCCTGGTTTAGACCTGGTTTAGACCGGGTTTAGTCCTGGTTTAGACCTGGTTTAGTCCTGGTTTAGTCCTGGTTTAGACCGGGTTTAGTCCTGGTTTAGACCTGGTTTAGTCCTGGTTTAGACCTGGTTTAGTCCTGGTTTAGACCGGGTTTTGTCCTGGTTTAGACCTGGTTTAGTCCTGGTTTAGACCGGGTTTAGTCCTGGTTTAGACCTGGTTTAGACCGGGTTTAGTCCTGGTTTAGACCGGGTTTAGTCCTGGTTTAGACCTGGTTTAGACCCGGTTTAGTCCTGATTTAGACCTGGTTTAGTCCTGGTTTAGACCGGGTTTAGTCCTGGTTTAGACCGGGTTTTGTCCTGGTTTAGACCGGGTTTAGTCCTGGTTTAGACCGGGTTTAGTCCTGGTTTAGACCTGGTTTAGACCGGGTTTAGTCCTGGTTTAGACCGGGTTTAGTCCTGGTTTAGACCTGGTTTAGACCCGGTTTAGTCCTGGTTTAGACCGGGTTTTGTCCTGGTTTAGACCTGGTTTAGACCGGGTTTAGTCCTGGTTTAGACCTGGTTTAGACCTGGTTTAGACCTGGTTTAGACCCGGTTTAGTCCTGATTTAGTCCTGGTTTAGACCGGGTTTTGTCCTGGTTTAGACCTGGTTTAGACCGGGTTTAGTCCTGGTTTAGACCTGGTTTAGTCCTGGTTTAGTCCTGGTTTAGTCCTGGTTTAGACCTGATTTAGTCCTGATTTAGTCCTGGTTTAGACCTGGTTTAGACCGGGTTTAGTCCTGGTTTAGACCTGGTTTAGACCTGGTTTAGTCCTGGTTTAGACCGGGTTTAGTCCTGGTTTAGACCTGGTTTAGTCCTGGTTTAGTCCTGGTTTAGTCCTGGTTTAGACCGGGTTTAGTCCTGGTTTAGTCCTGGTTTAGTCCTGGTTTAGACCGGGTTTAGTCCTGGTTTAGATCTGTTTTAGACCTGGTTTAGTCCTGGTTTAGTCCTGGTTTAGACCTGGTTTAGACCTGGTTTACACCTGATTTAGTTCATATTTATTCATACATAATCAGGGTCTAACGGCAGTGTTAATAACAGTGTTAATGGCACATTTGAAGTGTTAACGGCACATTTGAAGTGTTAATGACACATTTGAAGTGTTAACGGCACATTTGAAGTGTTAATGACACATTTGAAGTGTTAACGGCACATTTAGTTCTGGTTGCTTTGTTTTGGTGATTGTCACTTTACAAAGGAATTTAATTGAATATAAAAAATATGAGCTGAAAGCAGTGTTTGTCATTGACCTGTGGCTCGGACATTTCTGGGTTTAGACTGAGTCTGGACTAAGTCCGTTTTTTGTTCCAGGTGCAGTGGCCGTGCATCAACCACAAATACAAAGTGAAGAAGAAGAACTACAAGAACTCAGGCATCGTCATCCTCAACCAGTGCAAGGTACGGACTTCGAGCCGTTTTTGACCTGAACGTCTCACTTTGCGTTTACACTGATCGGGGTTTTGGTTTTCCAGGCTTTTATTTAAAGGAACATAAATAGAGAGTGAAATATTGCTGATAAAGCTTCTTGTACAAGGACAGATATTCTATAGCAGGGGTCCCCAACCCCCGGGCCGCGGACCGGTACGGGCCGTGGGCCATTTGGTACCGGGCTGCAGAGAAAGAATAAATAACTTATTTCCTGAGTCTGAACATTGTTTTAGTTTGAAAAATGACCGGATTCCCTCTGTTACATCCGTCACTCTTGGCGCTTGTCCCGGTCACGTAATACGTTGCTGCTAAAATTAAACCTCCAAGCTAGCAAAAAGAGTAAAAACAAACATCTTTGGAAAGTTTCTTTGCAAAGGGGAAAAGACTAAGTGAGGAGACAGAAGAAGACCAAACGACTCCTAAGACAAAGTTAGCTGCATTTAACAGACAATAAAAAAGAGTCCTACTTAAAATATGGATTTATAGCGACAGGTGATTCCCGCGCACCAAACCCACTCTCATAATATGCGGCGGCCGGCTCTCTTATGAGGCAATGAAGCCTTCAAAACTGCTTCACCACTTGGAGACCAAGCATCCTGCATTAAAAATACACGTTTATCAATATATTTAGGAAATATTACAGTTTTTATGGTGCTTGTATCATTTTATTTTGTGTATTTATCTGCCACACCTTAAAGAACGGTCCGTGAAAATATTGTCTGACATTGAACCGGTCCATGGGACTTAAAAGGTTGGGGACCGCTGTTCTATAGAACCTTAAAAATCTCATCCTCCATGAGAGCCACTTCTAAATAAGACTGAAGCAGTTAATGAAGGCGCTGAACGCTCAGAGTTGAGACGTATTTAAGGTTAAGGCCTCAGTCCCACAGACGTTATGGAGCTTCATTAAAACATTGTGTTTGACAGAATAAGAACAGACTCTGACCTGGTCCCATTCTGTCACACACTAACGTTTAATAAAACCCCAGCTTCAGTCCCAGAGGACACCCCCAGGAACCCCCCCTGCCCCGAGTGCTTCAGGACCAGGGGCTGTCCACATGGAGACGCGAATCACTGTATACGTAAACATTTTGTATTGTATTGGCGTTTCGTCCACACGGATCCGGTGTTTTGGGAGACTGAATCCGCTATTTTTTGAAACCTGGTTCTAAAGTGGATAAATCTGAAAACGACACCCTTGCGGTTTCGTGTGTACAGCCAATCCGTATATTTTGTGAAACAATGATGTCATCGCATCACGTGTCGGCCTCGTCACACGTAACAGCAACAACAATAATGGCGGACTACGTGATTGAGTTCGTGCTGCAGAAGCTACTAAGCCTACTAGCTTTATTACAGCAAAATCTATTGCTTCTATGCAGTTGTGGTGAGCAACAAGCGATAATGGACAACACCATACGCCACATGCTCTTAGATCCACCGCGAAAGAGAACCAGGAGAGCAACCTGGAGAAAATGAATGGAGAGAGAATGTCCGCATGTCCAAAGCACTCAGAACTCAGTCCGTATATTGAAGAGCAAACAACAAACATGAGGGCACCAATTACTACACTCTAAATATATGACTGCAACAATTTGAGAACTTGTTTTTATTAGAAAATAAATAATTTAGGTCTTCGTCTTCTTCTGCAGCACGCAAGGTTATGCGCATGCTCAAAGTCTTCTTCTCCGTGTATAGTGTATATCTGTGGCAGAATTACAGCGCCCCATACTGGTCTGGCATATATACTACATCATTTTCAGCCGGTCTCAGTGGTTTCGTTTGTACGTAGATATTTCCTGAGACGACGCCGTCTCAAGATCGGATAGGGGATGCACTGGGTTCGTGTGGACATAGCAGACTCTCCCCCCCCCCCATCTGTCCTCTAACCCTGTCCTCTCTGTCCCTCTAACCCTGTCCCGTCTGTCCTCTAACCCTGTCCCGTCTGTCGTCTAACCCTGTCCCATCTGTCCTCTAACCCTGTCCCGTCTGTCCTCTAACCCTGTCCTGTCCTGTCCTGTCTCTAACACTGTCCCGCCTGTCCTCTAACACTGTCCTCTAACCCTGTCCCGTCTGTCCTCTAACACTGTCCCGTCTGTCCTCTAACACTGTCCCGTCTGTCGTCTAACACTGTCCCGTCTGTCTTCTAACACTGTCCCGTTTGTCCTCTAACCCTGTCCCGTCTGTCCTCTAACACTGTCCCGTCTGTCCTCTAACACTGTCCTCTAACCCTGTCCCGTCTGTCGTCTAACCCTGTCCCGTCTGTCCTCTAACTCTGTCCTCTAACCCTGTCCCGTCTGTCCTCTAACACTGTCCCGTCTGTCCTCTAACACTGTCCTCTAACCCTGTCCCGTCTGTCCTCTAACACTGTCCCGTCTGTCCTCTAACACTGTCCTCTAACCCTGTCCCGTCTGTCCTCTAACACTGTCCCGTCTGTCCTCTAACACTGTCCTCTAACCCTGTCCCGTCTATCGTCTAACTCTGTCCCGTCTGTCGTCTAACTCTGTCCCGTCTGTCGTCTAACTCTGTCCCGTCTGTCCTCTAACCCTGTCCCGTCTGTCCTCTAACACTGTCCTCTAACCCTGTCCCGTCTGTCCTCTAACCCTGTCCCGTCTGTCCTCTAACCCTGTCCCGTTTGTCGTCTAACCCTGTCCCGTCTGTCCTCTAACCCTGTCCCGTTTGTCCTCTAACCCTGTCCCGTCTGTCCTCTAACCCTGTCCCGTCTGTCCTCTAACCCTGTCCCGTTTGTCCTCTAACCCTGTCCCGTCTGTCCTCTAACTCTGTCTTCTAACCCTGTCCCGACTGTGCCTCTGCTGCAGGTGATAAAGATGCACTCGTTCCTGGACTACATCATGGGCGGTTGCCAGATCCAGTTTATGGTAAAAAAAAAAACTCTTTCTTCTTCTTCTTCTTCTTCTTTCTTAGATTCTTTTATAATCTACAGCTGTAGGTTTTTGGTTTAAAATACATCTGTCACAAAATGGAAACAGAGATAATTCTGGTAAAACACACTCCAGGGACATTTACATTTATTCATTTAGCTGACACTTTTATCCAAAGTGACTTACACTAAGGTTCCATTCCCCAGTGTTACAGCTGGAACACCACTGGAGGCAAGGGTTAAGTGTCTTGCCCAAGGACACAACGACAGTATGAACTGTGGGGAGAGTGGGATTAAGCTGGTTGAAAGACAACCGCTCTACCACTGCGCCCCACTTCAGGGACATTTTAGGGACACTTCAGAGACACTTCAGAGACATTTTAGGGACACTTCAGAGAACCTTCAGAGACATTTTAGGGACACTTCAGAGACATTTTAGGGACACTTCAGAGACACTTCAGAGACATTTTAGGAACACTTTAGAGACACTTCAGAGAAACTTCAGAGAGACTACAGGGACACTTCAGAGACACTTCACTTTTAGGGACACTTCAGAGACATTTTAGGGACACTTCAGAGACATTTTAGGGACACTTTAGAGACACTTCAGAGAAACTTCAGAGAGACTACAGGGACACTTCAGAGACACTTCACTTTTAGGGACACTTCAGAGACATTTTAGGGACACTTCAGAGACACTTCAGAGACATTTTAGGGACACTTCAGACACATTTTCAGAGACATTTTAGGGACACTTCAGAGACATTTTAGGGACACTTCAGAGACACTTCAGAGACATTTCAGAGACATTTTAGGGACATTTTAGAGACACTTCAGAGACATTTTAGGGACACTTCAGAGACACTTCAAAGACACTTCAGAGAGACTACAGGGACACATCAGAGACATTTTAGGGACACTTCAGAGACACTTTAGGGACACTTCAGAGACATTTTAGAGACACTTCACTTCAAAACGTATATATTTATATATAACTTTAATATTAAGGTATAAAAATAAACTTTGTCTAAAACAGTTCATTTCTGAGTTCTTGTCCAATAATCAAAGTGAAAACTGCAAAATGTGCTTTTAAAAGTAAATCTGTGATTTGCGATTAATCTTAATATTTGAATCGTTTGAGAGCTTTACATTTATAACAATGAATATATCTTATTTATAACAGAAATAATAAAAGTCTGTTGAAAACCCAACCCTTCTTCTCTTTCGGGTGATTCCCATTTTTTTTCTCCATCACTTTGTTCTGAGGATGTCCTCCTCCCGCTGTTGCCATGGAAACCGTAACCAGGGGCTCGGAGCAGGTTTCCACGGCAACAGGCAGCCCCTCTATTTGTCCCCATTTACTGTACACCAGCACAAACCAGTGAGGACCAGTAAGACCTGGTTTAGTCCTGGTTTAGTCCAGGTTTAGACCAGGTTTAGACCAGGTTTAGACCAGATTTAGACCAGGTTTAGACCAGATTTAGACCAGGTTTAGTCCTGGTTTAGACAAGGTTTAGTCCTGGTTTAGACCAGATTTAGACCAGGTTTAGTCCTGGTTTAGACCAGGTTTAGACCTGGTTTAGTCCTGGTTTAGACGAAGTTTAGACCAGGTTTAGTCCTGGTTTAGACCAGGTTTAGTCCTGGTTTAGTCCTGGTTTAGTCCTGGTTTAGTCCTGGTTTAGTCCTGGTTTAGTCCTGGTTTAGACCCGGTTTAGACGAAGTTTAGACCAGGTTTAGTCCTGGTTTAGTCCTGGTTTAGTCCTGGTTTAGACCAAGTTTAGTCCTGGTTTAGTCCTGGTTTAGTCCTGGTTTAGACCTGGTTTAGACGAAGTTTAGACCAGGTTTAGTCCTGGTTTAGTCCTGGTTTAGTCCTGGTTTAGACCAAGATTAGACTAGATTTAGACCAGGTTCAGTCCTGGTTTAGACCAGATTTAGACCAGGTTTAGTCCTGGTTTAGACTTGGTTTAGACCTGGTTTAGTCCTGGTTTAGTCCTGGTTTAGTCCTGGTTTAGACCTGGTTTAGACTTGGTTTAGACCTGGTTTAGTCCTGGTTTAGTCCTGGTTTAGTCCTGGTTTAGTCCTGGTTTAGTCCTGGTTTAGACCCGGTTTAGACAAGTTTAGACCAGGTTTAGTCCTGGTTTAGTCCTGGTTTAGTCCTGGTTTAGACCAAGTTTAGTCCTGGTTTAGTCCTGGTTTAGTCCTGGTTTAGACCTGGTTTAGACGAAGTTTAGACCAGGTTTAGTCCTGGTTTAGTCCTGGTTTAGTCCTGGTTTAGACCAAGATTAGACTAGATTTAGACCAGGTTAGTCCTGGTTTATAAACATACTTTAGACCCGGTATCTTAATTTATAGTCCTGGTTTAGTCCTGGTTTATATATTTGACCTGGTTTAGTACCTCCCAGCTTAGACCATTTAGACCAGGTTTAGTCCTGGTTTAGTCCTGGTTTAGTCCTGGTTTAGACCTGGTTTAGTCTTGGTTTAGACCAAGTTTAGTCCTGGTTTAGTCCTGGTTTAGTCCTGGTTTAAACCTGGTTTAGTCCTGGTTTAGTCTTGGTTTAGACCAAGTTTAGTCCTGGTTTAGTCCTGGTTTAGTCCTGGTTTAGTCCTGGTTTAGACCTGGTTTAGTCCTGGTTTAGACCTGGTTTAGACCTGGTTTAGTCCTGGTTTAGACCTGGTTTAAACCTGGTTTAGTCCTGGTTTAGTCTTGGTTTAGACCAAGTTTAGTCCTGGTTTAGTCCTGGTTTAGTCCTGGTTTAGTCCTGGTTTAGACCTGGTTTAGTCCTGGTTTAGACCTGGTTTAGACCTGGTTTAGACCTGGTTTAGACCTGTTTTAGACCTGGTCTAGTCCTGGTTTAGACCTGGTTTAGTCCTGGTTTAGACCTGGTTTAGTCCTGGTTTAGACCTGGTTTAGACCAGGTTTAGTCCTGGTTTAGACCTGGTTTAGTCCTGGTTTAGACCTGGTTTAGACCAGGTTTAGTCCTGGTTTAGTCCTGGTTTAGACCAGGTTTAGTCCTGGTTTAGACCAGGTTTAGACCAGGTTTAGTCCTGGTTTAGACCTGGTTTAGACCTGGTTTAGTCCTGGTTTAGTCCTGGTTTAGACCTGGTTTAGACCAGGTTTAGTCCTGGTTTAGACCTGGTTTAGTCCTGGTTTAGACCTGGTTTAGACCTGGTTTAGTCCTGGTTTAGTCCTGGTTTAGACCTGGTTTAGTCCTGGTTTAGACCTGGTTTAGTCCTGGTTTAGTCCTGGTTTAGTCCTGGTTTAGACCAGGTTTAGTCCTGGTTTAGACCAGGTTTAGTCCAGGTTTAGTCCTGGTTTAGACCAGGTTTAGTCCTGGTTTAGACCTGGTTTAGTCCTGGTTTAGTCCTGGTTTAGACCAGGTTTAGTCCTGGTTTAGACCTGGTTTAGACCTGGTTTAGACCTTGTTTAGACCAGGTTTAGTCCTGGTTTAGTCCTGGTTTAGTCTTGGTTTAGACCAAGTTTAGTCCTGGTTTAGTCCTGGTTTAGTCCTGGTTTAAACCTGGTTTAGTCCTGGTTTAGTCTTGGTTTAGACCAAGTTTAGTCCTGGTTTAGTCCTGGTTTAGACCAGGTTTAGTCCTGGTTTAGTCCTGGTTTAGTCCTGGTTTAGACCTGGTTTAGACCTTGTCAGTGGCGGATACAGAACGTCATTAATAGGTGGGCCTGGTGAATATACGGAGGGGCCTTGGTTTTTTTTTATATTATACACCTGATTCCTGTGCTCTGTATTATAGAGCTTTCACACTGCTGATGCGGATGCGATCCGCCATGTGCGGTGCAGTCAGGGGCGCAACTACCCAGTGCTGGAGGGGTATGCAGCATCAATTTTGGCGCCCCACCCCCCAAAAAAATAAAATAAAAAAATGTTAGCTACGAATTGTTTGCTACCACAAAATCTAGAGCGGTCTGTAGTTCATACCAGCCTGTATCAAGAGTCCTGTGTATATTAACTACCTGTGCACATTCTGGACAGCTCAGTTGGTAAGCAGTAGGCTTTTCATTTAGTGTACTCAGGTTCGAATCTAGCTTGGGACACTATGTATATTTGTTGTTTTCCACGTTTTTGTAATTTATTGATCATGGCATGCTGTCTTATATTTTCCAGTTTTCAGGTCAGTAACCTCAGTTTTGCAGATAAGGCTAGCCTTAATTTAAACCACATTTGGCTGCTGCATTCCCAGTGTTAGCAAACGCTAACGCTAAGTCTGTTAACATGAATATTGCAAGCCTCCAAGCACAGACGTCTCACTTTAAGTCCTACCTGTTGCTTTTCACTATCCACTTGTTTATCAGCTGTCCCATAGATTGACACCATCTCCTGCCATCACCTTTTCCCTCTTTCTTTATTTTTTTGTTTTATCCATCTTTTAAAGACAACTGTGTGCATACTGTGACAACTAACCAAGCCTCTCACATGGTACCTCTTAAATGGTCGTTGTGTAGGGCGCCGCCATACGGCGATTTTACAGCGAAATACAGCGATATACCTCCGTCCAGCAGAGGGCAGGCTCCAAAAGCGGAAATATAAGGAGAAACCCAATGGTGACTTTACAAGAGTAAAACTCATGTTTACAGCCTGGTACAAAAGATGGCTCCGGTCTCTAGAGCTAAGTTTTTACTACATGACAACTCTGGGGTTGATTAATATGTTTGTTTATGCTATCTAAAAACTATTGTTTTACTATTGAATAAAAGCCGAAAAGCCCTGATGTAACGGCTATTTTATTGCCCATTTGTAATGACAATATTGGTGAATAGGGGACCAATGGGCGAATATCATCCATATTTATACTATCTATGCAACTAACACATAACGTTACCTGCTCGCTCAGCGCGCTCACAGCGCCCCCGCCGGCCACGCCCACTCGTGATATTATATTAATTCTATTTATGGATTCTAATGAGGGCGTCTATTGAAGCCTGTTAGTCCTATAAAATGTTATAGTATTGAGGAAATACTGAAATGATTTAGAAACACACAACAGCAGCTAAGCTACATTTAGGAAATACAAAAAAATAAATAAATAAATAAATAAAAAGGTTTTTTTTTGTACCATGGCTTTGGCGCCCCCCCAAGGTGCTGCGCCCCTATGCGCCGCATATGCTGCATACCCCCTTTTTGTGCCACTGGGTGCAGTGCAGAGATCGTTTCTGCACCGAGTCTATTTCTGATGTGCTGCACGCGCTGAATTAAGATGTTTTTATTAATCTGATTGGGTGGGCCACCAGTCAATCTGGGTGGGCACGTGCCTACCCAGGCCCACCCGTAAATCCGCGCCTGGTCCTTGTTTAGTCCTGGTTTAGTCCTGGTTTAGACCAGGTTTAGTCCTGGTTTAGACCAGGTTTAGACCTGGTTTAGATCTGGTTTAGGCCTGGTTTAGTCCTGGTTTAGGCCTGGTTTAGTCCTGGTTTAGACCAGGTTTAGACCTGGTTTAGATCTGGTTTAGGCCTGGTTTAGTCCTGGTTTAGGCCTGGTTTAGTCCTGGTTTAGACCTGGTTTAGATCTGGTTTAGGCCTGGTTTAGTCCTGGTTTAGTCCTGGTTTAGGCCTGGTTTAGTCCTGGTTTAGACCTGGTTTAGATCTGGTTTAGGCCTGGTTTAGTCCTGGTTTAGTCCTGGTTTAGATCTGGTTTAGGCCTGGTTTAGTCCTGGTTTAGTCCTGGTTTAGTCCTGGTTTAGGCCTGGTTTAGACCTGGTTTAGACCTGGTTTAGGCCTGATCTAAACCTGGTCTAATGTATGTTTTTTGTTGTTGAGAAAGCCATAGTTTTTTTTTTTTTGAGGTGACAGTTCAAAGCTGAAGGGACTCAAGGCTTTAGAGGTCGGCACGAAGCAATAAATTATTGTATTTTCAGAAAAAAATAAAAAGTTGTGTTTGGAGTATTTTGTCCAAGACAATTTATTTACAAAGTGAATAATAAGTAAAATAATAAGGGACCAAGAATAGAGCTTTGTGGTACTCCTTTGTGAACCTGAAAAGCCTCAGAGGAAGAACCTTTAAGTGAGGCTAACTCAATGGTTTAGCAACAATTTCTAAAGGATTTTTTAGAAAGAATGATCAGGACCAGCTGGTTTCCAAGATCTTAGTTCGATGTGGCGGCTCAGTGGCAGAATTGACAGCAGGAGGTTCTGGGTTTGATTCCCGGGCAGGGCCTTTCTGTGGAGTTTCTCCATGTGTCTGTGTAGGTCCTCTGTGTGCTGGTCATTCAGCAGAAGCAGGAGTCCTTGGTTCAAAAATAGTTTCATCAGCTGCACTTATATTCTTCAGGAGATAAACCAGTCTGGTCTAAACGTGAGTTTAATGGATTTAATGGCGTTTTGTGACACATCCTTTAATAAAGAGCTTTCTTCTCTGTAGTCACAGGTTTTTCTCCGGAGCTGGGACCAGTCTCTGTGGTTCCTGTTTGTGTCGGGGTCAGTTGCGCCGGAGGAAGCTGCTGTGTGTTTCGTCTTTATCGTGTGTAACGCTCTGGTGTTGGGCTGCGTCTGAACAAAGAGGGATTTAGAGTCAAACAAACGCAGCCAGCCTCAGACTCTCCCTGAGGCTCTTTTCCTGCTCCTTCCATGATTCTAACAGATGCCAGAACAATTTATTTACTCTTTTTTTGGGAAAGAAAAAATACAGTATTTAATTAATTCTTGAATTTTTGTTCATTATTGTTAACTAAACTGTTTATACATGTTTAGACATTATGCACTTTTAGCACTGCTTACAGCTCCAGGAAAAAAGAAAACTCAAAAGTCTTCAGCTGTAACTATCACTAACATGTCACTTCAGAAAACTGTCGACTACTGCTTTATTCTCCGTATATTAATCAACTTCTATTCTATTCTTAACGTGAGCTGCAGCTGATTTTATAAAACAGGAGCTTGAACTCAAGGCTCGGCCTCTTGTTGGACCCTCGAGGAACGACACGAGACCCTGTGTTTAGAGGAGGCTCTGTTGGGACGCCATTTTTACAAACAGGACAAAAGTAAAAGAGAAAAGCTCTGGTCAAAGCTAAACCCTGAGCTCGACCTCTCAGGCTCTGGCGCCTGCTGCTCAGTTTTTGACCAACATTTCAGAAACACTCAGAGACTTGTGTGTCCTGCAGGTGGCGATAGACTTCACGGCCTCTAACGGAGACCCCAAGAACAGCTGCTCCCTTCACTACATCCACCCTTTTCAGCCCAACGAGTACCTGAAGGCTCTGGTGGCAGTGGGCGAGATCTGCCAGGACTACGACAGGTCTGGCACTCCCCACATTTTTAATTCTAGAACACCATTGAACTAACTTCAGAATACAATATGAAAAACAACGAATCCCACCAGGGGTCACGGGGTCACAGAGCCCTCAGGTGAGAGGTCTCTCTGACCCCAGGACACTTTAGGTTCAGTTTTGTACAATACTCTGTTTAAACCCAGGTTTCTTTGTTTCCTTGTCCCTTCAGCGATAAGATGTTCCCTGCTTTTGGATTTGGAGCTAAAGTTCCTCCAGACTATAAGGTAAACCCATCCTAAAGCCGCCCCCCCCTCGTCCTGCTGCAGCTTCACGGAGCCTCTGACGTTACAGTAATGAGGCAGGGCTCTCAGACACAGTAACCCTCCTCAGGTTTAGTAAATGTGCCGGCTCCTCACAATCTAATAAGCTCTTCTAATCTTTAGTCATTGATTCGAAGACAATTCCAAAGGCCAGCCTCTTTTCTTTCTAAAGGAAAAGAGCAGAAAACAGTCTTTCTCCCTGAATTTACGTCTCAGCTTCATTTTAAAATCGTTTCTTCAAATGAAACCATCAGTGGACTCTCCCTGAGGATTGGGTTTAGGTCTGATGGAAACACTTTTTCAAAAACTTAAACCTCTGTGACTTTCTGTTTCTGCAGGTTTCTCATGACTTTCCAATAAACTTTAACGAAGGCAACCCTGAGTGTGCAGGTGAGTACCAGATACAGTGGCTTTGAACAGGTTTTAGGTGGATTTGAACAGGTTTTAGTTGGACTTGAACAGGTTTAAGTTGGACTTGAACAGGTTTTAGGTGGATTTGAACAGGTTTTAGTTGGATTTGAACAGGTTTTAGGTGGATTTGAACAGGTTTTAGGTGGATTTGAACAGGTTTTAGGTGGATTTGAACAGGTTTTAGGGGGATCTAAACTCCAGACCTGTGGGATGTTAGAGAAGGAGCTGGCCTCACATGAATATTTCAGACTCAGAGAAACCCTGGTGTTTTCTCAGTAAACGTTCGTCTGAGCCGCTTCAGGCAACAGTCGTTCAATAATTAAACTCCCTCAAATAAAATCAGCTGCTAATATTATTCTTCAGAAACGTTTAGTGGTGTGCACTGAGCCGTCGCTGAGAGCCTCAGACTCAGCTGCATCTGAGGAACCACCAGGACCAGATTATGCACTGAAGTGTTTTCAAACCAGGTTATTAAATCATCCTAAAGCTCGAGAAGGTTTTAGAGAAATGTCATCATTTTAGGGAAGAACATAATTTGAAATTGTATTAACATTCTTAAGTTTCAAAAGCTAATATTCAGCAGCAGACCTTCTCTCCATCAGCAGAATATTATACTTATAACTTTCATAATACCAATAAATTGGATTTGAACATGTTTCAGAAGGATCTGACCTGGTTTTATCAGGATCTGACCTGGTTTTATCAGGATCTGACCTGGTTTCAGCAGGATCTGACCTGGTTTCAGCAGGATCTGACCTGGTTTCAGCAGGATCTGACCTGGTTTCAGCAGGATCTGACCTGGTTTTATCAGGATCTCACCTGGTTTCAGCAGGATCAGACCTGGTTTCAGCAGGATCTGACCTGGTTTCAGCAGGATCTGACCTGGTTTTATCAGGATCTCACCTGGTTTCAGCAGGATCTGACCTGGTTTCAGCAGGATCAGACCTGGTTTCAGCAGGATCAGACCTGGTTTTATCAGGATCTCACCTGGTTTCAGCAGGATCTGACCTGGTTTCAGCAGGATCTGACCTGGTTTTATCAGGATCTCACCTGGTTTCAGCAGGATCTGACCTGGTTTCAGCAGGATCAGACCTGGTTTCAGCAGGATCTGACCTGGTTTCAGCAGGATCAGACCTGGTTTCAGCAGGATCAGACCTGGTTTTATCAGGATCTCACCTGGTTTCAGCAGGATCTGACCTGGTTTCAGCAGGATCTGACCTGGTTTTATCAGGATCTCACCTGGTTTCAGCAGGATCAGACCTGGTTTTATCAGGATCTCACCTGGTTTCAGCAGGATCTGACCTGGTTTCAGCAGGATCTGACCTGGTTTCAGCAGGATCAGACCTGGTTTCAGCAGGATCTGACCTGGTTTTATCAGGATCTCACCTGGTTTCAGCAGGATCTGACCTGGTTTCAGCAGGATCAGACCTGGTTTCAGCAGGATCAGACCTGGTTTCAGCAGGATCAGACCTGGTTTCAGCAGGATCAGACCTGGTTTTATCAGGATCTCACCTGGTTTCAGCAGGATCTGACCTGGTTTCAGCAGGATCTGACCTGGTTTCAGCAGGATCTGACCTGGTTTTATCAGGATCTCACCTGGTTTCAGCAGGATCTCACCTGGTTTCAGCAGGATCTGACCTGGTTTCAGCAGGATCTGACCTGGTTTCAGCAGGATCTGACCTGGTTTCAGCAGGATCTGACCTGGTTTTATCAGGATCTCACCTGGTTTCAGCAGGATCTGACCTGGTTTCAGCAGGATCAGACCTGGTTTCAGCAGGATCAGACCTGGTTTCAGCAGGATCAGACCTGGTTTTATCAGGATCTCACCTGGTTTCAGCAGGATCTGACCTGGTTTCAGCAGGATCAGACCTGGTTTCAGCAGGATCTGACCTGGTTTCAGCAGGATCAGACCTGGTTTCAGCAGGATCTGACCTGGTTTCAGCAGGATCTGACCTGGTTTTATCAGGATCTCACCTGGTTTCAGCAGGATCTGACCTGGTTTCAGCAGGATCTGACCTGGTTTTATCAGGATCTCACCTGGTTTCAGCAGGATCTGACCTGGTTTCAGCAGGATTTGCTCTCTGACAGGGATCCAGGGTGTGGTGGAGGCGTACCAGGCCTGTTTGCCCAAACTGCAGCTGTACGGACCGACCAACATCGCCCCCATCATCCAGAAGGTGGCGCTCACCGCTTCTCAGGAGCAGCACACCAAGGAGGCCATGGTAAGACCTGGACCGAGACTTAAACTGGTCTACACTGGGACTTAAACTGGTCTACACTGGGACTTAAACTGGTCTAAACCGGAACTTAAACTGGTCTACACTGGGACTTAAACTGGTCTACACTGGGACTTAAACTGGTCTAAACCGGAACTTAAACTGGTCTACACTGGGACTTAAACTGGTCTAAACCGGAACTTAAACTGGTCTACACTGGGACTTAAACTGGTCTAAACCGGAACTTAAACTGGTCTACACTGGGACTTAAACTGGTCTAAACCGGAACTTAAACTGGTCTACACTGGGACTTAAACTGGTCTAAACCAAGCCTTTCTCATGGAACCTCTTAAAAGGTCCTCAAGTAAAGTCGGCACCATGCAGCGATACACCTCCGTCCACCAGAGGGCAGGCTCCAAAAGCAGAAATATAAGGAGAAACCCAATGGTGACTTTACAAGAGTAAAACTCATGTTTACAGCCTGGTACAAAAGATGGCTTAGTCCTGGTTTAGTCCTGGTTTAGACCTGGTTTAGACCTGGTTTAGACGTGGCTTAGTCCTGGTTTAGACCTGGTTTAGACCTGGCTTAGTCCTGGTTTAGACCTGGTTTAGACCTGGTTTAGACCTGGCTTAGTCCTGGTTTAGACCTGGTTTAGACCTGGCTTAGTCCTGGTGTAGACCTGGTGTAGACCTGGCTTAGTCCTGGTTTAGACCTGGTTTAGACCTGGTTTAGACCTGGCTTAGTCCTGGTTTAGTCCTGGTTTAGACCTGGTTTAGACCTGGTTTAGACCTGGTTTAGTCCTGGTTAAGTCCTGGTTAAGTCCTGGTTAAGTCCTGGTTAAGTCCTGGTTTAGTCCTGGTTTAGACCTGGTTAAGTCCTGGTTTAGACCTGGTTAAGTCCTGGTTTAGTCCTGGTTTAGACCTGGCTTAGACCTGGCTTAGACCTGGCTTAGACCTGGCTTAGTCCTGGTTTAGACCTGGTTTAGACCTGGTTTAGACCTGGTTTAGACCTGGCTTAGTCCTGGTTTAGACCTGGTTTAGACCTGGTTTAGACCTGGTTTAGTCCTGGTTTAGTCCTGGTTAAGTCCTGGTTAAGTCCTGGTTTAGTCCTGGTTTAGACCTGGTTAAGTCCTGGTTTAGACCTGGTTAAGTCCTGGTTTAGTCCTGGTTTAGACCTGGCTTAGACCTGGCTTAGACCTGGCTTAGACCTGGCTTAGTCCTGGTTTAGACCTGGTTTAGACCTGGTTTAGACCTGGTTTAGACCTGGCTTAGTCCTGGTTTAGACCTGGTTTAGACCTGGTTTAGACCTGGTTTAGTCCTGGTTAAGTCCTGGTTAAGTCCTGGTTAAGTCCTGGTTTAGTCCTGGTTTAGACCTGGTTTAGACCTGGTTTAGTCCTGGTTTAGACCTGGTTTAGACCTGGTTTAGACCTGGTTTGGTCCTGGTTTAGACCTGGTTTAGACCTGGTTTAGACCTGGCTTAGTCCTGGTTTAGACCTGGTTTAAACCTGGTTTAGTCCTGGTTAAGTCCTGGTTTAGTCCTGGTTTAGTCCTGGTTTAGTCCTGGTTAAGTCCTGGTTTCAAGATTCAAGATTCAAAGATTCAAAGTGTTTATTGTCATGTGTACAGACAGAAAGCATGTTTCCCTGTACAATGAAATTCTTACTTTGCCGTCCACAGTAAAATGTCACACAAGTAAGTAAAAATAAAAAATAAGACAAATATACAAGTGATAATAATGCAGTACAAAAAATACAAATATACAAAAAAAAAAAAAAAAATACAAGAGGGCAAAAGGAGTAAAGTAGTAAAGTGAGGTAGTGCAGTTGTGATGGTGTAAAGTGACGGTGTAAAGTAAAGTGAGGTAGTGCAGTAGGTAACAATTGTTCATGTAATGTTGTGATTGTGATTGTAGACTCCTATCTGCTGTTTAGAGTCTTATGGCAGAGGGAAAGAATGAGTTCTTCATTCTGGAAGTCCTGCATTTCACACTTCTGTACCTCCGTCCTGAGGGTAGAAGTGTGAACAGACCATGTTGGGGTGGGAGGGGTCTTTGAGGATGGAAGCAGCTCTTCTGTGGACTCTGCGGTGGTAGATGCTCTGCAGAGAGGGCAGTGGAGTCCTGGTGATCTTCTGCGCAGTCTTCACCACTCTCTGCAGGCGTTTGCGGTCCATGACAGAAGTGCTGCCGTACCACACAGTGATGCAGCTGGTCAGGACACTCTCAATGGTGCAGCTGTAGAAGTTGCTGAGGATCTTGGGCGACATGCCAAACTTCCTCAGCCTCCTCAGAAAATACAGCCGCTGTTGAGCCTTCTTGACCAGCTGCGTGATGTGAGGTGTCCAAGTGAGGTCCTCATTGATGTGGACACCCAAGTATTTGAAGCTGCTCACCCTCTCCACTTCAAGTTCCCGGATGAACAGTGGCTGAGGCGTTCTCCTCTCTCTCCTCATGTCCACTATCATCTCCTTTGTCTTGTCCGTGTTGAGGGTGAGGTTGTTGTCTTCACACCATGACACCAGACTGGCCACCTCCCTCCTGTAAGCTGCCTCGTCACCGCCAGCGATGCGTCCTATCACTGCGGTGTCGTCAGCAAACTTCAGGATGATGTTGTCCTTGTGAGAGGCGACACAGTCGTAGGTGTACAGGGTGTAGAGGATGGGGCTGAGTACACAGCCCTGTGGAGTACCAATGTTTGTGATGGTGCTGGCTGAAGTCCTATTACCAATCCTGACAGACTGAGGCCTGCCAGTCAGGAAATCTAGGAGCCAGTCACAGAGGGTGGGGTGCAAACCAAGTGTGGACAGTTTGTGGGTGAGTTTGTGTGGGATGACCGTGTTGAAGGCGGAGCTGTAATCTATAAAAAGTATCCGTATGTATGAGTCCTTGTTCTCCAGGTGTGACAGGGAGTAGTGGACAGCAGTAGCGATAGCATCCGAGGTGGACCTGTTGGGCGGTAGGCATACTGCAGGGGTCAATGGTGTCGGTATGCTGCTCTGAATGTGGGCCAGCACCACTCTCTCGAAACACTTCATAATGATTGGAGTGAGTGCCACTGGCCTGTAGTCATTCAGGCAGGTGGGTGGGTTCTTCTTGGGCAGGGGACGATGGTCGTGGTCTTGAAGCATGGTGGTACAATGCGCTGGCTGAGGGAGAGGTTGAAGATGGAGGTGAAAACATCAACCAGCTCGTTGGCACATGCTCTGAGGGCCCGCCCAGGAATGTTGTCTGGTCCTGCTGCTTTGCGGGGTTGATCTTCCTCAGAGCTCTGTGTACCTGTGTTGTTGAGATGGTTGGTGGAGGGAGGGGGTTGGGTGATCCAGGTGTGTGTGAGCTCCTCTCTGCAGTGTTGCTGGGAGCCTCAAAGCGGGCGTAGAAATTGTTGAGGTCATCCGGCAGGCTGTCTGTTGATGCGATGTTGTTGGTGGTGGTCCTGTAGTCTGTGATGTGCTGCAGGCCTTGCCACATCCGCCCTGAATCCGCAGTAGAGTAGAAGCTGTCCAGCTTCTCTCTGTACTGCCTCTTGGCCGCTGTGATGGCTTTTCTCAGTCCATACTGCAGCTTTGTACTCGTTCTCATTGCCTGATCTAAATGCAAGAGAGCGAGCACGCAGCATGTGACGTACCTGACTGTTTATCCAGGGCTTCTGGTTGGGAAACTTCCTGATTTGTATGGTGGGCACGATGTTATCAACACAAGTGCTGATGTACCCAGACACATACTCAGCATAATCCTGTACACTGATGGAAGAGTCCTCCACAGTGGCTGCAGCTTTAAACACATCCCAGTCTGTCAGTGCAAAACAGTCCTGCAGGGTGATCTCGCTCTCCGGGGTCCAGAGTTTGATCTGTTTGGTGACAGGGTGTGCTTGTTTCAGTCTTTGTCTGTAAGCAGGGTACAGGAACAAAGAGATGTGGTCCGAGTGTCGAAGTGGGGCGGGTGCAGCCCTGTATGCACCACGTATGTTGCTGTAGACGTGGTCAAGAGTGTTTTTATCACGGGTGGGAATGTCAACATGCTGGTGGTATTTGGGAATACAGTCCGCAAACTACAGTGGTTGAAGTCACCAGCAACAATAAAAACAGCGTCAGGATGAGCCGTTTCTAACGCGCTGATGACGTCATGGAGTTTGCTGAGTGCTGCTGTGGAGTCAGCACGCGGGGGGATGTAAACAGCGGCCAAAAACAGCAGTAAATTCCTCGGTAAATAATACGGACGGCACTTTAGCAGTAATAACTCCACATCTGGTGAACAGTGCTCGTCAACAGTCTGTATATCTTCGCACCACGAGTTGTTTACAAACACACACACACCCCACCTTTAGACTTACCGGATGCCGCCGTTCGGTCGCCTCGGTGAAGCGAGTGAGTCTGTAGCTGAATGGCGTTGTCCGGGACCTTGTCTGAGAGCCAGGTCTCGGTGAAAATCAGGGCGCAGCACTCTCTGATTTCCCGATGGGTTGAAATCCTGGCTCGTAGCTCGTCCAATTTGTTTTCCAGGGAACGTACATTCGCTAACAAGAGGCTGGGTAGCGGTGGTCGGCTAGCGCGAGCTTTTAGCCTAGCATGTAGCCCTCCTCTTGCCTCGCTGCCGCTGTCTCCGAAGCACTCTCCTGGGGTCAGCGAACTCACTCGAGACCGGTGCTTCGTGGCCCTCGGGGTAAAAGTTTTGGTGGTGACTCTGAGGGCGAACAATGAGCTGCAGCTCCAGCGGAATAGAACCACTAAAAACAAAGTTTCGTGAGTTGGCGATGTCCAATAATGCCTGTCGGTTGTATGTTAGCAGTGCATGGCATTTGTGCACTGCAGAAAGAACGAAAAACACGAAAAACATACAAAAAAGAGAAAAAGTTCGAAATTTTAGCGCGGAGCTGGCAAACACGTCTGCCTCGGGGGGCGCCATGGTTAGTCCTGGTTTAGACCTGGTTAAGTCCTGGTTTAGACCTGGTTTAGTCCTGGTTTAGTCCTGGTTAAGTCCTGGTTTAGTCCTGGTTTAGTCCTGGTTTAGTCCTGGTTTAGTCCTGGTTAAGTCCTGGTTAAGTCCTGGTTTAGTCCTGGTTTAGTCCTGGTTTAGACCTGGTTAAGTCCTGGTTTAGACCTGGTTTAGACCTGGTTAAGTCCTGGTTTAGACCTGGTTTAGTCCTGGTTAAGTCCTGTTTTGGTCCTGGTTTAGTCCTGGTTTAGTCCTGGTTAAGTCCTGGTTTAGTCCTGGTTATGTCCTGGTTATGTCCTTTTACTGGTTCCACTTCCTCCTTTTAAAGGACACTGGTGATCTAATGGCACAGTAGAAGTTTGATGCTAGATGGTCCTTTCAAGTCTTCTTTCAAGAAGAAAGATCCCGGTCCTCTCTGATGATGTGGTTCTGTCTGGTCTCTGCAGCAGTACTTTGTCCTCCTGGTCCTCACGGACGGGGTGGTGACAGACATGGCGGACACTCGTGAGGCCATTGTCCAGGCGTCCCAGTTGCCGATGTCCATCATCATTGTGGGGGTGGGCAGTGCAGACTTCAGTGACATGCAGATGTTGGACGGAGACGACGGGATCCTCAGGTCCACGAGAGGAGAACCTGTGACCAGAGACATCGTCCAGTTTGTCCCCTTCAGGAACTTTAAACACGTGAGTTCAAGTCCTGGTTTAGTCCTGGTTTTGTCCTGGTTTAGACCCAGTTTAGACCCGGTTTAGTCCCGGTTTAGACCCGGTTTAGACCTGGTTTAGACCTGGTTTAGTCCTAGTTTAGACCTGGTTTAGACCTGGTTCAGACCTGGTTTAGACCTGGTTTAGTCCTAGTTAGACCTGGTTTAGACCTGGTTTAGACCCGGTTTAGACCTGGTTTAGACCTGGTTTAGTCCTGGTTAGACCTGGTTTAGACCTGGTTTAGACCTGGTTTAGACCCGGTTTAGACCTGGTTTAGACCCGGTTTAGTCCTGGTTTAGACCCGGTTCAGACCTGGTTTAGACCTGGTTCAGACCTGGTTTAGACCCGGTTTAGACCTGGCATCCAATGATGTCATCCAGATAACGGAGAAAAAACAGGGGTTGGAGGGGGCATTTTGTAAGGGCCTCCCGTTCCCACTCGCTCATGTAGATGTTGGCGAGGGGGCAAACCTTTGGCCCATGGCTGTTCCACTTATCTGGAGATAATGTTTATTATTGAAACTAAAGTCATTGTTGTCTAAACAGAGTTTAAGAAGCTGAATGATTTCTGAGTCCGGTCTATTAGGGTCTGGATATCTACTGAAGGTTTTTTGAACGGCAGAGATGCCCAAGTTGGTTATGATATTAGTATAAAGAGAATCTATGTCAATTGTGAAAAGGTAAGTGTGGTTGTGACAGCCATGGGCCTGATGGTGTCCAGGAAGTGATAGGTGTCTTTAATGTAGCTGGGGTGCCTGTTGGAGAGTGGATTAAGGAAGGAGTTGAGGTATTGAGCTATATTGTAAGTGGCACTGTTGCAATCTGAGACTATTGGCGACCCAGAGGGACCTCAAAAGGAATAGTCCAGGTATGAGGATCTTTGTGGATTTTAGGAAGGAGATAGAAGATACGAGTGCGGGCTGATCTGGACCGTAGAGAAAGTGTAGCTGTTTGTTTGTTATGACTTTCTTGTCATAAAGAGATTGTATTATGGATCGTAGTTGCATCTGGGTGATAGATTGTATGCTGTTGGCCAGGGGACGGTAGTGCTGGGGATTATTGAGCTGACGATTTGCTTCGAAGAGGTATTGTTGTCGGTCCAGGATGACTATTTTGGAACCTTTGTCTGCAGGTTTGATAATGATGTTGGGGTTATGAATGAGTTGACGGAGGGCTGAACGTTCCTGAGGGGCGAGGTTATCTTTAATATCTGGCGTGGGTTGGAAAGAGCGTAAGAGTACTGGAGATTGCTGCTGATATAGCGTTGGATGGATATGTTTATTTGAGAAGTAGCTGGTTCCCACAAAGATGGATGGGTGAAGGGTCGGCTACTGGAGGAGGTTCTATTGTGGAAATAAGAGGCTATTTTGAGGCGACGGTGATAGTAGTGGAAGTCCTTTTGAAGTTCCTCCCGGTTAGGTTTTGTGGGACGTGGTATAAAGGTAAGGCCTCTCTCAGCAAGCCAACTTGTGCAGTGTAGTTGGCGTGAAGAGGGTGGATAAGTTTAAGATGTTGAGGCCGAACTCCACCCCAGATCCACTGTGGTTTGTCGAGTGGGAGAAAAGGACTGGGTAATAAATGGGGAGTTGTATTTGGGGGAGACCGGGTTGGAATAGTAATCTAGATTAAATTTAGTTGACGGAGCCAGTTACTGAATATAGCGTCGGTGGTAGGTGTCCAGTGGATATTATCTGCAACTGTAATGAAGGTGTCTTGAGGGATTTCTACTAGAAAGGGAAAGTGGGTGGCAATGTATTTATTAAGCTGAATAAGATTTTCCTTTTGTTTTTGAGGGAGGTTGAGGGAGAAATTGATTTTGGGAAAGTATATGTCTGCATTAGGGAAGGTCAACTTTGCTTGTTTGTACAGTGAACTCATTTGTTTGACAGATGTTTGCTGGGGGTCCTGTTCCCTGGTTTAGACCTGGTTTAGACCTGGTTTAGACTTGGTTTAGACTTGGTTTAGACCTGGTTTAGACCTAGTTTAGTCCTGGTTTAGACCTGGTTTAGACCTGGTTTAGACCTGGTTTAGTCCTAGTTTAGACCTGGTTTAGTCCTGGTTTAGACCTGGTTCAGACCCGGTTCAGACCCGGTTTAGACCCGGTTTAGACCCGGTTTAGACCTGGTTTAGACCTGGTTTAGTCCTGGTTCAGACCTGGTTTAGACCTGGTTTAGTCCTAGTTTAGACCTGGTTTAGACCTGGTTCAGACCCGGTTCAGACCCGGTTTAGCCCCGGTTTAGACCTGGTTTAGACCTGGTTTAGTCCTGGTTTAGACCCGGTTTAGTCCTGGTTTAGACCTGGTTTAGACCTGGTTCAGACCTGGTTTAGTCCTGGTTTAGACCTGGTTTAGACCTGGTTTAGACCCGGTTTAGACCTGGTTTAGACCTGGTTTAGTCCTGGTTTAGACCCGGTTTAGTCCTGGTTTAGACCTGGTTTAGACCTGGTTTAGTCCTGGTTTAGACCTGGTTTAGACCCGGTTTAGACCTGGTTTAGACCTGGTTCAGACCTGGTTTAGACCTGGTTTAGACCCGGTTTAGACCTGGTTTAGACCTGGTTTAGACCCGGTTCAGACCTGGTTTAGACCCGGTTTAGACCCGGTTTAGACCCGGTTTAGACCCGGTTTAGTCCTGGTTTAGTCCTGGTTTAGACCCGGTTTAGACCTGGTTCAGACCTGGTTTAGTCCTGGTTTAGACCTGGTTTAGTCCTGGTTTAGTCCTGGTTTAGACCTGGTTTAGTCCTGGTTTAGACCCGGTTTAGTCCTGGTTTAGTCCTGGTTTAGACCCGGTTTAGACCGGATTCAGACCTGGTTTAGTCCTGGTTTAGACCTGGTTTAGTCCTGGTTTAGACCCGGTTTAGTCCTGGTTTAGTCCTGGTTTAGACCCGGTTTAGACCTGGTTTAGACTTGGTTTAGACCTGGTTCAGACCTGGTTTAGTCCTGGTTTAGACCTGGTTTAGTCCTGGTTTAGACCCGGTTTAGTCCTGGTTTAGACCCGGTTTAGTCCTGGTTTAGTCCTGGTTTAGACCTGGTTTAGACCTGGTTTAGACCTGGTTTAGACCTGGTTTAGTCCTGGTTTAGACCCGGTTTAGTCCTGGTTTAGTCCTGGTTTAGACCTGGTTTAGTCCTGGTTTAGACCCGGTTTAGTCCCGGTTTAGTCCTGGTTTAGACCTGGTTTAGACCTGGTTTAGACCTGGTTTAGACCTGGTTTAGTCCTGGTTTAGACCCGGTTTAGTCCTGGTTTAGTCCTGGTTTAGACCCGGTTTAGTCCTGGTTTAGTCCTGGTTTAGACCTGGTTTAGACCTGGTTTAGTCCTGGTTTAGACCTGGTTTAGTCCTGGTTTAGACCCGGTTTAGTCCTGGTTTAGTCCTGGTTTAGACCCGGTTTAGACCTGGTTTAGACCTGGTTCAGACCTGGTTTAGTCCTGGTTTAGACCCGGTTTAGTCCTGGTTTAGTCCTGGTTTAGACCCGGTTTAGACCGGATTCAGACCTGGTTTAGTCCTGGTTTAGACCTGGTTTAGTCCTGGTTTAGACCCGGTTTAGTCCTGGTTTAGTCCTGGTTTAGACCCGGTTTAGACCTGGTTCAGACCTGGTTTAGTCCTGGTTTAGACCTGGTTTAGTCCTGGTTTAGTCCTGGTTTAGACCTGGTTTAGACCTGGTTTAGACCCGGTTCAGACCTGGTTTAGACCCGGTTTAGTCCTGGTTTAGTCCTGGTTTAGACCCGGTTTAGACCCGGTTTAGTCCTGGTTTAGTCCTGGTTTAGACCCGGTTTAGACCTGGTTTAGACCTGGTTTAGTCCTGGTTTAGACCTGGTTTAGACCTGGTTTAGACCCGGTTCAGTCCTGGTTTAGTCCTGGTTTAGACCCGGTTTAGACATGGTTTAGACCTGGTTTATAGACCCGGTTCAGACCTGGTTTAGACCCGGTTTAGACCTGGTTTAGACCTGGTTTAGACCGGACTGAGGTGGACTATAAGGACTCTCCTGGGACGAGGACAGTATGAGTGACTGGTGGTTTCGTCGACAGATTCTTTTTAATTGGTTTTGTTCTAAACTGAGAGTCTCCTGAGGTTTCACCAGAAAAACAGAAAAACACAGAAAACTGTCAAAACCGTGAAGCTCTGAGTAAAACTCAAAACTAAAATATTAAAGCGGAGTTTAGTTTTATCAATTTTATTTACAACCAGACCAGGACCAGAACAGGTCCAGATAAGGACCAGACCAGAACAGGTCCAGACCAGGACCAGACCAGACCAGGACCAGACCAGGAGAACTTTTACAGGAACGAGCAGAGAAGCCAGGACTGGAGTCATGTGTTTAAGTTTATTGTTGTTCTGCTTTTATTTGGAGTTTGCTTAAAGTCTCCACTCCAGGTTTTCAATCATATGCTGTCCTTCCTCTGTCCCTCCTCGGTCCCTCCTTCATCCCTTCTCTGTCCCTCCTCTGTCCCTCCTCTGTCCCTCCTCTGTCCCATCTCTGTCCCTTCTCTGTCCCTCCTCTGTCCCTCCTCGGTCCCTCCTTCATCCCTTCTCTGTCCCTCCTCTGTCCCTCCTCTGTCCCTCCTCTGTCCCTTCTCTGTCCCTCCTCGGTCCCTCCTTCATCCCTTCTCTGTCCCTCCTCTGTCCCTTCTCTGTCCCTCCTCGGTCCCTCCTTCATCCCTTCTCTGTCCCTCCTTCATCCCTTCTCTGTCCCTCCTCTGTCCCTCTTCTGTCCCTCCTCGGTCCCTCCTTCATCCCTTCTCTGTCCCTCCTCTGTCCCTCCTCTGTCCCTCCTCTGTCCCTTCTCTGTCCCTCCTCGGTCCCTCCTTCATCCCTTCTCTGTCCCTCCTCTGTCCCTTCTCTGTCCCTCCTCGGTCCCTCCTTCATCCCTTCTCTGTCCCTCCTTCATCCCTTCTCTGTCCCTCCTCTGTCCCTCCTCTGTCCCTCCTCTGTCCCTCTTCTGTCCCTCCTCTGTCCCTCCTCGGTCCCTCCTTCATCCCTTCTCTGTCCCTCTTCTGTCCCTCCTCGGTCCCTCCTTCATCCTTTCTCTGTCCCTCCTCTGTCCCTCCTCTGTCCCTCTTCTGTCCCTCCTCGGTCCCTCCTTCATCCCTTCTCTGTCCTTCCTCTGTCCCTCTTCTGTCCCTCCTCGGTCCCTCCTTCATCCTTTCTCTGTCCTTCCTCTGTTCCTCTTCTGTCCCTTTTCTGTCCCACCTCTGTCCCTCCCGTCCCTCCCCAGGCGTCCCCGGCGGCTCTGGCGAAGAGTGTTCTGGCTGAAGTCCCGAACCAAGTGGTGGACTACTACAACAGCCGAGGCATCAAACCCAAAACCCCTCACTTCCAGTCCTCAAGACCCTTCCCCCCGTAAACCTGGACCAGACCTGAGCCTGGGCCGGACTCTGTTAGACCTGGACCAGACCTGGACTAGACCATGCTGATGTCACTAAATAAAGTCCGCCCGGGCCTTCAGCAGGAAGAGTTTGCAGAGCTCAGAGTGAGGTCATGTCCGAGGGATTTAAAAAAACAGACTTCATTTCTTTTTTTGTCTCATGTGACCTGGGTTTATATTAGTCTGCTTTAAATAAACCGAGGGAATGATGGCTTCCCTGAGCTTTGCAAACAGCTGAAGACCAAGCACCAGAGTCTGAATGAAACCCGGACGATGTCTCTGATTCTGATGTCACAAAAGCTCAGTCCACACAAACAGATATTCTTGGAGACTTACATTTGTAACAATTTACAACATATTTGTGCTTTTTTCGGTCTCGCCTCGTCCTAAACCCTCAGCAGGAGGCACTAACAGAGACGTCAGAGCGGGAACCAGTGGTTATTACAGGAATAATGTTTAATCTTCTGACTTGCTCAGCCCTGGGGCCTGCTCTGAGGGAGGTTCCAGCTTTTCTCTTTTTTATCGTCACAAACCTGTCCAAGAGAAAAACTTCCAAAATTCAAATAGTTTCCAGAAATATTCGTAAACCTGTGGACTGCGGGTCACAAGGGCCTCAGACAAACACTGTCTCTGTTGTATTTATTAAAGTACTGTATATTCTATGCATTAACTCTGTACCTCAGTGTTTCCATTGTGTAAAGACCCTGGTCCTGGTCCTGGGCCTGGTCCTGGTGCTGGTCCTGGTGCTGGTGATGGTGCTGGTCCTGGTGCTGGTGCTGGTCCTGGTCCTGGTCCTGGTGATGGTGCTGGTCCTGGTGCTGGTCCTGGTCATGGTGCTGGTGCTGGTCCTGGTCCTGGTGCTGGTGCTGGTCCTGGTGCTGGTCCTGGTGCTGGTGCTGGTCCTGGTGCTGGTCCTGGTCCTGGTCCTGGTGCTGGTGCTGGTCCTGGTGCTGGTCCTGGTGCTGGTCCTGGTGCTGGTCCTGGTCCTGGTCATGGTGCTGGTCCTGGTGCTGGTGCTGGTCCTGGTGCTGGTGCTGGTCCTGGTGCTGGTCCTGGTGCTTGTCCTGGTCCTGGTGCTGGTCATGGTGCTGGTCCTGGTGCTGGTGCTGGTCCTGGTGCTGGTGCTGGTCCTGGTTCTGGTCCTGGTGCTGGTCCTGGTGCTGGTCCTGGTGCTTGTCCTGGTCCTGGTGCTGGTGCTGGTGCTGGTCCTGGTGCTGGTGCTGGTCCTGGTGCTGGTCCTGGTGCTGGTGCTGGTCCTGGTGCTGGTCCTGGTGCTTGTCCTGGTCCTGGTGCTGGTCATGGTGCTGGTCCTGGTGCTGGTGCTGGTCCTGGTGCTGGTGCTGGTCCTGGTTCTGGTCCTGGTGCTGGTCCTGGTGCTGGTCCTGGTGCTTGTCCTGGTCCTGGTGCTGGTGCTGGTGCTGGTCCTGGTGCTGGTGCTGGTGCTGGTGCTGGTGCTGGTCCTGGTGCTGGTGCTGGTCCTGGTGCTGGTCCTGGTCCTGGTCCTGGTGCTTGTCCTGGTCCTGGTGCTGGTGCTGGTGCTGGTCCTGGTGCTGGTCCTGGTCCTGGTCCTGGTCCTGGTCCTGGTGCTGGTGCTGGTGCTGGTCCTGGTGCTGGTCCTGGTCCTGGTGCTTGTCCTGGTCCTGGTCCTGGTCCTGGTGCTTGTCCTGGTCCTGGTGCTGGTGCTGGTGCTGGTCCTGGTGCTGGTCCTGGTCCTGGTCCTGGTGCTGGTGCTGGTCCTGGTGCTGGTGCTGGTGCTGGTCCTGGTGCTGGTCCTGGTCCTGGTCCTGGTGCTGGTGCTGGTGCTGGTCCTGGTGCTGGTCCTGGTCCTGGTGCTTGTCCTGGTCCTGGTCCTGGTGCTGGTCCTGGTGCTGGTCCTGGTGCTGGTCCTGGTGCTGGTGCTGGTCCTGGTGCTGGTCCTGGTCCTGGTCCTGGTGCTTGTCCTGGTCCTGGTGCTGGTGCTGGTGCTGGTCCTGGTGCTGGTCCTGGTCCTGGTCCTGGTGCTGGTGCTGGTGCTGGTCCTGGTGCTGGTCCTGGTGCTGGTGCTGGTCCTGGTGCTGGTCCTGGTCCTGGTCCTGGTGCTTGTCCTGGTCCTGGTCCTGGTCCTGGTCCTGGTGTAGAACCTGGAGGATGGTTGTAAAAGCACAAAAACGATCCTGCGACAGTGAAGCAGCATGACGTCGATGAAATGTTGAATGTAGCGTCTTTTCTCTTTTTCTCGTTGGTTTTGGGCCCAGTCTCAGACTCAGAGAGAGCTCCTGAAAGCATCACAAACAGGAGTCACACTGGGGCTGATCAGATTCAGACTGAACACGAGCGTAACGCCAGGCTCTCAGCTCGCTTTTATCAGATCTGATGTGATTAACTCCCAAAGCCCCAAGAGTGGGTTTTTAATCCCGACAAAGTGAAAAGAGGGAGAAAGACAAGTTTACCAGGGAGGTCGTTACTTTTTAACCCAGTTCACCTCAGACTCGTGCTCCGTTCCTGCAGCACCCTGCTTCGTTTGAGTAAAGGTCTGCCTAAAACACTCCTGTCTTTAACACCACACCTCAAAGTGAGTCCAAGAGCTGACATCCTACTGTCACCCCCTCGTCCCGCTGCAGGTTCACGAGCAGGACTGTCATTCTGACTAATGTACTCTACATATTTCCTCCTTTCTTCACTGTGGTTATGTTGCCTTCATGGACCTCCTGTTCCACAGAATATCCTGTAATTATCATAAAGAGACATTGTTTAGTGAAACTGAAATGAGCTGCTGTCAGTTCAGCCCCAAAACCCGACACACTTTTACTAAACATGTCACTAAATAGGACGCTCCTCCACCGAGCACTTCTGCAGCCGTCCACGCCTCGTGTCTTCAGGTCGTCTTCGGACTCAGGAGCCGCTCAGCGACCTGCCGAGCTTTAGACGGTAGTCCGACTGGAACTGGCCACTGCGGTCCGAGGAAGTCTCCCTGAAGCTCCGCTGATCCCACGTTAGAACCCAGTGTCCCGGGAAACCTCAAAGAGACAGCCAGATCGAAAGGGGTTGTATCTATTTTTAGGCTTTAATGTTAATGTTATCTGTATGCACCGGGGTCTGAGAGTAACAAAATTTCGATTCTCTGCATGTATGTACTGTACATGTGGAAGAATTGACAATAAAGCAGACTTGAAACTTGAAACTTGAAATACTTTATATAATATGTTCTGTCATTATTGAAAAGAATCTTGCAAACATAGGCGCCCTGTGGAGAACCTTAAATGTGACACAGTCGTCTAATTGTATTAACCCAGCGAGATCCCAGGGGCTCATCAGAGGGAGGTCCTGAAAAGTCACAGACCTGCTCGTGGAACTCTCCCGGGACAGTTTAGGACGGCTGCAGCCCGAAGACAACCTGGACAAACCACTGCCTGCATTATCAATGTTTTTAAAGTCATTTTGAGCCAAAAACAAAAACGAGCAGCAAACATCTTAAAATATTAAGAGAGCCAAATGTAGCTGACGTTAAAACCAATCGAAACCAAACTGTAATGAGTCATAAGATTAAGTTGAATTTAACAACAACACTCAGGCTTTAGTTCACGGTGTTCCTCTTTGATTTGTCTGGGCTCTAAAGCTGTGGAGCTAATGCTACTAAAACCTTCAGATCTTCAGTTTTAGGTCCCAAAACTCTGATCTCTGGAGAACTCTGAAGATCATTGGAGAACTCTGAAGATTATTGGAGAACTCTGAAGAACTCTGAAGAACTCTGAAGATCATTGGAGAACTCTGGAGAACTCTGAAGAACTCTGAAGATCTCTGGAGAACTCTGGAGAATTCTGAAGAACTCTGAAGATCTCTGGATAACTCTGAAGATCATTGGAGAACTCTGAAGAGCTCTGAAGAACTCTGAAGATCATTGGAGAACTCTGAAGAACTCTGAAGAACTCTGAAGATCTCTGGAGAACTCTGAAGATTATTGGAGAACTCTGAAGAACTCTGAAGAACTCTGAAGATCATTGGAGAACTCTGGAGAACTCTGAAGAACTCTGAAGATCTCTGGAGAACTCTGGAGAATTCTGAAGAACTCTGAAGATCTCTGGATAACTCTGAAGATCATTGGAGAACTCTGAAGAGCTCTGAAGAACTCTGAAGATCATTGGAGAACTCTGAAGAACTCTGAAGATCTCTGGAGAACTCTGGAGAACTCTGAAGAACTCTGAAGATCTCTGGAGAACTCTGAAGATCATTGGAGAACTCTGAAGAACTCTGAAGAACTCTGAAGATCTCTGGAGAACTCTGAAGATCATTGGAGAACTCTGAAGAACTCTGAAGAACTCTGAAGATCATTGGAGAACTCTGGAGAACTCTGAAGAACTCTGAAGATCTCTGGAGAACTCTGGAGAACTCTGAAGAACTCTGAAGATCTCTGGAGAACTGTGAAGATCATTGGAGAACTCTGAAGAACTCTGAAGAACTCTGAAGATCTCTGGAGAACTCTGAAGATCATTGGAGAACTCTGAAGAGCTCTGAAGAACTCTGAAGATCATTGGAGAACTCTGAAGAACTCTGAAGATCTCTGGAGAACTCTGGAGAACTCTGAATAACTCTGAAGATCTCTGGAGAACTCTGAAGATCATTGGAGAACTCTGAAGAACTCTGAAGATCATTGGAGAACTCTGGAGAACTCTGAAGAACTCTGAAGATCTCTGGAGAACTCTGGAGAACTCTGAAGAACTCTGAAGATCTCTGGAGAACTCTGGAGAACTCTGAAGATCATTGGAGAACTCTGGAGAACTCTGAAGAACTCTGAAGATCTCTGGAAAACTCTGGAGAACTCTGAAGAACTCTGAAGATCTCTGGAGAACTCTGAAGATCATTTGAGAACTCTGGAGAACTCTGAAGAACTCAGAAGATCTCTGGAGAACTCTGGAGAACTCTGAAGAACTCTGGAGAACTCTAAAGATCTCTGGAGAACTCTGAAGAACTCTCTGTTTTCTGAGACTGGGCTCTAGTCTTGAATTGTTCAGGTGCAGCATTTTGGACCTGCCTTGCTCTGCTCTGGTTTTATATCAGTAATAATAATAATCCTAGATGAAGTAGAGAGTGGAGCAGATGCATGACTTTTGACCTTTGACCTGTGGTGTTGCATGTGTCTAACTGAGGCCTGTGTCTGCAGCTGTTATACTCTTTATTAAAGTTATAATACTAATGAAAATGTGAGGATGGGCTCGACGCATGTTCAGTTTGCGGTACATTTGATTAAAGCACACTTTTGACTGAGTCTCTGTCTCTGTCTCTGTCCAGGATCACTTTATTTCATGAAACACACCCGTGAGTGTGTTTTTATGAAGGGTTTTCCTCTAAAATCCTGTGAATGATTTAAACCGAGTGCAGCGGAGCTTAAAAGCTTTTGTAAATCTTTAGTGTAAATGAAGAAAAGACTCTTTAATGATGCTCTGTTAAACTCATACTCATCAGTTTATCATTTTTACTGATGCAATATTTAGAAAACATATTTCACTGTCCCCTAAACCTGTGGTTCCCAAACGTCGGGTCAGGGCCCAAAAGTGAGTAGCAGGAGATTTTATTTGGGTCGCCAAAAAAAAATCAGTCAAAATGTAATTAATCTAAATATTTCTGCTTTTGTCGATTTGTAAAGATCAGGAACGAGATCCCAGCTCCCCTTAACCTCCGACCTCTGAACCACAGAGCAACCGACCTTTTCTCTTTCACACAAACATCAAAAACATAAGGTAAGCACGTACCAGACCCGACGTCCCAGACCCGACGCCCCAGAGCCGACGCCCCAGAGCCCGACGCCCCAGACCCGACGCCCCAGACCCGACGTCCCAGACCCGACGCCCCAGACCCGACGTCCCAGACCCGACGCCCCAGACCCGACGCCCCAGACCCGACGTCCCAGAGCCCGACGCTCCCAGAGCGGCGTCCCAGACCCGACGCGCCCCCAGACCCGACCGCTCCCAGAGCCGGCGACGCCCAGAGCCCGGCGTCCAGGCCCGGACGTCCCAGACCCGACGCCCAGGACCCGGACGCCCCAGAGCCGGACGCCCCAGACCCGACGCCCCAGACCCGACGCCCCAGACCCGACGCCCCAGACCCGACGCCCCAGACCCGACGTCCCAGGCCCGACGTCCCAGAGCCGACGTCCCAGACCCGACGTCCCAGACCCGACGTCCCAGAGCCGACGTCCCAGACCCGACGCCCCAGACCCGACGCCCCAGACCCGACGTCCCAGACCCGACGCCCCAGACCCGACGCCCCAGACCCGACGCCCCAGAGCCGACGCCCCAGAGCCGACGTCCCAGACCCGACGTCCCAGACCCGACGTCACATGGGACAGACTGAACTTGTGGTGTTTAAAGTAAAAACCATAAACACAGATTTTACAGATTTTGAACCAAACGCTGTGGAGATGTGGGACAGAGACAGAGACAGAGACAGAGACGATGAAGACGTAGAGCTTGTGTTGAATGCAGTATTTATGTAAAAACAAAGATGACTTCTGAAATAAAAGTTAACTTTAACAGAGTCTGGCTTTATTTGGGACGAACAAAAATAACTTCATTAATCAAAGAGTCAAAACTGAACAGGACCTTGGTTTGTTCTCTTTCAAAAATCAAAGACCTAACGTCACACGGGACATCTCCTTGGCCCAGATTCTGCTCCAAAAACAACACCTGTTGTCTGGTCTGGTTTAGTCCTGGTTTAGTCCTGGTTTAGACCTGGTTTAGACCTGGTTTAGGCTTGGTTTAGACTTGGTTTAGACCTGGTTTAGTCCTGGTTTAGACCTGGTTTAGACTAGGTTTAGACCTGGTTTAGACCTGGTTTAGACCTGGTTTAGTCCTCGTTTAGTCCTGGTTTAGATCTGGTTTAGACCTGGTTTAGTCCTCGTTTAGTCCTGGTTTAGACCTGGTTTAGTCCTGGTTTAGTCCTGGTTTAGGCCTGGTTTAGTCCTGGTTTAGACCTGGTTTAGTCCTGGTTTAGTCCTGGTTTAGACCTGGTTTAGTCCTGGTTTAGTCCTGGTTTAGACCTGGTTTAGTCCTGGTTTAGTCCTGGTTTAGTCCTGGTTTAGACCTGGTTTAGTCCTGGTTTAGTCCTGGTTTAGGCCTGGTTTAGTCCTGGTTTAGACCTGGTTTAGGCCTGGTTTAGTCCTGGTTTAGACCTGGTTTAGTCCTGGTTTAGTCCTGGTTTAGACCTGGTTTAGACCTGGTTTAGTCCTGGTTTAGACCTGGTTTAGACCTGGTTTAGTCCTGGTTTAGACCTGGTTTAGTCCTGGTTTAGTCCTGGTTTAGTCCTGTTGGGGATTAGGGCTCTATTTGAAAAAAATCCTAGTTAAGGATATAGTGCACGGGCCTACTGACCTGATGAATAGAGAAGAAAACCTGTAGGTCACCTGGGGGTCCAGTCAAATCCTGCCTGAATTTTACCACCAGAGGCCAGAGGAGAGGCATTTTTTACTGGTGTGTGTTTTTTTGTTTAGCACAGGCCTATTGGGGGGGGCATAAAGCAGGTCATCCATAGTGCAGTCTTGGTGCTGTTTTAAGTGCTATCAGTCAAGTGCTTAATAGGAAATATCAGATCAATTAATAAAATAAAAGTTAGTAAAAATAAAACCTTGTTAGTAATCACACAGTTAGTCAAACCATTGTCCGAGACTTGATCCATGGATTCCCCGCTAATGTGCTGTTCCTGTAGGTCTGTGTCTGTGTGTATGCTGTTGTACATATGAGTAGAACGATTAGATCCCTCTCCATAGAGCCTGTCTCCCACTGACATTACTATAACATGCCTCAGGTGCGTCTAGTTTTTTAGATTCAGTAATAAGTGCTATAAGGAAGATTGCTTCATACAATAAATAAACATTAAAAATATTAAACAACATGAGCAATAATTATTAAAAAAACCACACCAATACACAAGTTATTTACAATATACACAATGGTTTTACTGAGGGAGGTATAGTCAGAAATCGTGTCAATGAAAAGGTGGCAATGCTGGAGAGTGGTTCAGGTTCTACTCAAATCAGAGACAGGTGTGGACCTGGTGGAGAAAGTGTTTTTGGGCAAAGGTTAGGATAGGTAATGGTTAAGGTTAGGGATGGTAATGGTTAAGGTTAGGGATGGGTAATGGTTAAGGTTAGGGATGGGTAATGGTTAGGTTAGGGATGGGTAACGGTTAAGGTTAGGGATGGGTAACGGATGGATGGTTATGGGATGGTTAAGGATTGCAGTATTTATGTAAAAACAAAGATGACTTCTGAAATAAAAGTTTAACTTTAACAGAGTCTGGCTTTATTTGGGACGAACCAAAATAACTTCATTAATCAAAGAGTCAAAACTGAACAGGACCTTGGTTTGTTCTCTTTCAAAAATCAAAGACCTAACGTCACACGGGACATCTCCTTGGCCCAGATTCTGCTCCAAAAACAACACCTGTTGTCTGGTCTGGTTTAGTCCTGGTTTAGTCCTGGTTTAGTCCTGGTTTAGGCCTGGTTTAGGCCTGGTTTAGACCTGGTTTAGACCTGGTTTAGACCTGGTTTAGTCCTGGTTTAGACCTGGTTTAGACCTGGTTTAGGCTTGGTTTAGACTTGGTTTAGACCTGGTTTAGTCCTGGTTTAGACCTGGTTTAGTCCTGGTTTAGACCTGGTTTAGACCTGGTTTAGGCTTGGTTTAGACCTGGTTTAGTCCTGGTTTAGACCTGGTTTAGTCCTGGTTTAGACCTGGTTTAGACCTGGTTTAGCTTGGTTTAGACTTGGTTTAGACCTGGTTTAGTCCTGGTTTAGACCTGGTTTAGTCCTGGTTTAGACCTGGTTTAGACCTGGTTTAGGCTTGGTTTAGACTTGGTTTAGACCTGGTTTAGTCCTGGTTTAGACCTGGTTTAGACTTGGTTTAGACCTGGTTTAGACCTGGTTTAGTCCTGGTTTAGTCCTGGTTTAGACCTGGTTTAGACTTGGTTTAGACCTGGTTTAGACCTGGTTTAGACCTGGTTTAGTCCTCGTTTAGTCCTGGTTTAGTCCTGGTTTAGTCCTCGTTTAGTCCTCGTTTAGTCCTGGTTTAGATCTGGTTTAGTCCTGGTTTAGTCCTGGTTTAGACCTGGTTTAGTCCTGGTTTAGACCTGGTTTAGACCTGGTTTAGTCCTCGTTTAGTCCTGGTTTAGTCCTGGTTTAGGCCTGGTTTAGTCCTGGTTTAGACCTGGTTTAGTCCTGGTTTAGGCCTGGTTTAGTCCTGGTTTAGACTTGGTTTAGTCCTGGTTTAGTCCTGGTTTAGACCTGGTTTAGTCCTGGTTTAGGCCTGGTTTAGTCCTGGTTTAGGCCTGGTTTAGTCCTGGTTTAGACTGGTTTAGTCCTGGTTTAGTCCTGGTTTAGACCTGGTTTAGTCCTGGTTTAGACCTGGTTTAGACCTGGTTTAGTCCTGGTTTAGACCTGGTTTAGACCTGGTTTAGTCCTGGTTTAGTCCTGGTTTAGATCTGGTTTAGTTCTGGTTTAGTTCTGGTTTAGACTTGGTTTAGACCTGGTTTAGACCTGGTTTAGACCTGGTTTAGTCCTGGTTTAGTCCTGGTTTAGATCTGGTTTAGTTCTGGTTTAGTTCTGGTTTAGACCTGGTTTAGACTTGGTTTAGACCTGGTTTAGTCCTGGTTTAGTCCTGGTTTAGGCCTGGTTTAGTCCTGGTTTAGACCTGGTTTAGACCTGGTTTAGACCTGGTTTAGACCTGGTTTAGTCCTGGTTTAGTCCTGGTTTAGACCTGGTTTAGTCCTGGTTTAGTCCTGGTTTAGACCTGGTTTAGACCTGGTTTAGTCCTGGTTTAGTCCTGGTTTAGATCTGGTTTAGTTCTGGTTTAGTTCTGGTTTAGACTTGGTTTAGACCTGGTTTAGACCTGGTTTAGTCCTGGTTTAGTCCTGGTTTAGATCTGGTTTAGTTCTGGTTTAGTTCTGGTTTAGACCTGGTTTAGACTTGGTTTAGACCTGGTTTAGTCCTGGTTTAGTCCTGGTTTAGATCTGGTTTAGACCTGGTTTAGACCTGGTTTAGACCTGGTTTAGTCCTGGTTTAGTCCTGGTTTAGATCTGGTTTAGTTCTGGTTTAGTTCTGGTTTAGACCTGGTTTAGACTTGGTTTAGACCTGGTTTAGTCCTGGTTTAGTCCTGGTTTAGGCCTGGTTTAGTCCTGGTTTAGACCTGGTTTAGACCTGGTTTAGACCTGGTTTAGACCTGGTTTAGTCCTGGTTTAGTCCTGGTTTAGACCTGGTTTAGTCCTGGTTTAGTCCTGGTTTAGACCTGGTTTAGACCTGGTTTAGTCCTGGTTTAGTCCTGGTTTAGATCTGGTTTAGTTCTGGTTTAGTTCTGGTTTAGACTTGGTTTAGACCTGGTTTAGTCCTCGTTTAGTCCTGGTTTAGATCTGGTTTAGACCTGGTTTAGTCCTGGTTTAGACCTGGTTTAGGCCTGGTTTAGGCTTGGTTTAGTCCTGGTTTAGTCCTGGTTTAGACCTGGTTTAGTCCTGGTTTAGTCCTGGTTTAGACCTGGTTTAGTCCTCATTTAGTCCTGGTTTAGTCATGGTTTAGTCCTGGTTTAGTACTGGTTTAGACCTGGTTTAGGCTTGGTTTAGACTTGGTTTAGACCTGGTTTAGTCCTGGTTTAGACCTGGTTTAGTCCTGGTTTAGACCTGGTTTAGACCTGGTTTAGTCCTGGTTTAGACTGGTTTAGACCTGGTTTAGTCCTGGTTTAGACCTGGTTTAGACTTGGTTTAGACCTGGTTTAGACCTGGTTTAGTCCTGGTTTAGTCCTGGTTTAGACCTGGTTTAGACTTGGTTTAGACCTGGTTTAGACCTGGTTTAGACCTGGTTTAGTCCTCGTTTAGTCCTGGTTTAGTCCTGGTTTAGTCCTGGTTTAGTCCTCGTTTAGTCCTGGTTTAGATCTGGTTTAGTCCTGGTTTAGTCCTGGTTTAGACCTGGTTTAGTCCTGGTTTAGACCTGGTTTAGACCTGGTTTAGTCCTCGTTTAGTCCTGGTTTAGACCTGGTTTAGTCCTGGTTTAGGCCTGGTTTAGTCCTGGTTTAGACTTGGTTTAGTCCTGGTTTAGTCCTGGTTTAGACCTGGTTTAGTCCTGGTTTAGGCCTGGTTTAGTCCTGGTTTAGGCCTGGTTTAGTCCTGGTTTAGACTTGGTTTAGTCCTGGTTTAGTCCTGGTTTAGACCTGGTTTAGTCCTGGTTTAGACCTGGTTTAGACCTGGTTTAGTCCTGGTTTAGACCTGGTTTAGACCTGGTTTAGTCCTGGTTTAGTCCTGGTTTAGATCTGGTTTAGTTCTGGTTTAGTTCTGGTTTAGACTTGGTTTAGACCTGGTTTAGACCTGGTTTAGACCTGGTTTAGTCCTGGTTTAGTCCTGGTTTAGATCTGGTTTAGTTCCGGTTTAGTTCTGGTTTAGACCTGGTTTAGACTTGGTTTAGACCTGGTTTAGTCCTGGTTTAGTCCTGGTTTAGGCCTGGTTTAGTCCTGGTTTAGACCTGGTTTAGACCTGGTTTAGACCTGGTTTAGACCTGGTTTAGTCCTGGTTTAGTCCTGGTTTAGACCTGGTTTAGTCCTGGTTTAGACCTGGTTTAGACCTGGTTTAGTCCTGGTTTAGTCCTGGTTTAGATCTGGTTTAGTTCTGGTTTAGTTCTGGTTTAGACTTGGTTTAGACCTGGTTTAGTCCTCGTTTAGTCCTGGTTTAGATCTGGTTTAGACCTGGTTTAGTCCTGGTTTAGACCTGGTTTAGGCCTGGTTTAGGCTTGGTTTAGTCCTGGTTTAGTCCTGGTTTAGACCTGGTTTAGTCCTGGTTTAGTCCTGGTTTAGACCTGGTTTAGTCCTCATTTAGTCCTGGTTTAGTCATGGTTTAGTCCTGGTTAAGACCTGGTTTAGTACTGGTTTAGTCCTGGTTTAGAACTGGTTTAGTCTTGGTTTAGTCCTAAGGATTTAGAGCTTGTGTGTCGGTGGAAACCGTCTGTGACATCATTAACAGCTGATCAGACTCTAAACTCCTTCTGCAGCCGAGTCTTTTCTGAGCTAACACCATTAAACTCTGTCAGAGTCAAGGGTCCTGCAAGGCTCAGACTCTGGGAGGAAACGGGCCTGAACAAGAGTCTTTTTATTACATTATAAGTGGATTACTGCAGTACACTTTTGAAGCGTCTCTGAAACGCTGCCGCCCGTCTTTTAACTGGAAATAAAGAGACACACGCCTCACTGGACCGGGCTCCCTGTGGACTATGTTTTTAATTCCTGAATCGCCCACCTCATGTTATCCGTCTGGTTCTCATCTTCAACTCCAGCTGGGGTCAACGTTCTGCAGCTTCATTCAGCTGAGCTCACTGGAAATACGGACAGAGAACAACCAGAGGAAAATGTGAGACAATCAAATGAAAAAAAGAATCATATTCCTGTGAAGTAAAAAGCCAAAAGGGAATCACCGAAAGAGTGTGGAAGCAACTCAGCCTGAGACCAACACTATTCATATAATCACACTGAAACAGAAAAATGCAGAGACTGTGCAGCAGCTGGAGGTTTTTGAAGTTAAATGGAAGTGAGAACATGAGTCTGACCCAGAGTCTGACCCTCGAGTCTGACCCAGAGTCTGACCCTCGAGTCTGACCCAGAGTCTGACCCTCGAGTCTGACCCAGAGTCTGACCCAGAGTCTGACCCTCGAGTCTGACCCAGAGTCTGACCCAGAGTCTGACCCAGAGTCTGACCCTCGAGTCTGACCCAGAGTCTGACCCTCGAGTCTGACCCAGAGTCTGACCCAGAGTCTGACCCAGAGTCTGACCCTCGAGTCTGACCCAGAGTCTGACCCAGAGTCTGACCCAGAGTCTGACCCTCGAGTCTGACCCATAGTTTGACCCATAGTCTGACCTCGAGTCTGACCCTCGAGTTCGACCCAGAGTCTGACCTCGAGGAGTCTGACCGACCCAGAGTCTGACCCAGAGTCTGACCCTCGAGTGTGACCCATGAGTCTGACCCTCGAGTCTGACCCAGAGTCTGACCCAGAGTCTGACCCCAGAGTCTGACCCTCGAGTCTGACCCAGAGTCTGACCCCAGAGTCTGACCCTCGAGTCTGACCCAGAGTCTGACCCAGAGTCTGACCCCAGAGTCTGACCCTCGAGTGTGACCCATGAGTCTGACCCTCGAGTCTGACCCAGAGTCTGACCCAGAGTCTGACCCCAGAGTCTGACCCTCGAGTCTGACCCAGAGTCTGACCCAGAGTCTGACCCCAGAGTCTGACCCTCGAGTGTGACCCATGAGTCTGACCCTCGAGTCTGACCCAGAGTCTGACCCTCGAGTCTGACCCAGAGTCTGACCCAGAGTCTGACCCCAGAGTCTGACCCTCGAGTGTGACCCATGAGTCTGACCCTCGAGTCTGACCCAGAGTCTGACCCTCGAGTCTGACCCTCGAGTCTGACCCAGAGTCTGACCCAGAGTCTGAATGAAGGAAGGAACAGAAACAGTTTTGTACTTGGCACAGAGGTCGCGGACTGTCCCAGGTCTGGGACAGAGGTCGCAGACTGTCCCCACTCGTGGAAAAGGCTGAAAACTCTGAACGAAGCAGATAATCCCGAGTCGTTAGCGGAGAGCTAAAAGCGGCACTAACAAGGTCCCACAGCGAGACACAGACCCTTTCTTTAGCTTCGTTAGCCTCGTTAGCCTTGTTAGCATAACAAGACACAGACTAGCCCTAACTCTGCAGGCTGTATAACACTTGTTCTGAGGGTCTGTGGGGGTCTGTACCAGAAATAAAGTGGTTTGTAAATCTTTTTACATAAGAGTGTCCAACAGAAACCAGGCCTGTCTTTTGTTCCAGAGGCTAAGCACTCTTATTAACTCCTCCTCTTTTGTTCCAATAATATTAGAGGAATAACCCCCGTCACTGCAGTTTAGCTTCAGCTCGGTAAAACCACGACTGTTCCAGACGTGGACCAACACAGAACCAGAGGAGACTATCAACAATAAACCTTCTCTTCTGTCTCTGTTCCACTTCATCAGCTTTAACTTATTCTGGAAAAGACAAAGAAGAGAGAAGAGTGTTTCTGTTTCCAATGCAATATTTTAAATCTGAGTTGAATGTTTGTGGATGCGGTTTATTCCGATAATTACTGCGTGTCATAAACCCACACTGAGGACTGGAGCTGCTGTTGGGGATAATCACAGACCTCTGTCCCAAACAATAGCTGCTGTCGTTTTCACCCAAATGAGCTCCATCTGCTGCTTTGTGCAGCCGCGAGCCACTCATTAGGCTGTCGCTCTGTTTACAGAGGCCCCAGAGGACAAAAGGAGGGGCCCGGGGCCAAACAGCACTGTTCAGCTCAGTGAGGAGGAGGAGCGAGGAGGAGGAGCGAAGAGGAGGAGCGAGGGAAGAGAAGGAGCGAAGAGGAGGAGCAAAGAGGAGGAGGAGCAAAGAGGAGGAGGAGCAAAGAGGAGGAGCGTAGAGGGGGAGCGAGGGAAGAGAAGGAGCGAAGAGGAGGAGCGAAGAGGAGGAGCGAAGAGGAGGAGGAGCAAAGAGGAGGAGGAGCAAAGAGGAGGAGCGAAGAGGGGGAGCGAGGGAAGAGAAGGAGCGAGGGAAGAGAAGGAGCGAAGAGGAGGAGCGAGGGAAGAGAAGGAGCGAAGAGGAGGAGCAAAGAGGAGGAGGAGCAAAGAGGAGGAGGAGCAAAGAGGAGGAGCGAAGAGGGGGAGCGAGGGAAGAGAAGGAGCGAGGGAAGAGAAGGAGCAAAGAGGAGGAGGAGCAAAGAGGAGGAGCGAAGAGGGGGAGCGAGGGAAGAGAAGGAGCGAAGAGGAGGAGGAGCAAAGAGGAGGAGGAGCGAGTGAAGAAGAGGAGCGAGGGAAGAGGAGGAGCAAAGAGGAGGAGGAGCGAGTGAAGAAGAGGAGGAGCGAGCGACGAGGAGGAGGAGGAGCGAGGGAAGAGGAGGAGCGAAGAGGAGGAGCAAATTAAAAGGAGGAGCAAAGAGGAGAAGGAGGAGCAGTGAGTGAAGAAGAGAAGGACCTACCTGACATGGATGCGGTGAATTTCAGCTCTATGTTAGAGTCTCCACCACATCCTGTCGTTTATGTCTCACAATGATGGATGAGGCTCCTCGGTGACATCTGACCTCTGTCAAAGTGTGTCCTTGTCGGAAAGAAGCAGCTGCTTAGGGAGAAACAGAGCGTTCCCCTCAAGCTCTCAAAGTCTCTTTGTCTCTAAAAGAAACCAGAGAAATTATTATTGAAATGCACCGCAGCATATTTTAGAAAAACAAAGGTTCAGTGAACACAGTCCTGACCGCTCAGACTGAGACTGTGTTAGTTATTGTTTCAAATTATGTGGATTGTGTTGATGTGGTTCTGACATTCACTTGTGGAAACTCCAGACCTCGAGACTGTGTAGTTCAGTTCTGATGCTGAATGTGTTCCTGCATTAACCGTGCACTAAACCCACAGAGACCGAGACTAACAGCTCTAAAGGCCACGCTCTGAGACAAGGGCTGCTCACTGTTCCCCTGGAACAGGACTAAACAAGGTCTAAACCAGGACTAAACCAGGACTAAACCAGGTCTAAACCAGGACTAAACCAGGTCTAAACCAGGTCTAAACCAGGACTAAACCAGGACTAAACCAGGACTAAACCAGGTCTAAACCAGGACTAAACCAGGACTAAACCAGGACTAAACCAGGTCTAAGCCAGGTCTAAACCAGATCTAAACAGGTTTTAGATGGATTTGAGCAGGCTTTACATGGATTTGAGCAGGCTTTAGATGGATTTGAGCAGGCTTTACATGGATTTGAGCAGGTTTTAGAGGGATTTGAGCAGGTTTTAGATGGATTTGAGCAGGCTTTACATGGATTTGAGCAGGTTTTAGAGGGATTTGAGCAGGTTTTAGATGGATTTGAACAGGTTTAACTCCTACTTCTTGTATCTATTCTATCTCGAGAGATGAAGATCTGTCCCAGTTCTCTTTTATCTCGAGGGTCAGGGCGGTACTCCTCCAAACACATACATGTCTTTTTAAAGAAACAGATTTAAGGACCTCACTTAAAATGAAGGGACAAAATAAATTCCCAATAAAATAAAATAAACTCTGTTTGCCAAACATGAGCCTCACATCGACAGCAGTCTGTATTTACAGAACGTTTTAATGGCTCGTCTGATATTAATACAGTTTTTTCATCGATCATTGATCTGACGGAAAGGAACAGTCTTGTTGGTTTTGTGTCTGAGACTTTTCAGAGCAAGACCCAAAATACTCAATAAATGTTGAGTATTGTGTGGTTGAGTCCTGATGAACTAAGACTAACTCTGTCCAGAACAAGAATCAAACCAATGAAGTAGATCTGTGGCTCGGCTCTAAGACTCGGAGCTGAGCTGTTGTTGCTGTGGATTTCATCATCGAGCGACGTCTTCACATCAAAGACGTCCAAAAAAAACTACAACGAGATGAAGTCCTTTTAAAAAAAGATGGAGCCTCAAGACAAAAAGAGAAACAGACAGAGAGGGGCCACACATGAGGACAGTCCACAGAGACAGAGACAAACAGACACAAACATTAGAGACACAGAGATGTCAGAGACACAAACACAGAAACACAGAGACACAGAGACATTAGAGACAGAGAGACATAGACATTAGAGACACAGAGATGTCAGAGACAAAGAGACGTTAGAGACACAGAGACATTAGAGACAGAGAGACACAGACGTTAGAGACACAGAGACATTAGAGACAGAGAGACACAGACGTTAGAGACACAGAGACATTAGAGACAGAGAGACATAGACATTAGAGACACAGAGATGTCAGAGACAAAGAGACGTTAGAGACACAGAGACATTAGAGACAGAGAGACACAGACGTTAGAGACACAGAGACATTAGAGACAGAGAGACAGACATTAGAGACACAGAGACACAGACATTAGAGACAAAGAGACGTTAGAGACACAAACACAGAAACACAGAGACACAGAGACACAGACATTAGAGACACAGAAACACAGAGACACAGACATTAGAGACACAGAGACTTCAGAGACACAGAGACACAGACATTAGAGACACAGAGACATCAGAGACACAGAGACATTAGAGACACAGAGACGTCAGAGACACAGAGACATTAGAGACACAGACACAGAGACGCCAAAGACACAGAGACGTTAAAGACACAGAGACGTTAGAGACACAGACACAGAGACGTTAAAGACACAGAGACGTCAGAGACACAGAGACGTCAGAGACACAGAGACGTCAGAGACACAGAGACGCCAAAGACACAGAGACGTTAGAGACACAGACACAGAGACGTTAAAGACACAGAGACGTCAGAGACACAGAGACGTTAAAGACACAGAGACATTAGAGACACAGAGACGTTAGAGACACAGACACAGAGACGTTAAAGACACAGGGACGTCAGAGACACAGAGACATCAGAGACACAGAGACATTAGAGACACAGACACAGAGACGTTAAAGACACAGAGACGTCAGAGACACAGAGACGTTAAAGACACAGAGACGTTAAAGACACAGAGACGTTAGAGACACAGACACAGAGACGTTAAAGACACAGAGACGTCAGAGACACAGAGACGTTAAAGACACAGAGACATTAGAGACACAGAGACGTTAAAGACACAGAGACGTTAGAGACACAGAGACGTTAGAGACACAGACACAGAGACGTTAAAGACACAGGGACGTCAGAGACACAGAGACATCAGAGACACAGAGACATTAGAGACACAGACACAGAGACGTTAAAGACACAGAGACGTCAGAGACACAGAGACGTTAAAGACACAGAGACGTTAAAGACACAGAGACGTTAGAGACACAGACACAGAGACGTTAAAGACACAGAGACGTTAGAGACACAGACACAGAGACGTCAGAGACACAGAGACATTAGAGACACAGACACAGAGACGACAAAGACACAGAGACGTTAAAGACACAGAGACGTTAGAGACACAGACACAGAGACGTTAAAGACACAGAGACGTTAAAGACACAGAGACGTCAGAGACACAGAGACGTCAGAGACACAGAGACGCCAAAGACACAGACACGTTAAAGACACAGAGACGTTAGAGACACAGACACAGAGACGTTAAAGACACAGAGACGTCAGAGACACAGAGACGTTAAAGACACAGAGACGTTAAAGACACAGAGACGTTAAAGACACAGAGACGTTAGAGACACAGAGACGTTAGAGACACAGACACAGAGACGTTAAAGACACAGGGACGTCAGAGACACAGAGACGTCAGAGACACAGAGACATCAGAGACACAGAGACATTAGAGACACAGACACAGAGACGTTAAAGACACAGAGACGTCAGAGACACAGAGACGTTAAAGACACAGAGACGTTAGAGACACAGACACAGAGACGTTAAAGACACAGAGACGTTAGAGACACAGACACAGAGACGTTAAAGACACAGAGACGTTAGAGACACAGACACAGAGACGTTAAAGACACAGAGACGTTAGAGACACAGACACAGAGACGTTAAAGACACAGAGATGTTAGAGACACAGACACAGAGACGTTAAAGACACAAAGACGTCAGAGACACAGAGACGTTAAAGACACAGAGACATTAGAGACACAGAGACGTTAAAGACACAGAGACGTTAAAGACACAGAGACGTTAGAGACACAGACACAGAGACGTTAGAGACACAGACACAGAGACGTTAAAGACACAGGGACGTCAGAGACACAGAGACGTCAGAGACACAGAGACGTCAGAGACACAGAAACACAGAGACAAAGAGACGTTAGAGACACAGAGACATTAGAGACAGAGAGACACGGACATTTGTAATGCGGGAATGAGGACTCAAGTGCGCACAAGACAGTGAAGGTAAGTGATACTTTATTAAAGTACAGATAGTGATAGGAAGCTGGAGAGACAGGCTGAGAGTTGGAGTTGAACCGTGAAGCTGAACCGAGACCTGGTGCCGAGTCGGTGACTGGAACCAAGCTGGGAAGCTGGGCTGAGAGTGAAGTCCAAACCTGAGACTTGGAGCGAAGGCTGGAGAGAGGACTGAGACAAGAGCTGGAACAAACGCTGGAAACATTCACACAAAGTATGCTGAACGATCTGGCAGGGAAGAGGTGGACAGGAGAGGTTTAAATACCTCACTGATGGTAATAGGTTACAGGTGCTTGGGACAGGTGGCAGTGATGAGATGAAGGAGAGAGAAGGAAAGTGGAGCGGATCCCTGAGAGACACGGAGTGGATCTGACAACATTAGAGACACAGAGATGTCAGAGACACAGAGACGTCAAAGACACAGAGACGTTAAAGACACAGAGACATTAGAGACTCAGAGACGTTAAAGACACAGAGACAGAGACGTCAGAGACACAGAGACGTTAAAGACACAGAGACGTCAGAGACACAGAAACACAGACACAAAGAGACGTTAGAGACACAGAGACATTAGAGACAGAGAGACACAGACATTAGAGACACAGAGACACAGACATTAGAGACAAAGAGACGTTAGAGACACAAACACAGAAACACAGACATTTGAGACACAGAGACTTCAGAGACACAGAGACACAGACAGTAGAGACAAAGAGACATTAGAGACACAGAGATGTTAGAGACACAGACACAGAGACGTTAAAGACAAAGAGACGTCAGAGACACAGAGACGTCAGAGACACAGAGACACAGACATTAGAGACAAAGAGACATTAGAGACACAGAGACGTTAGAGACACAGACACAGAGACATTAAAGACACAGAGACGTTAGAGACACAGACACAGAGACGTTAGAGACACAGAGACAGAGACGTTAGAGACACAGAGACATTAGAGACACAGACACAGAGACGTTAGAGACACAGAGACATTAGAGACACAGACACAGAGACATTAGAGACACAGAGACGTCAGAGACACAGAGACAGAGTCCAGTATTCAACAGAACCCATCAGGTCAGATCTGACACAAGAGAAAATAAGTCTCTGAGCAAAATCCAGGTTCAATCCATCTAAACCTGTTCCGATCCAAATAAAACCTGTTTCAAGTGAAAACAGTCCAACTGCTGTAACGTCCTCTTCTTGCTGTGTTGAAGTTTCTTTGGAAACAGATAAATCTTTCTCGGGGGAACAGTTTAATCCTCGTCTCTCTGAGAGCTAACCTTCAATTTGTAATAATCCAATTAGAGCCGAGAACAGGCCTGCAGCTGCGTGTCGCCGGGCGGATGAGAGCCGCTGCGCTCCGATAACAGACGAACAGGAAAGAGACACAAACTCTTTATTCAAACTAAATTTTCACAGAATATCAGCCCAATGTGTCTCTGAAGCAGAAGCTCTTTTCGAAAGTCTCTCGTTTAGGACATTACTCCAACATGAGCCTTATTGCAAACAACTTCATTCATGTCAGAGGTCATGTGACTGGAGCCTATCCCAGCAGCTTTGGGTCTGAGGCCGTTCACCCTGTACACTGTCCGGTCAGTCGCAGGGCTGACATTTAGAGACAGACAGTGACAGTTCAGTCACTAGGGACACTTTAGATTATGCCAGTTGACCGGTACATGCATGTGTGTGGGCGGTGGGAGGAACTGGAATACCTGGAGAGAACAGAAACACAGGGAGGACAGACTCTTCACAGAAAGTGACTCGGAATTAACGTTGATCTTCAAATAGGCTAAAACCTGTTCAAATCCAACTAAAACCTGTTCAAATCCAACTAAAACCAGTTTGACTCCAACTAAAACCTGTTCAAATCCAACTAAAACCTATTTATATTTCCTTTGATTTTCTGTTGGAGCTTGTGACACTGATGAAACTCTGGGTCTAGTCTCATCTTCAGTGAAATTGACCCAGACACGCACTCGTGCACGCTCACACACGCGTGCACGCTGGGATCATGGTCAGCCGTTGCCATGGAAACCACTGACTTTCCCAAAGAAATTAAATCAGTGTCAAAGTCAAGTGGAAAATGGACCCGAGTCAAATTTATTACATTAGACTAAACCAGGACTAAACCAGGACTAAACCAGGTCTAAACCAGGTCTAAACCAGGTCTAAACCAGGACTAAACCAGGTCTAAACCAGGTCTAAACCAGGTCTAAACCAGGTCTAAACCAGGTCTAAACCAGGACTAAACCAGGTCTAAACCAGGTCTAAACCAGGTGTAAACCAGGTCTAAACCAGGACTAAACCAGGTCTAAACCAGGTCTAAACCAGGACTAAACCAGGACTAAACCAGGACTAAACCAGGTCTAAACCAGGACTAAACCAGGACTAAACCAGGACTAAACCAGGACTAAACCAGGTCTAAACCAGGTGTAAACCAGGTCTAAACCAGGACTAAACCAGGTCTAAACCAGGTCTAAACCAGGTCTAAACCAGGTATAAACCAGGTGTAAACCAGGTGTAAACCAGGTCTAAACCAGGACTAAACCAGGACTAAACCAGGACTAAACCAGGTCTAAACGAGGACTAAACCAGGTCTAAACCAGGTCTAAACCAGGACTAAACCAGGACTAAACCAGGTCTAAACGAGGACTAAACCAGGACTAAACCAGGTCTAAACGAGGACTAAACCAGGTCTAAACCAGGTCTAAACCAGGTCTAAACCAGGTCTAAACCAGGACTAAACCAGGTCTAAACGAGGACTAAACCAGGACTAAACCAGGTCTAAACCAGGACTAAACCAGGTCTAAACCAGGTCTAAACCAAGTCTAAACCAGGTCTAAACCAGGTCTAAACCAGGTCTAAACCAGGTCTAAACCAAGTCTAAACCAGGTCTAAACCAGGACTAAACCAGGTCTAATCCAGGTCTAAACCAAGTCTAAACCAGGTCTAAACCAGGTCTAAACCAGGTCTAAACCAGGACTAAACCATGTCTAAACCAGGTCTAAACCGGGACTAAACCAGGTCTTAACCAGGACTAAACCAGGTCTAAACCAGGACTAAACCAGGACTAAACCAGGTCTTAACCAGGACTAAACCAGGTCTAAACCAGGTCTAAACCAGGAGTAAACCAGGACTAAACCAGGTCTAAACCAGATCTAAACCAGGACTAAACCAGGACTAAACCAGGTCTAAACCAGGACTAAACCAGGACTAAACCAGGACTAAACCAGGTCTAAACCAGGACTAAACCAGGACTAAACCAGGACTAAACCAGGTCTAAACCAGGACTAAACCAGGACTAAACCAGGACTAAACCAGGACTAAACCAGGTCTAAACCAGGACTAAACCAGGACTAAACCAGGACTAAACCAGGTCTAAACCAGGACTAAACCAGGACTAAACCAGGACTAAACCAGGTCTAAACCAGGACTAAACCAGGACTAAACCAGGACTAAACCAGGACTAAACCAGGTTTAAACCAGGACTAAACCAGGACTAAACCAGGTCTAAACCAGGTCCAAACCAGGACTAAACCAGGACTAAACTAGGTCTAAACCAGGTCTAAGTTGGTCTAAAGCAGGTCTAAGGGGATCTGATGAAAGTGGAAACAGCAGAAGCATGAGTCTGTGTTAATGAACTCTGCTGTATTTATGTATTTCTTGTTTTTCTGTATGTTCTCTAGTTTGCTGACAGGCTCTGTTGGTTACCACGGTTACAGCTTCAGTGGTAGGTGGGACTCAGTGAGTTTTATTATTGTAGGTGTTGACTCTGACCCGGACTGGACGTGTGTCCATCTGCTGTGGCCCGGTCCCGACGACCACAGAGAACATCTGCCGTGGCCTGTTCCCGACGACCACAGAGAACATCTGCTGAGGCCCGTTCCCGACGACCACAGAGAACATCTGCCGTGGCCCGGTCCCCACGACCACAGAGAACATCTGCCGTGGCCCGTTCCCCACGACCACAGAGAACATCTGCTGAGGCCCGTTCCCCACGACCACAGAGAACATCTGCTGAGGCCTGTTCCCGACGACCACAGAGAACATCTGCCGTGGCCTGTTCCCGACGACCACAGAGAACATCTGCTGAGGCCCGTTCCCGACGACCACAGAGAACATCTGCCGTGGCCCGTTCCCGACGACCACAGAGAACATCTGCCGTGGCCCGTTCCCCACGACCACAGAGAACATCTGCTGTGGCCCGGTCCCGACGACCACAGAGAACATCTGCTGAGGCCCGTTCCCCACGACCACAGAGAACATCTGCCGTGGCCCGTTCCCCACGACCACAGAGAACATCTGCCGTGGCCCGTTCCCCACGACCACAGAGAACATCTGCTGAGGCCCGTTCCCCACGACCACAGAGAACATCTGCCGAGGCCCGTTCCCCACGACCACAGAGAACATCTGCTGAGGCCCGATGACCATAGAGAGCTACCTTTATAACTGTTGTGCTCAAAGTAAAAGGACTGGTTAAGAGTCAGTTGTGTTCCTGTGGCTCTGTTGTGTTGCAGCCACTCGGCCTCCAGCAGCAGCCCTCTGTGGATCTCCGGAAAATAACCATGTTCTCTTTGGAATTATTGTGACACTGACTGGAGTTAAATCATCCGCAGCACTCTACTGTGTGCTCTTTTTGAAGAAACTGTCTGAGCACACTTTAGTTGTTCCACGCAGAGCCTCTCCAGGAGGCGCACCAACATTTATTTATCATAACTTTGTTATTATTATGTTCATTATGAGGCCCGAGCCGGTGATGACCGGGAGGGCCTATTGTTTTTGCTCGGATTTTTTTTTTTTTTCTTTATTGTGACCCAATGATCCTAAATTTGACCCAGTGAACATGCACAAAAAGTCATTTTTATTGGTCCCAGACTTCAAGCTTGGCAAAAATGTTATGTTTTGAAGTCGCTGAAAAAAACGAAAAATGACTCAGTGGCGACCCCTACAAAATCAAAATACATTGGGCCTATGGAAAGTGAAAGTAAGTTTTTTTCAACGCAGAAAAATGAAACTTGGTACATCTATAGCACACCTCAGGGCAAACATAAAAGTCAATGACAGTCACACCCTAAACTTAACAGGAAGTCCGCCATGTGGTTAAGCACGGCCACTAAAATCGCACCCCTTTGCGCAGAAAGATGCAAATCATTGTGTTTTAATCTAAATGGCCCAAATTTGGTGAGTATCATCTAGACACGTGTGCCAACCAAAGTTGTGACTTTGTTGTTGATATCTTATCGGGTATGGGTGTGGCAAGCCTGTAACGAGGTGGCCATTTTTGTGAAAATATAAATGTCTCTTAACTCTCAAACGCCTTCTCGGATCGAGTTGGACCCAAAAAGGCGTTTGTGCACATTCATGACCTGAACACAAAGATATGTAAATAAAAGGGTTATCTTTAGAAATGGCTCTCCAGCGCCCCTACAAACTTATAATGGGACCCAAGAATTTAGTTTGTCATAGAGACATGAAATTTGGTACACACATCTCTTATGTCATGACTGAGCATAAAAGCCAATGACAACCACCCCTATCTATAAATGTGTTGCCATAGCAACGTCCCAAATATGTGGAAAAAGTCAATGGGAAGTGAAAATTTTAGTTTGTCGTAGGCAAATGAAACTTGGTACACACATCCATCATGGGCTTATGAACAAAAAGCCAATGGGGACCACACCCTATCACACACGGGAAGGCGGCCATTTTGAATTGAAAATGTGAACCGACTTAAAATACACCTCTTTTTTAAAAGAACACAGAAAATAGCTGCTTCATTCCACAGACACCAAACTTGGGCAAAATGAGCTAAACACATGTATGTAAAAGAGACAAGTGTTTTTCTAGACTTTTTTGCTCGAGTTATATATTTTTTTATTATAATTTTTCTGCAAAATGATCCTCAATTTGACCCAGTAAACGTACAACTAAAAGTCATTTTTATTGGTCCCAGACTTGAAGCTTGGCAAAAAATTTATGTATTTGAAGTCGCTGAAAAAAAAATATGAAAAATGACTCAGTGGCGACCCCTAGAAAAGTCAAAATACATTGGTTCTATGGAAAATGAAAGTAAATTTTTTCAATGTAGAAAACTTGGTACATCCATAGGACACCTCAGGGCAAACAGAAAAGTTTATTACAGCCATACCGTAAACTCAACAGAAAATCTACTATGTTGGGTGGAATGCGTGACCACCTAAATCGCACCCCTTGTGTCTAAAGGCTTTTCATCTAAACAGCTCCAAATTTGGTGAGTATCATCTAGACACGTGTGCCAAAAAGTTATCAATTTGTTTTTGATACATTTGTGGCTGTGGTCGTAATGAGTCTGTGAAGAGACAATCTTTGGGAAATAAATGCCATTTCCCAATTGCCAGGATCCTTCCTTTAGAGGAGGCCCCTCCAGAGCCACGGCTAGAGTCTTAGAAAACTCCTCAGAATCCTTTGGAACTTGTAACCTTGTACTTTTAGACAAGTTATATTTACATTTTGCCTTTTTAAACAGGGGGGTGCAGCGATTCCTGAGTCATCTCAAATCTCCAGCCAGTACTTTGTTTTTCTCGCCTTAGCCCAAGCATAATCTATTATTTTCAAAGGTTCAGACAGCTCCCAGGAAAACCAGGGATTGTGGAGACCTTTAACTCTAAATTACAAGGTGGTGTAGCAGGCCCCAGCAGTAACACAGGCCCGGTTATTTGACATTACCGTGAAGTTTACGATTTAAAGCACGAAATGCAATCCTCCGAGTGCATGTGTCCCCGCGGTCTCAAGGGAGGCGAGGGCCTTTATCGCCGCTTGCGGCTTTAATTTAGACATTATGTTTCTTTATTACTAACTCTGACTCTCTCTCTCTCTTTTATATATATATATATATATATATATATATATATATATATATTACTGTTTTATTTTATAGATATCCAATTTTATAAAATATGTAAAAGACGACAATAGTTCTCGTCCTGTAAGTAGTATTTAGTTGATGCTTCTTAATTTATTCTTTTATTCAAAGTGATGATGACAAATCATTCATTTTTTTGTTATGTCTGTAAAAATCTAAATGACTGCTGACGGTCTTGTGTCAAAGCCCGCCCCGTTTAAAATACAGGGTTCTGATTGGTCAGTTGTTTTGAAGTCAGAGGAGGGTCAGGTAACAAGACGTTCATTATTGTCCCGGTGCTGCACTGTTGCTCAAAACCAACTGAGACCTCGATCTGCAGACGGTCAGAGACACGTTTAAGTCTGACGGGTCGTTATTGTGAAGGAAATGTTGTTGGACTGACAGTTGTCTCAGTAAAGACTCGTCTCAGGTCCAGTCCACGCGGCTCTGGACAGACGTCTGTGAGAGGCACATCGTACAACAGCTGCTTCATTAAAACAGAAATGTGTTTGAGTCTGGACCTGAGCCCAGACTCACTGGAGCGAGACTGACTGAACCAGGTCAGAGCCGGCCTCACGAGGATCTCAGCCAACACCCGCCTCTGGAGGGTCAGACCTGGTCCTGGTTTAGACCTGGTTTAGACCTGGTTTAGTCCTGGTTTAGACCTGGTTTAGGCCTGGTTTAGACCTGGTTTAGTCCTGGTTTAGACCTGGTTTAGACCTGGTTTAGACCTGGTTTAGGCCTGGTTTAGACCTGGTTTAGACCTGGTTTAGTCCTGGTTTAGGCCTGGTTTAGACCTGGTTTAGTCCTGGTTTAGACCTGGTTTAGTCCTGGTTTAGACCTGGTTTAGGCCTGGTTTAGACCTGGTTTAGTCCTGGTTTAGACCTGGTTTAGTCCTGGTTTAGACCTGGTTTAGACCTGGTTTAGTCCTGGTTTAGACCTGGTTTAGGCCTGGTTTAGGCCTGGTTTAGACCTGGTTTAGTCCTGGTTTAGACCTGGTTAAGACCTGGTTTAGGCCTGGTTTAGTCCTGGTTTAGACCTGGTTTAGACCTGGTTAAGAACTGGTTTAGACCTGGTTAAGACCTGGTTTAGTCTCAGAGGGGGTCACAGTAGGATCTGGGACAACTCCAGCATCAGTTAAAGACCTGACACTAGAAACGGATTCAGCTGAAGCAGTCTCTGAAGGTCCACAGAGAGACTTAAACTTCCTCTGAGTGTGTCAGAGAGGAACAGCTGCAGGTAATGGCTTCATCTGTGAGTGTCATTTAGTCATTGTTCATTTTCATTTCCATTTTTTTAGATATTTTCCTTTTCTTACTTTCTAGTGCCATTCATCTGATTTTTAAGCTATTTTAGTCATTATTATAGTTTTCAGTGTCGTTTAGATCATTCTGAGCCTAGTCATTCCTGTTTATTACAGATTTAATAAAGCTTTTAGGATAATGCCCCTGGCTTTCATTAATATGAATTTTTTTGGTGATCCAAATAAAATCTTTGCCGACCCACATTTGGAAATCATTGGTTTAGTGGAACATATATAACTCTAGCTAAATATGACTAAAGTGTGGCTTTATAAAAACATGTGGAGCCCAGGACAGCCCTGTTTTCAAATCCTCAAATCCTCCAGAACAAAGACCAGGTCCTGGTCCTGGTCTAAGGCTCAGATCCAGTTTTACCTCTGAACCGTGAACGGGCAGCTTCTCAGTTTTAATAAGATTCTTCAAATAAAGGGGCTCTGTGTCGCCATGGAAACAGCCCCATCACCGAACAAGTTGTGTTTTTATCAAGATGTGTAACTCCATCTCACGCTGAGCCCCTCGACGAGCTGGAGCCATCGATCACTCTGCGACAACTCGAGTCACAACTCAGAGAAAAACTCCAGGAGAGTCTCAGAGTCAGAGTCTCAGAGTCACAGAGTCAGAGAGTCAGAGAGTGTCAGAGTCAGAGAGTGTCAGAGTCAGAGAGTCTCAGAGTCAGAGAGTCAGAGAGTCACAGAGTCACAGAGTCAGAGAGTCAGAGAGTGTCAGAGTCAGAGAGTGTCAGAGTCAGAGAGTGTCAGAGTCAGAGAGTCTCAGAGTCAGAGAGTCTCAGAGTCAGAGTCTCAGAGTCACAGAGTCAGAGAGTCAGAGAGTGTCAGAGTCAGAGAGTGTCAGAGTCAGAGAGTGTCAGAGTCAGAGAGTCTCAGAGTCAGAGAGTGTCAGAGTCAGAGAGTCTCAGAGTCACAGAGTCTCAGAGTCACAGAGTCACAGAGTCAGAGAGTGTCAGAGTCTCAGAGTCACAGAGTCAGAGAGTCTCAGAGTCACAGAGTCTCAGAGTCAGAGAGTGTCAGAGTCAGAGAGTCTCAGAGTCACAGAGTCTCAGAGTCAGAGAGTGTCAGAGTCAGAGAGTCTCAGAGTCACAGAGTCTCAGAGTCAGAGAGTCTCAGAGTCACAAAGTCACAGAGTCTCAGAGTCAGAGAGTCTCAGAGTCACAAAGTCACAGAGTCTCAGAGTCAGAGACGCAGGAGGGACACCACTTCTGTAACTTCCTGGGGCTGAACTGTTTTAAATGATGAGAAGGATGTGTGAGGTCAGATTTCTAATGAAGGCACCTCAGGTTTGTAGCGAACTGTGTAATTTAATTTATTTGTTTATTTGATTGGGACAGTGCATGTTAATGAACATATATGAGACACAACCACATGAACGTAAACATGACAGATTGTAGCCGTAGGATAATTTCCATCCGTTGTCCAAACATTCTCACACCATTCACCAGAGTATCAATCACACACATTCATTCACCAGTGCTGTGTCAAAAGCAGTGTGTTTCCTCTGGACTGACCTCTGCGTCGACCCCTGAACTCTCTTCTGTCACAGGTCACAGTCTGGGGTTAATGTGTGAGTTCTATCTGATCAACCCAACAGGAGGACGCTGACCCCTGGAGGTACATCAGGGTATTTCAGATGATTATTTGTCATTATTTACAGGAGAAAACATTACATAATTGAGTTCTGTGGACGATGGGAGGGTTTAGACACAGACGTCCGTCCGTCACAAATACTGAAGACCTTTACAAATGTGTCTGTCTCGTTCTCCTGCAGCTGCTGGACTCATGTACTTCTGTTCTGACAAGATTCAGCTCCAGGGCTTTGTTCTCACATTAGACATTACATTATATTCATTTAATAATCTAATGTCACACGGTTTATATTTAATAATTCTGCTGAGAACCTTTTCTCTCCTAAAAGTATTTGTTCAGTCACTTTAGGTTCCTCTCCAGATTTGAAAAGATCCTTTCCGTTTCAGGGCTTCACTGTGAGTGTCTCTGCAGAGGCTCAGTTTACAGTTGAACTGGAGAAATACAAGAATCAGACTGAAGTAAGGCCTATAGAGACTTATTATTATTAATATAGAGTTAATACATGTTTTAAATCATTATAACACTCTTTAGGCATCTGCGGCAAGAGGCGTCTGCGGCAAGAGGCGTCTGCGGCAGGAGGCGTCTGCGGCAGGAGGCGTCTGAGACAGGAGGCGTCTGCGGCAGGAGGCGTCTGCGACAGGAGGCGTCTGAGACAGGGGCGCCTGCGACAGGGCGTCTGCGGCTGGCGGCAGGGGCGCTCTGCGGCAGGGGCGTCTGCGGCGAGGTGGCGCTGGCGACAGGTGGCGCTCTGGCAGGAGGCGCCTGCGACAGGGGCGCCTGCGGCAGGGGCGCTGCGGTGGCATGTGGCGCCTGGGCGGCAGGTGGCGCTCTGGCGGCAGGGGCGCCTCATGGCAGGTCGGTGGCGTCTGCGGCAGGTGGCGTCTGCGACAGGCGCTCTGCGACAGGTGGCGTCATGACAGGAGGCGTCTGCGGCAGGGGGCGTCTGCGGCAGGTGGCGTCTGCGGCAGGTGGCGTCTGCGACAGGTGGCGTCTGCGACAGGAGGCGTCTGCGACAGGAGGCGTCTGCGACAGGTGGCGTCTGCGACAGGTGGCGTCTGCGACAGGTGGCGTCTGACAGGTGGCGTCTGAGACAGGTGGCGTCTGAGACAGGTGGCGCCTGGCGTCTGCGACAGGCGTCTGCGACAGGAGGCGTCTGCGACAGGAGGCGTCTGCGACAGGAGGCGTCTGCGACAGGAGGCGTCTGCGACAGGAGGCGTCTGCGACAGGTCACTGTGAGGAGAAGACTGTTTTAATGTGATCAACTTTAAAATGTTTGTAGAGGAAAAAATAAAACTGAATCGAAAGGTTGAACATATTCTTCACGAGACATACCATTCACTTGAGCAGAATAAAACCTGCTCCAGAGAAAAGCTCAGAGTGAGGCTCTGTTCCAGTTTCTGCTTCTGATACTTTACCGTCTAATATGTTTTACCAAAGCGGAGCGGCTAAAAATAGTGCCAAGAGATGAAAGCGACAGGTAGAGGTCCACTGATCATCCACATCTGTAATAAACTATAAAACTGTATAAACAGAGGTTGTCCTTTTATTTAGTAATTATTCATTAAAGCCTTTATTTAGTTTATTTGTTTATTTATTTGGATCCCCATTGGCTGTGCCCCATAGAAACAGCTAATCTTCCTGGGGTCCATTAGAAAAGAAGTTCACAGTTGTTTTCATGCGGCAGTGGCTCAGTGGTAGAGCGGCCGTCCTTCAACCGGAAGGTAGTAGGTTCGATTCCCGCTCGCCCCACAGTTCATACTGTCGTTGTGTCCTTGGGCAAGACACTTAACCCACCTTGCCTCCAGTGTCCGTAGCACTGGTGTATGAATGTGTGTGACTGTAGAGGTGTGTTTGGTGGTGGTAGGAGAAGGTTGAGCGCCGTGTGAATGGCAGCCCCCATCTCTGTCTGCCCCAGGTGTGAATGTGTGTGAATAGGAAGCAGCAATGAGTGGAAGCACGATGTAAAGTGCTTTGGGTGAGAAGGGTGCAAAAATGTGCTATATAAATGCATTACCATTTACCATGATTACAAACCGTTACCTGTCAGGTGCTACTTTCACTTTTAAGGCTGTCCCAAAACCAGTATCCTCTGTCCATGACCGCCCCCTACAGCACAGACTTTATCTGGACCTGGACCAAGTCTGGACTTAGACAAAAACCCCACAGTGAGTGATTTTCCCAAAATAACTTTCATTTTGTTGGTTTGTAAAAAATATCAGCATCAAGAACAAAACAATCTCATTTGTGTTTTTCACATTTATATTTCTGTAAGAGTTAAGAACAGATTAAAGGCAGAAGTGAAATGTAAAAGAAAGAGCCGATGAACTGAAAGTATAGCTGCAGCAGAGATTAGACACTGATATAAGTTTTATACATCATTTTAAACGGTTTAGACCTGGTTTACTCCCAGTAGGCACACCGTGCTCAACCAGGTCTAAACCAGGTCTAAACCAGGTCTAAACCAGGTCTAAACCAGGTCTAAACCAGGTCTAAACCACGACTAAACCAGGTCTAAACCAGGTCTAAACCAGGACTAAACCAGGACTAAACCAGGTCTAAACCAGGTCTAAACCAGGAATAAACCAGGTCTAAATCAGGTCTAAACCAGGACTAAACCAGGACTAAACCAGGTCTAAACCAGGTCTAAACCAGGACTAAACCAGGACTAAACCAGGACTAAACCAGGTCTAAACCAGGTCTAAACAAGGTCTAAACCAGGTCTAAACCAGGACTAAACCAAGTCTAAACCACGACTAAACCAGGTCTAAACCAGGACTAAACCAGGACTAAACCAGGTCTAAACCAGGACTAAACCAGGACTAAACCAGGACTAAACCAGGTCTAAACCAGGTCTAAACCAGGTCTAAACCAGGTCTAAACCACGACTAAACCAGGTCTAAACCAGGACTAAACCAGGACTAAACCAGGTCTAAACCAGGACTAAACCAGGACTAAACCAGGACTAAACCAGGTCTAAACCAGGTCTAAACCAGGTCTAAACCAGGTCTAAACCAGGTCTAAACCAAGTCTAAACCACGACTAAACCAGGTCTAAACCAGGACTAAACCAGGACTAAACCAGGTCTAAACCAGGACTAAACCAGGACTAAACCAGGACTAAACCAGGTCTAAACCAGGTCTAAACCAGGTCTAAACCAGGTCTAAACCACGACTAAACCAGGTCTAAACCAGGACTAAACCAGGACTAAACCAGGTCTAAACCAGTTCTAAACCAAGTCTAAACCAGGACTAAACCAGGACTAAACCAGGACTAAACCAGGACTAAACCAGGTCTAAACCAGGTCTAAACCAGGAATAAACCAGGTCTAAACCAGGAATAAACCAGGTCTAAACCAGGACTAAACCAGGACTAAACCAGGTCTAAACCAGGACTAAACCAGGACTAAACCAGGTCTAAACCAGGACGAAACCAGGACTAAACCAGGTCTAAACCAGGTCTAAACCAGGAATAAACCAGGTCTAAATCAGGTCTAAACCAGGACTAAACCAGGACTAAACCAGGTCTAAACCAGGTCTAAACCAGGACTAAACCAGGACTAAACCAGGACTAAACCAGGTCTAAACCAGGTCTAAACCAGGTCTAGGCCAGGACTAAACCAGGACTAAACCAGGTCTAAACCAGGACTAAACCAGGACTAAACCAGGTCTAAACCAGGACTAAACCAGGACTAAACCAGGTCTAAACCAGGTCTAAACCAGGTCTAAACCAGGAATAAACCAGGTCTAAACCAGGACTAAACCAGGACTAAACCAGGACTAAACCAGGACTAAACCAGGTCTAAACCAGGACTAAACCAGGACTAAACCAGGTCTAAACCAGGTCTAAACCAGGAATAAACCAGGTCTAAATCAGGTCTAAACCAGGACTAAACCAGGACTAAACCAGGTCTAAACCAGGTCTAAACCAGGACTAAACCAGGACTAAACCAGGACTAAACCAGGTCTAAACCAGGTCTAAACAAGGTCTAAACCAGGTCTAAACCAGGTCTAAACCGGGTCTAAACCAGGTCTAAACCAGGTCTAGGCCAGGACTAAACCAGGACTAAACCAGGACTAAACCAGGACTAAACCAGGTCTAAACCAGGTCTAGGCCAGGACTAAACCAGGACTAAACCAGGACTAAACCAGGACTAAACCAGGACTAAACCAGGACTAAACCAGGTCTAAACCAGGTCTAAACCAGGTCTAAACCAGGTCTAGGCCAGGACTAAACCAGGTCTAAACCAGGTCTAAACCAGGACTAAACCAGGTCTAAACCAGGGCTAAACCAGGTCTAAACAAGGTCTAAACCAGGTCTAAACCAGGACTAAACCAGGACTAAACCAGGACTAAACCAGGTCTAAACCAGGTCTAGGCCAGGACTAAACCAGGACTAAACCAGGTCTAAACCAGGTCTAAACAAGGTCTAAACCAGGTCTAAACCAGGACTAAACCAGGTCTAAACCAGGTCTAAACCAGGTCTAAACCAGGTCTAGGCCAGGACTAAACCAGGACTAAACCAGGTCTAAACCAGGTCTAAACCAGGTCTAAACCAGGTCTAAACCAGGTCTAGGCTAGGACTAAACCAGGACTAAACCAGGTCTAAACCAGGTCTAAACAAGGTCTAAACCAGGTCTAAACCAGGTCTAAACCAGGACTAAACCAGGACTAAACCAGGACTAAACCAGGACTAAACCAGGTCTAAACCAGGACTAAACCAGGTCTAAACCAGGACTAAACCAGGTCTAAACCAGGTCTAAACCAGGACTAAACCAGGACTAAACCAGGTCTAGGCCAGGACTAAATCAGGTCTAAACCAGGACTAAATCAGGTCTAAACCAGGTCTAAACCAGGACTAAACCAGGACTAAACCAGGTCTAGGCCAGGACTAAACCAGGTCTAAACCAGGTCTAAACCAGGTCTAAACCAGGTCTAAACCAGGTCTAAACCAGGTCTAAACCAGGACTAAACCAGGTCTAAACCAGGACTAAACCAGGACTAAACCAGGTCTAAACCAGGACTAAACCAGGACTAAACCAGGTCTAAACCAGGTCTAAACCAGGAATAAACCAGGTCTAAATCAGGTCTAAACCAGGACTAAACCAGGACTAAACCAGGTCTAAACCAGGTCTAAACCAGGACTAAACCAGGACTAAACCAGGACTAAACCAGGTCTAAACCAGGTCTAAACAAGGTCTAAACCAGGTCTAAACCAGGACTAAACCAGGACTAAACCAGGACTAAACCAGGTCTAAACCAGGTCTAAACCAGGTCTAAACCAGGTCTAGGCCAGGACTAAACCAGGACTAAACCAGGTCTAAACCAGGTCTAAACAAGGTCTAAACCAGGTCTAAACCAGGACTAAACCAGGACTAAACCAGGACTAAACCAGGTCTAAACCAGGTCTAGGCCAGGACTAAACCAGGACTAAACCAGGTCTAAACCAGGTCTAAACAAGGTCTAAACCAGGTCTAAACCAGGTCTAAACCAGGTCTAGGCCAGGACTAAACCAGGACTAAACCAGGTCTAAACCAGGTCTAAACCAGGTCTAAACCAGGTCTAAACCAGGTCTAGGCTAGGACTAAACCAGGACTAAACCAGGTCTAAACCAGGTCTAAACAAGGTCTAAACCAGGTCTAAACCAGGTCTAAACCAGGACTAAACCAGGACTAAACCAGGACTAAACCAGGACTAAACCAGGTCTAAACCAGGACTAAACCAGGTCTAAACCAGGACTAAACCAGGTCTAAACCAGGTCTAAACCGGGTCTAAACCAGGTCTAAACCAGGACTAAACCAGGTCTAAACCAGGTCTAAACCAGGTCTAAACCAGGACTAAACCAGGACTAAACCAGGTCTAAACCAGGACTAAACCAGGTCTAAACCGGGTCTAAACCAGGACTAAACCAGGTCTAAACCAGGACTAAACCAGGACTAAACCAGGTCTAAACCAGGTCTAAACCAGGACTAAACCAGGTCTAAACCAGGTCTAAACCAGGTCTAAACCAGGACTAAACCAGGTCTAAACCAGGTCTAAACCAGGTCTAAACCAGGACTAAACCAGGTCTAAACCAGGTCTAAACCAGGACTAAACATGGTCTAAACCAGGACTAAACCAGGACTAAACCAGGTCTAAACCAGGTCTAAACCAGGTCTAAACCAGGAATAAACCAGGTCTAAACCAGGACTAAACCAGGACTAAACCAGGTCTAGGCCAGGACTAAATCAGGTCTAAACCAGGACTAAATCAGGTCTAAACCAGGTCTAAACCAGGTCTAAACCAGGACTAAATCAGGTCTAAACCAGGTCTAAACCAGAACCAGAACTAAACCAGGACTAAACCAGGTCTAAACCAGGTCTAAACCAGGTCTAAACCAGGACTAAACCAGAACCAGAACTAAACCAGGTCTAATCCAGGTTTAAACCAGGACTAAACCAGGTCTAAACCAGGTCTAAACCAGAACCAGAACTAAACCAGGTCTAATCCAGGTTTAAACCAGGACTAAACCAGGTCTAAACCAGGTCTAAACCAGGACTAAACCAGGTCTAATCCAGGTTTAAACCAGGACTAAACCAGGTCTAATCCAGGTCTAAACCAGGACTAAATCAGGTCTAAACCAGGTCTAAACCAGAACCAGAACTAAACCAGGACTAAACCAGGTCTAAACCAGGTCTAAACCAGGTCTAAACCAGGACTAAACCAGGTCTAATCCAGGTTTAAACCAGGACTAAACCAGGACTAAACCAGGTCTAATCCAGGACTAAACCAGGACAAAACCAGGTCTAAACCAGGACTAAACCAGGTCTAAACCTGGTCTAAACCAGGACTAAATCAGGTCTAAACCAGGTCTAAACCAGAACCAGAACTAAACCAGGACTAAACCAGGACTAAACTAGGTCTAAACCAGGTCTAAACCAGGTCTAAATCAGGTCTAAACCAGGACTAAACCAGGTCTAAACCAGGTCTAAACCAGGTCTAAACCAGGACTAAATCAGGTCTAAACCAGGTCTAAACCAGAACCAGAACTAAACCAGGACTAAACCAGGACTAAACTAGGTCTAAACCAGGTCTAAACCAGGACTAAACCAGGACTAAATCAGGTCTAAACCAGGACTAAACCAGGACTAAACTAGGTCTAAACCAGGTCTAAACCAGAACTAAACCAGGACTAAACCAGGACTAAACTAGGTCTAAACCAGGACTAAACCAGGTCTAAACCAGGTCTAAACCAGGTCTAAACCATGACTAAACCAGGACTAAACCAGGTCTAAACCAGGTCTAAACCAGGTCTAAACCATGACTAAACCAGGTCTAAACCAGGTCTAAATCAGGTCTAAACCAGGACTAAACCAGGACTAAACCAGGTCTAAACCAGGTCTAAACCAGGTCTAAACCAGGACTAAATCAGGTCTAAACCAGGTCAAAACCAGAACCAGAACTAAACCAGGACTAAACCAGGACTAAACTAGGTCTAAACCAGGTCTAAACCAGGACTAAACCAGGACTAAATCAGGTCTAAACCAGGACTAAACCAGGACTAAACTAGGTCTAAACCAGGTCTAAACCAGAACTAAACCAGGACTAAACCAGGACTAAACCAGGACTAAACCAGGACTAAACCAGGTCTAAACCAGGTCTAAACCAGGTCTAAACCATGACTAAACCAGGACTAAACTAGGTCTAAACCAGGTCTAAACCAGGACTAAACCAGGTCTAAACCATGACTAAACCAGGACTAAATAAGGTCTAAACCAGGTCTAAACCAGGTCTAAACCATGACTAAACCAGGACTAAACCAGGTCTAAACCAGGTCTAAACCAGGTGTAAACCAGGTCTAAACCAGGACTAAACCATGACTAAACCAGGTCTAAACCAGGTGTAAACCAGGTGTAAACCAGGTCTAAACCAGTACTAAACCAGGTCTAAACCAGGTCTAAACCAGGTCTAAACCAGGTCTAAACCAGGTCTAAACCATGACTAAACCAGGACTAAACCAGGTCTAAACCAGGTCTAAACCAGGACTAAACCAGGTCTAAACCAGGTGTAAACCAGGTCTAAACCAGGTCTAAACCAGGACTAAACCAGGTCTAAACCAGGTCTAAACCAGGTCTAAACCATGACTAAACCAGGTCTAAACCAGGTCTAAACCAGGTCTAAACCAGGTCTAAACCAGGACTAAATCAGGTCTAAACCAGGTCTAAACCAGGACTAAATCAGGTCTAAACCAGGTCTAAACCAGGTCTAAACCAGGACTAAATAAGGTCTAAACCAGGTCTCAACCATGACTAAACCAGGACTAAACCAGGTCTAAACCAGGACTAAATCAGGTCTAAACCAGGTCTAAACCATGACTAAACCAGGACTAAACCAGGTCTAAACCAGGACTAAATCAGGTCTAAACCAGGTCTAAACCAGGTCTAAACCAGGACTAAACCAGGTCTAAACCAGGTCTAAACCAGGTCTAAACCAGGTCTAAACCAGGACTAAACCAGGTCTAAACCAGGTCTAAACCAGGTCTAAACCAGGTCTAAACCAGGACTAAATCAGGTCTAAACCAGGTCTAAACCAGGACTAAATCAGGTCTAAACCAGGTCTAAACCAGGTCTAAACCAGGACTAAACCAGGTCTAAACCAGGTCTAAACCAGGTCTAAACCAGGTCTAAACCAGGACTAAATCAGGTCTAAACCAGGTCTAAACCAGGACTAAATAAGGTCTAAACCAGGTCTAAACCACGTCTAAACCAGGACTAAATAAGGTCTAAACCAGGTCTAAACCATGACTAAACCAGGACTAAACCAGGTCTAAACCATGACTAAACCAGGACTAAACCAGGTCTAAACCAGGTCTAAACCATGACTAAACCAGGTCTAAACCAGGTCTAAACCAGGTCTAAACCAGGTCTAAACCAGGACTAAACCAGGTCTAAACCAGGTCTAAACCAGGACTAAACCAGGACTAAATCAGGTCTAAACCAGGTCTAAACCAGGACTAAATCAGGTCTAAACCAGGTCTAAACCAGGTCTAAACCAGGACTAAATAAGGTCTAAACCAGGTCTAAACCATGACTAAACCAGGTCTAAACCAGGTCTAAACCAGGACTAAACCAGGTCTAAACCAGGTCTAAACCAGGTCTAAACCATGACTAAACCAGGTCTAAACCAGGTCTAAACCATGACTAAACCAGGTCTAAACCAGGTCTAAACCAGGACTAAACCAGGTCTAAACCAGGTCTAAACCAGGTCTAAACCATGACTAAACCAGGACTAAACCAGGTCTAAACCAGGTCTAAACCAGGTCTAAACCAGGTCTAAACCATGACTAAACCAGGTCTAAACCAGGTCTAAACCAGGACTAAACCAGGTCTAAACCAGGTCTAAACCAGGTCTAAACCATGACTAAACCAGGTCTAAACCAGGTCTAAACCATGACTAAACCAGGTCTAAACCAGGTCTAAACCAGGACTAAACCAGGTCTAAACCAGGTCTAAACCAGGTCTAAACCATGACTAAACCAGGACTAAACCAGGTCTAAACCAGGTCTAAACCAGGTCTAAACCAGGTCTAAACCAGGTCTAGGCCAGGACTAAATAAGGTCTAAACCAGGTCTAAACCAGGTCTAAACCAGGACTAAACCAGGTCTAAACCAGGTCTAAACCAGGACTAAATCAGGTCTAAACCAGGTCTAAACCAGGACTAAATCAGGTCTAAACCAGGTCTAAACCAGGTCTAAACCAGGACTAAACCAGGACTAAATAAGGTCTAAACCAGGTCTAAACCATGACTAAACCAGGTCTAAACCAGGTCTAAACCAGGACTAAACCAGGTCTAAACCAGGTCTAAACCAGGTCTAAACCATGACTAAACCAGGACTAAACCAGGTCTAAACCAGGTCTAAACCAGGTCTAAACCAGGTCTAAACCAGGTCTAGGCCAGGACTAAATAAGGTCTAAACCAGGTCTAAACCAGGTCTAAACCAGGACTAAACCAGGTCTAAACCAGGTCTAAACCAGGACTAAATCAGGTCTAAACCAGGTCTAAACCAGGACTAAACCAGGTCTAAACCAGGTCTAAACCAGGACTAAAACAGGTCTAAACCAGAACTAAACCAGGTCTAAACCAGGTCTAAACCAGGACTAAACCAGGTCTAAACCAGGTCTAAACCAGGACTAAATCAGGTCTAAACCAGGACTAAACCAGGACTAAACCAGGTCTAAACCAGGTCTAAACCAGGACTAAACCAGGACTAAACCAGGACTAAACTCCATCACCCACAATATTAGACTTGAGACGCCAGCCATTGTCCACTGTTTACCGGGGGCCAGGGCTTCCGACATAGAGGCTAACCTTAGGGTGCTGACATCACACAGGAAGGGAGAGTTTCCCAGGACACATACTCGCACTCCATACAAGCAGATAGTTATTCATGTCGGCACCAATAATGTGAGAATGAGGCAGACTGAGGTAACCAAAGATAGCCTAGCTAGGACTTTTGAACTAGGGAACAAGATGAGTCGACATCGATTAACTGTCTCTGGCCCCCTCCCTGTAAGGGGTAGTGATGAACAGTATAGCAGACTAGTTTCCATGAACCGGTGGCTGGCCCGGCATTGTAGTCAGAAAGGTTATGGTTTTGTGGATAACTGGTCTTCTTTCTGGGGCCGCCCAGGCCTGCTGAGGGCAGACGGCCTGCATCCTACTGAACAAGGTGCTGCCATTTTGTCTAGTAATATAGACAGGTGCATTCAATGTCCTCAGGTTATTATAATGGCTGGCCCGGCATTGTAGTCAGAAAGGTTATGGTTTGTGGATCACACTGGCCGTAGCTGGGTACTCGCCACACCTGGCTGAGGGCAGACGGCCACACTGGCCTGCTAGGTACACAGGTGCTGGCCATTTTGTACTAGTAATATAGACAGGTGCATTCACATGTCACTCAGGCTGTACTGCTGTAGGTACTCACACTGGCCTAGCTGTAGGTACACACCACACTGGCCAGAACTGTTAGGTACTGCTCGACAGGTACTGCCACTGGCTGTAGGTACACACTCACACTGGCCGTAGCTGTAGGTACTCCCTCACACTGGCCGTAGCTGTAGGTACACGCTCACACTGGCCATAGCTATAGGGACACACTCACACTGGCCGTAGCTGTAGGTACTCCTCACACCATTTAAACATATTAATATAAAAGACAAAACCTAATGTCAGACACACACACACAGGTGTATAAAGACACACCATAAAAAGACGTAGGTGTCTGTTATCGGAGGATACAGAGTCTGAGGAGGAGCCTCCAAGGCCAGACAGAAATGACATCAGGTATGGGGTACCATTTGTGCCAAAATATATGGCCGTAGCTGTAGGTACACACTGGCAGCGAGAGAGGCCGTGGCGCGCTAGAAAGACAACAAACCTGGATAACACAACCACACTGGTCCAGCTGGAGGACTACATTGACAAATGTTTCAATAGAATATGTACAATGGGCCGATCACGCAAAGCCAAAAAACCCCGCACTTCGGACTCTCCCATATCAACCGATTCTTCATCATCACCAACATCCACTCCTATCAAAACAAACTGCTGTTCGGACATACTCTTATCAATCAACGAGCGCCTATCTAACTTGGATTCTAGACTTTCACTAATCAAGTACTTCATAAAGAATTCCAAAATCTTCGTTATAGCCTGGAATACAGTCAACAACAAGTCGATTCGCTCACAGAAGAAAACAAATCATTTAAAAACTCCATAGCCACACTCACCGCTAAACTCTCCACGGTAAACACTCAGCTCACCTCCGTCACTGCTGAGAACAAAGTTATGCAAGAAACCATCCTGGATTTACAGTCACGAAGTATGAGAGACAATTTAATTATTTCCGCATGGCGAATCATCCACCGGACCGAAAAAAATCTGTTAAGGACTTCATGGTTAACATGGCAGCGAGAGGAGACGTGGCAGCGCTAGAAAGACAACAAACCTGGATAACGACTCGAACCTGGTCCAGCTGGAGGACTACATTGACAAATGTTTCAATAGAATATGTACAATGGGCCGATCACCCAAAAACCCCTGGCTTCGGACTCTCCCATATCAACCGATTCTTCATCATCACCAACATCCACTCCTATCAAAACAAACTGCTGTTCGACATACTCTTATCAATCAACGAGCGCCTATCTAACTTGGATTCTAGACTTTCACTAATCAAAGTACTTCATAAAGAATTCCAAAATCTTGTTATAGCCTGGAATACAGTCAACAACAAGTCGATTCGCCACAGAAGAAAACAAATCATTTAAACACACTCCATAGCCACACTCACCGCTAAACTCTCCACGGTAAACACTCAGCTCACACACACACACACACTGCTGAGAACAAAGTTATGCAAGAAACCATCCTGGATTTACAGTCACTAAGTATGAGAGACAATTTAATTATTTCCGCATCACAATCATCCACACGAAGACACACACACACACACACACACACACACACACACACACACACACACACACACACACACACACACACACACACACATACACACACACACACACACACACACACACACACACACACACACACACACACACACACACACATACACACACACACACACACACACACATACACACACACACACACACACACACACATTACACACACACACACACACACACACACACATACACACACACACACACACACACACACACACACACACACATACACACACACACACACACACAGTACACACACACACACACACACACACACACACACACACACACACACACACACACACATACACACACACACACACACACACACACACACACACACACACACACACACATACACACACATACACACACACACACACACACATACACACACACACACACACACACACACACACACACACACACACACACACACACACACACACACACACACACACACACACACACACACACACAACCACATTCACATCCATGCACACAGACTTATGTTCAAACAATATAATTGTGAAATACACACTATCTTCATGCAGCTAAAATTCTTAACCTGGAACATTCGTGGAGTTGCTTCACAAATAAAAAAAAAAAAAGTCCTAAATTACCTAAAAAATACGCAAGCAGATATATGTCTAATACAGGAAACACACTTCTCCCAATCTACACAAAACAGCTTAAAAACTACACATTTTAACCACTGTTTTTCCTCCTACTATAACTCAAAACAAAGAGGAGTTTGCATATTAATAAACAAAAAAATACAATTTAACCATCATACAACCATTTCAGATCCTGAAGGCCGTTTTATCATTATTAATATTTCAATTAACAATAAACCAATCACTATTGGCAACATTTATGGACCAAATTCTGACGATCCCTCCTTCTTTTCAAATTTTTTTACCTCTTTCTCAAATCTTTCCAGCGGCTCAATAATTATAGGGGGAGACTTTAATACGGTAATCAATCCATCATTGGACAGGTCAAAATATAAAGGCAAATCCTGGCAGTCCTCCCAAACAATAAAACAGTTCATGAGTGATTTTGGTCTAGGCGATGGTTGGAGGCTACAACACCCACTTGACAGAGAATATACTTTTTATTCTAATGTCCACCAAACCTACTCCCGCATTGATCTCTTTTTAACCAGTAACTCAATCATACCAAATATCATAGAAACCAAAATTCATCCCATCAATATTAGTGACCATTCTCCTGTAACTCTCACATGGATCCCATCTGTAATGCAAAAACACCCCACCAGATGGCGTTTTAACATATCTCTATTGAAAGACTCAGAATTTGACAGTTACTTCAAGAGAGAGGGCATCCTTCCTTGAAATAAATGACTCTCCAAAGTCGCCAGCATCACTGCTCTGGGAGACATGGAAAGTAGTATTACGGGAAAAATCATATCATATTCAGTCCATAAAAAAGAAGGAAAAAGAAAAAGAAGACCAACTGGAAGAAACAATAAAAAATTAGAAATTTTACACGCAAATAACCAATCGGAAACCATCTATAAAGAATTAAGAGAAAATAAATTTTTGCTTAATGAAATAATAAACAAAAGAAACCAGTTTTGATTCACAGACTTCGCTGAAACTTTTCATCACAGCAATAAATCCGGAAAATATTTAGCCAGTCAAATTAAAAGAAATAAAGAAAAACAGCTATAACATCCATTAGAAACTCAGCAGGAAGCTAACCAATTCACCTATCGAGATAAACAAAATATTTGAAGAATACTATACAAAATTATACTCATCTGATATGGACCCAAATCAAGAAGACATAAACCAATTCCTTGATAACATCATTTTACCAAAACTCAACACAGAACAAATTACCTCTCTCGAATTACCAATCACTGAAAAAGAACTTCACTCTGCGTTGAAACATATGCATAATAATAAAGCACCAGGACCGGATGGCTTCCCCGCTGAGTTCTACGAACATTTTTGGTCAACTTTATACCCACTATTCAGTAGAACAATAACGGAAATAAAACAAAATGCTAAATTCCCATCCCACATGAATACAGCGCTTATATCACTCATTCCTAAACCTAACAAAGACAATACCCTCACATCTAACTACCGTCCTATTTCACTTATAAATGTCGACATAAAAATAATTAGCAAAGCATTATCTCATAGAATTGAGAAAATTATATCATATATCATCATCCTGATCAGACCGGCTTTATAAAAGGTAGACACGCATCTAACAATACCCGTAGATTATATAATTTAATGCATTACTCATCAGTACAACAGAAAGATACTCTTATTGCCACATTAGATGCTGAAAAAGCTTTTGATAGGGTTAACTGGAAATTTTTATTCACCACACTACAGAAATTTGGCTTTGGAGAGTCATTTATTAATTGGATTAAGATTTTATATACATCACCTTCTGCCACAGTCACAACCAATGGACTAACATCACAAAGCTTCACACTGCACAGGGGGACAAGGCAGGGATGTCCACTCTCTCATCTCTGTTTACTATTTTTATTGAACCTCTAGCAGCAGCTATCCTTCAAAATTCAGTAATCAAAGGTATTGAAACACCACAACAAACACATAAAATCTCACTTTATGCAGATGATATTCTACTATTTATACAAGAACCCCTAGCATCTATTCAAGAAATAATTAAAATAATCCAGTCATTTTCAAAAATTTCAGATTACGCAATAAACTGGAACAAATCTTCCATCCTCCCTTTACATAGAACCAAATGGGATGTGGCACCCCACCAAGCACTTATACCTATATGTCACAATCACATTACTTACTTAGGTATTAAGATTTCCTCCAGACTGTCAGAATTGTTAACACTCAACTTCACACCAATGTTAAAAAAAATAGAAGACGACTTGCTTCGATGGCTCAACCTTCCAATCTCCATAATTGGCAGGATAGCAGTAATTAAGATGACAATTTTACCAAAAATGAATTATTTATTCTCAATGATTCCAACCCACCCCACACTCACCTGGTTTAAATCACTAGACTCTATTATCACTCACTTCTATTGGAAAAACAAAACGCCAAGGATAAAACTCACCACACTACAAAAAAAACAAGGATCAAGGAGGGCTAGAAACACCAAATTTTCATTATTACTCAATGGCGAACCAACTGCAATACATATACAAATGGATACACCCCAGCCAATCTGATACTATATGGCTAGATATAGAACAATCACTATGCAAAGAATTAATTATAGCTGACATACCATTCCTTACCAAATCAATCAAACAACACACGTTTTAATGCTGTAACTATAGCTTCCACTCTGACAGCCTGGTGGAAATTTCACCAAATCACAAACTCTATATTAGCTCCATCTAACCTCACCCCACTGTGGAACAACCGGGACTTTATAAGCAAAAAAATACTGAACTTTCACACATGGGCTGAAAGGGGTATCACCCACATTAAACATATTTTCAAATCTAACATGCTAACAACATTTCCGAAATTGGCCCAGGAGTTTGGCATCGGGAGCAATGAATTTTAAAATACCTACAACTCAAATCCTCTGTTCTGGCCAAAATAAACATCAGATCCATAAATTTAGAACTTCCACAAGTAATAGCAGACTTTGTTAATATTTCTTTTCCAAAAAAACTTCTATCTAAAATATACAAAATCATTTCAAATCAATTTCAGATTATATACTTACCAACAATAAAATGGGAAAATGATCTTTCAATAGCTCCTGATGCCAACTTCTGGACCCAAATCTGTAAAAACATTTATCTCATGTCCAAAAATGCCAATCTTCAATTAATACAATACAAAACACTCCATAGAACACATTACTCGGGCAATAGATTAGCTAAAATGGGTTTCACATCAGAAGTTTGCACTCATTGCAACCACAACTCTATAGATACATACATCCATGCAATCTGGCACTGCACTCCAATCAAACACTTTTGGGAAGAGGTCACACAGTCACTATCCACTATAGCTGGCTGCCACATCCCGCTATCGCCTCTCTCTTGCTTGCTGGGGACCTCACAATAATTACCAATAAAAATATAAACTCTAAAATGCTCCTCATAGCTCTAACCATCGCCAAGAAAAATATCCTCATGAATTGGAAAACTCGTAACAACATGCACATTAACCACTGGAAAAATCTCATTGCAGACTTCATTTCAATGGAATATATCTCCCTTATAATTACGAATCGGAAACCGACCTCTACCATCCAACACTTTCTGATCTTTTACAACTATGAATCCCTTCTCTCCTCTCAACTCCGACCCTTCTTTCCTTTTAATCAATTTACCGATATTTCTGAATCTTTGTTATTTTTGCCACCAATGATTGATATTAATTATTATTATTAGTATTGTTGTTGTTGTTATTTGTTGTTGTTAGTATTATTGTTGTTGTTATCAACTTGTTAATAAAAAAAAAAAAAAAAAAAAAAATATGTTTATGTGTACGTTGCATATGTATTTGAGAGGTCTTTTGTTTGTGTAAATTACCGGTGAGCTTTATTTGTGTCCAGTCGTTGCACTTGCTGTCATGACCATGCTCTTCCAGTTGTGCTAATGTGTCGTTAGCTGCTGTCTATGTAGTTTCAGTTTGCAACTTGTCATTGCTTTGTGTGTTTGCTCTCATCAATTTGCTGTCGTCTTGGGACGTCTATGTAATATCCGGGTAATACTAATACAAAGTATTGGGGCGTATGGGGCGGCAGTAGCTCAGTGGGTAGAGCGGCTGTCCTTCAACCGGAAGGTAGTAGGTTCGATTCCCGCTCGCCCCACAGTTCATACTGTCGTTGTGTCCTTGGGCAAGACACTTAAACCACCTTGGAGCGCTGTCCGGCAGCTGCACCGGTGTGGTCTGCAACCTTAGTGTGTCTTCTATGTATAAAAAATGTAATAGGTTGCACCACCCTCTCACATTTCACTGCTGGTTATATATGCTGTATGTAATTTGGTATGTGACGAATAAAGTAATCTTAATCTTAAGTAGGCTATTAACACAAAGTCAGCCAGGCAGTCATAAATTTGCCCTTAAGCTGTAAATAATAGCATTAAAATTGACGGACACAACAGTAGCCTACTCAATTCCAATCTTAGGGCTGTGTTTACAAATATTATGATTTTCACACCACAACAACATTATAAACCTTTTATTAAAAGCATGCAACTGAAGAATTCGTGGTGTGGAAATATGCCCCCTGGGCATTATAAACAGGCCTGGACACATTTGACCATTTGAAATCATCAAACAATGGTTGCTGTAAAGTACAGGGTGGCTGTGAGATTCTTTTAATTTAATTTAATATTGTGGTCACTACTGTAGCAAGTGATTAAGAAAGGCATATTCTTTGTACTAGAAATCTAAATCCAACTCTTTTAATCCCCATGCACGGACATGCAGTTGTTGGGTCACTTCAGATTAGTTGATTTGGATTTCTGCCCTTGACTGATTGCAGAGCAGTCAGGAAGGTGGAGTTCTTGTGACATCCCGTCTTGTCTCAGACGTCCACTGGCTGCTCTGTTGTTCCAAAACAGATGTGAGAATTTGCCTCCACGATTTGTGTTGAACTGAAGGAAGTACTAAAGTATTTGGCCTCTGTACACTTTTCCACATACTGTAGGTGTTTGTGATCACTTGGCACCACCTGAGACGAAAAGAAAACAACCACCAAATTTCAGATGTTTATATTATTCATATTATTTATAGTACTGCTAATCTCAAACTGCTGCCGAGTTGAAACCAGATGCAAAATGTGCCTGTGGAAAACTCACCCTTATTTTTACCGCCCCATTAGGTGGTATTTTTTGTTTTGTAATATTTTGTAAATATGTCAATTGGTAAGTAAATGCTTTTAACTGCACTGGACCGCTTCTGTGGTTTTATTTTGTTTGGCGTTTAATGCTTAGTGGCCTCTTAGAAGGGGTGCTTAAAGATGGCTTCACTCAACTTTTTGAAAGGGAATTTGGCTAACAGTGACTTAGCCTGAATTTTAATGTTGCTAGGCATCTTAAAATGAGCGGGCCGCTCCATATATTACATGTAGGCTATAATGTCTGTATTAAATGTGAGAGACTATTTTCACTCTAAGAGAGTGGGCTCAGATTAAAGAACTGGTCAGCATTCTGAAGCCCTTTGCTGATGCCACTGATCTCAGTCAGGGAGAGAAAGATGTAACCATAAGTGCTGTGATTCCATGTGTTCTCTCCCTCAACAATCACTTGGAAAACCAGAAAGAAGGAACAGTACTTGGTCAACCTAATCCACAGTCTTCAAAGATCACTGCAGAGAAGATTCAAAGGCATCTTTGTCAATGTAAAAATGTCTCAGCCAGAGACCAATGAAGGAATCCTGCCGTTCTCTGATCCTGTTTATGTCAAAGCAGCTGTTCTTGACCCAGCCTTTGGGGTTATGTGGATAGAGCACGATGTATTGGTTGATGACAAGCTGAAGGAGCAGTTGACCATGGAAGGAAAAAGTAAGTGAGTGGCTAATTTTAGAATGAGACCCTATACTTGTAAATATTACATTATTAGTAGTATTTTTTTTTTTTTTTTCAGAAATTGGAAGTGCTGCACAATAAACCATTAAAAGTTTGTAATCTTATTCCTAAATGACAATGTTCAAAGTACGGTCACAGTAAACATTAAATTTTGCATTGGCACTGCTGCTGGCCCAGTTATCATACATAAGTATTCAAATGAGACCTTGAATCAGTTATTCAGTTTCTGACTGCTTAAAAAATCTTTTAATTTAAATATTTTTAAATATACTACAGCAATTAACATTTTGTCAGAACATTTAGTAAATTACATGAAATTTATTTTAATTGTCTATTTAGAAAAAAAAATCATGATTCTTAATGTATCCAGAATCATGCAGCTCTAGAATATTGTGTATGTTTATTTTACATTTTTGTGTTTTAGATCTGATTCTCCAGTAGACAGAGCAGACCAACGTGGAACAGACAGGTCATGGAGATGAACTGGGCTCTTCTTATTCCACAAAAAGCAAAAGAAATCTACTCATTTCCGCCCTGTGCCCAGCTCAACCATTACCTGGACACAAGTGCCTTTTGTTTTGGGGAATGAACACGGAGTAAATGCCTTCACTGTTCCAAATTGCAGGGTATTGGCTGTGCCTGCTTCAAGTGCACCTGTCGAGGGTGTGTTCAGTCGTGTGGGGGGGGGGTATTCTGCGGCCCCATCGTTCACAGCTTCGTGCCATTGTCTCGACAAACCTTATTTTCTGTAAATGCAACACATTTTAGACTATTTCAAATAAACTGAATTAGACAGATTGGATTATACATCTTAGACTCTAAATGTTTTTGTGTAAACACAATTTTATTTTATTTTCAGATATTAATGTAGCACAGATATGCATATGATTCATATAGAGCAAATGTATAATGAATAAGAAACATTATGTAAGTTCATCTTTTCTGTGCAAAAATAAATTTGTATCGAAAAAAAATGTACCTTTTTATTGTATATTTGTTATTTGTACATTTATACCTCTTTTTATTTTAGTACTGTGACTTGACTTAAAACTTATCAGGACTTGATTTATCTGAACTGTGACTTGGACTTGACCTTGTGTGACTTGTCCCCACCTCTGCAATAAAGACTCTAATGGCATTGGATCTGGTGTTGCGTTCATAACTTATTCCATACAATAGTGCCAAAGACTGAGGAGTCAGTTTTGACACTACAATTGGCCAGTATCCAGGAGAGGACCTGTGGAGGAGTGAGTCTCTTTCTGCCTGACCGCCCGGAGAAAGCATCCCAGGCACTGAGACCATCGAGGGTGAGACTTTTTTTACTTTTTGAACAGTTAGGTGTCTGTGCTGCAGCTTGGGGGGGGGGGTAAAAGGTAGAAAGAGACCATTCTAAAAACCTCACCTCAAAAGAACCTAGAGTAGGGGCATAGAGGACTGTATTAGGGATTATTTATAAATCATTTCTGTCATTGAATGCAGGCTAAAAACAACACCGGTTGTGTCTTCCAGGGGAATTTAGAGATTTTACCCAGGAAGCATAATCTAAAGATGGTGTAGTCTGTACTTCAGGGAAGAAATCAATTAAAGGGAGTATTTCTATCTTTGGGTATAATCTAAATAAGGTGTACGTAGAAATAACTCTGAGGAAGAAGTTGGCACGCAAGCGGAAAAATTGTGAGTTTAATTCTATCCACAGATTATACGCGTTAGAACACCGTTTATATCCCGGAGAAGAAATGTTTTAAGAGACGGTCTAAATTCTTCGCTCAAAAGAATACAGAGACGTCTAAAGTTAGCAGAGCCTGGCAAAGCGCGCAGGGGTCTGAGGGAACGAGGCCTGAGAGGAGACAGAGGTCTCCAGAAGAGTAAGCAGCTGAGTTTAAGTATAGTTGAAGAAAATTTTAAAAAAGGAGTAACAGACAAAATACCCAATATAAAAAGGAAAAAAATTTAGTTTAAAGGCCTGCTTTAATAAAAGGTAACACGCTGTCCAAGTCGACTGGACTAAATATAGCGTTGTTGACCGCCAGAAACGTAAGTTAAAAGTACCTTAGTGGGAAGGAAAAATAGTTAGCGTCCCTTTTCTATCTTAAAAGTTCAGCTTGGGGCTGGAATTGAGACAGAAGACGTACGACTGAGCGACACAAACCCACTAATGAGTTCAGACCAAGGCTCTGGAAAGAGAGGCTGAACAGTATGGACCGGTCAGAGTGTGTGAGAGTGTGTGTGTGTGTGACTACAGTTGCACATATTATTCAGAAATTTAAGATCCATGGGACTGTAGCCAACCTCACTGGACGTGGCCGCAGGAGGAAAATTGATGACAAATCAAAGAGACGGATAATCCGAATGGTAACAAAAGAGCCCAGAAAGACTTCTAAAGAGATCCAAGGTGAACTCCATGCTCAAGGAACATCAGTGTCAGATCATCAGTGGAACATCACTGGAATATGCTAAACTACATGTTGACAAGCCACAAAGCTTCTGGGAGAATGTCCTATGGACAGATGAGACAAAAATGGAACTTTTTTGCCAAGGCACATCAGCTCTATGTTCACAGACGGAAAAATGAAGCATATGAAGAAAAGAACACTGTCCCTACTGTCAAACATGGAGGAGGCTCTGTTATGTTCTGGGGCTGCTTTGCTGCATCTGGCACAGGGTGTCTTGAATCTGTGCAGGGTACAATGAAATCTGAAGACTATCAAGGGATTCTAGAGAGAAATGTGCTGGCCAGTGTCAGACAGCTTGGTCTCAGTCGCAGGTCATGGGTCTTGCAACAGGACAATGACCCAAAACACAGCAAAAAACACCCAAGAATGGTTAAGAGGAAAACATTGGACTATTCTAAAGTGGCCTTCTATGAGCCCTGACCTCAATCCTATTGAGCATCTTTGGAAGGAGCTGAAACATGCCGTCTGGAAAAGACACACTTCAAACCGGAAACAACTGGAGCAGTTTGCTCATGAGGAGTGGGCCAAAATACCTGCTGAGAGGTGCAGAAGTCTCATTGACAGTTACAGGAATCGTCTGATTGCAGTGATTGCCTCAAAAGGTTGTGCAACAAAATATTAAGTTAGGGGTACCAACAATTTTGTCCAGGCCTGTTCCATGAGTTTATTTTTTTAAATAAATCTGTTGAAGCATGGTTAAAAAGCAATGTCTGATTTTCATTGGTTCACATTCATAGAATTTTTATTAGGCCCGAGCCGGTGATGACCGGGAGGGCCTATTGTTTTTGCTCGAATTTTTTTTTTTTTTTTTTTTTTTCTATGGACAGATGAGACAAAAATGGAACTTTTTGCCAAGGCAAACATTCTCCCAGAATATATATATATATATATATATATATATATATATATATATATATATATATATATATATATATATATATATATATATATATATATATATATATATATATATATATCTCTGTTGGAATGCTACTACTCCAGTAACCCTAGTCAGAGGGGTTACATGAAGAGAATGTGGGATGAATGGTTACTAAAACCCACAATCCAGGCTTACATCAAGCAACTAGTAGCTCAGTGTTCCAACATCCACAAGCGGCAGCTGCTATCACAACTTGAGATTGACGATACAACACAAATGCTACGGCAAGGGGAGCCAGGACGCAAGGTCAGAGGGGAGCCAACAGGGGCTCCCCAACCGGAGATTGGGTATGGAGCCCCAACAATAACGCTGAACGAGGCAGCGACTGACCTGAAAGACAAGATCATGGCGAGAATGAATGCAAGGCAACCCCGACGCCAATTACAACGGCTAAGTGAAGTACCATCAGAAAGTCTCCTAGAAGATGTGAATGCAGCATTGAGTGCGATCCCTACCACATCCATCACTGAAACCAATGAGCTGCTGTACAACTCCGCAGCAGTGATCCTCGAGATGCTTGGCTATAAGAGCAACCATGGGAGCCATGAGAAACAGTACCCACCATGGAAACGAAGACTGGAGGCTAAGATCAAGCAGACACATAGAGAAGTAAGCCAACTGACAGAGGCCAAGAAAGGTGCAATGAGAAAACAGGTACCCAAGAGGTACAACCAGATGCCCATACCTGAAGCACTTGAAACTGCCAAACAAAGGCTCCAAGCCTTGGCCAGCCGCCTAAAGAGGTACTGTTATAAGAATTTTATAATATTGTGTATATTGTTTATAGTTAGTTGGTGCTCATAGTTCTCTACAGGTCATGTCAAATCATGTTGTGTCCTCCATGTTATTCCAAGCATGGTGTAGACATAACTAAAGACATGGCTTGCGGAGGACTTCTGCACCTGGAGCCTGGAGCTGGGGCCTTGAGGGGAGGGTGTATGCAAGATACACCTCCCACTGACAGCCCCCACTTTAGTGATATAAAATGTAATGTTTTGCTTACCTCGGTAAGCAAAACGCACTATGTACCTTTGATATATCTGTGTAATTTGCTTCTCCTTGCAAGGAATAAAACCTGGCCTTTCGCTTTTTATAATATAATCTGTCTCCGTGTCTCTCTGGATAATATAAGGATATAGAATTCTTTTGGACATATAGAATTCTTATAACATTTGGTGCCGTGACCCGGATCTCAATATTCGTTGTTTCTCATACAAAGAGGTGAGCTGACGTGCACGGAGAAATGCAAAAACAATGCATTTCTTGTAAGTCCCAAGCTGTGCTATTTAGCAGTAAAGGGCCAGATATCCCCTCTGTGTGTGTGTGAGCACGATGACGAAATCTGGACTGAAAAAAGAGAAGAGCAGAGAGACGAGAGGATAGAAAAGACAGTCTGGCTGCGGAACAACTGGACTATTGGACTGAAAATTCAGGTAAACAGCTGTTTAATTTATTTTTGGTGTGTGAGTGTGTGAGTTTGTAATTACCAAAGCTTCCGGAAGTAGCTAGTTTTGGAAATCTGGCGTATGTTGAGCGGGCTGCATGTATTTACATCACCATAAGTTGATGTTTTTCCATGAGGCTGGCCAGCATGCGAGATTCTTAAACGCTGAAAGATCGAGACCCTAAATGTCATCTAATGGTGAGATCCGCTTTATCGAGATCCTACATGTAAAATCTTAACGGGTGAGGTTTTAAACGGGATATTCTGATGTTAATCTGTGTTAAAGCTTGTTGTCTTGCTAGATTTAAGTTTGATAGATACCTTATGCTTTGTAAGTCTTCAGGTGTTTCTTGAAACTGACTCGTGCGTTTAGTTCATTGGCCGTGACAAGTGCGAACCTCTATGCGAGATAGAGCACCTGATTACGAGAAGGAGTATGAGATCTAAAGAGCTTGTCTAGAGAGCACAGGAATTTATCTTAGATTAATAATCACGTATCGTAATACGCCACAATCGAACTGCCTTGCATAGCTAGTATTGTTGGTTTTAATGGTGCGTTGGACGCACAGGAAAACTCGAGTATTGACCATTATCGAGAACCTACATGTAAAATCTTAACGGGTGAGATGAATGAGTCCGAAGTCAATGTGACTATAAAAAGGCCTGCCTACGTAGAAGTGATTCCTGCAGATGAGAAATGAGATTTTAAAAGCCCACTAGATAGTGACAGGCTTATGCTGAAAAATGTTCACTGCATGTGAAGCGGTGATTTTAAAAAAGCCCACGAGCTTTGCTGAAAAATGTTCACTGCTGGTGACGCGGTGAGTGAAAAGAAAAAAGGAAAAAGCCCACTGAAAGTGACGGGGCTTATACTGAGAATTGTTGACCTAAAAAGTTAAAGATAAAAGGTGTGTGTGAGAGAATAAATGTGTTATGAATGGGCCATTGTTGGATGGAGAATGAGTCTAATGATGTGAATCAGAACAAAAGTAATGTTTTTGTTTAAAAAAGAAAGTTTGAACAACATGAGAGAGAAAGGTAGCTTCCATAAGCTATTTTTCTAATGTGAGGAAAAAAACAGAAACAGAGAAGAGATTTTGAAAACACTAATCATTTGTATTTTGTTTAAATGTTTTGGGAGCCTCTAGGTATCGGCTTCCTCCCTCTCTCCGGAAAACAGTGCTCTCCAAAGCTTCATCTGCACCCCACCTCCCACCTGCGGATTTTCGGCTGAGAAAAAGGAAAAAAGCTGCAGCAGCAAACACGGAAGCGGTAAGATAAACGAATTCAGACAAACGTTTATTTGTTTTAAATTTTGATCTATTGAGATTGACCAAAAAGGTATTTGTAAAGTGTGTTTGCAAATTGGATGAAACTTGAAATTTATATGAATGTAATGTATTTCTCTGAGGAAAAATGCACAATTGAGAGCGAGGTGGAGGTGGGCGTGACAGACGAGAGGGCACTGAGAGGAGGAGGAGGAGGTCGAAACTGGGTCCAGACGAGAGACGAGGGAATGACCTCAGGACTGACCGATTCAACAGGTCAGGTACATAAACACATAAACACACAAAGACATGTAAATACACCCACATAAACACATGTAAATACAGACACATAAAGACACAAACACAGACACATGAGACACACATCTACAGAGAAGGATGTGATTTTGGTTTATGAGAGAAAATAATGAGTATTCTGTTAAAGAACAGAGTTGGTTTTGTATTTTATGTGACATAGAAATGAGAACATTAAAGGTTTAAAGAAGTTAAAGATCCAAAACTTGGATCTAAAATAGAATTAGTGATTGATGTTTTGCTAAACAATGTTGTGTATCTATTAGTACAAGGACTAATAGAGGTCCTTAATATCAGTGTGGTTCAAACACACGGTATAACGCCAATAAAAGAATGAAAATGATTACTTTGTAATTGGAAGAATTTAAATAATGCGTCTTAAAGTTGAATTGCGCAGAGTAAGTTTATAAAGATAATATAACTTTATAGTTATGGGCCATAAGCTCATATTTAAAAAAAAAACACGGTTAACAGAACCTAAGTAAAGGAAATAAACATTTATGTATTTCTCTGGTTTGGTTCTAACAAAGTGTGAAAATGGAGAAAGTGGATTCAAAGCAACCACTGTTTGGATTCACGAGGAATGTTTAAACACCAGATAACATTCTATGTAAGTCAATGTAACAGGGGCTTCACAGCACCCTCCTTTTTATGCTCCCAGGAGCGAGAAATGTTTTGGTTTGGGGTTTTTTTTTTGTGTTGAGAAGAATGCTGAGTTATAAATGTCAGTGACAGAGACAGTCTGCACTGAACTGATGTGTTAAATAAAGTTTATGAAACTTAATTATGAAACTGTTTGACCTTCTGACAGGTCTGTTGATATGAATAAAGTCCACATTTGAGTTTTATTGAATCTATGAAACATGATTTGGTAAACTAAACGATTGAATTAATGAGATTGAATATGATTTTTTAAACTTAAAGTTTAAGTAATTGGGAAATTGAAATAAAGATAGTTCAAAATAAATAATAATCATTATTTATTTTGGTACTTTATAATTAAGGTATAGTGTGATATACATACAATAAAGATTTAGACTGTAATGTAAATTGGTAATCTGTTTTTGATGATTAAAAACATATCTATGTTAAAACAGTTCAAACTGTTAAAATGATCTTAAAGGTTTTATTTGAAAAATTAAAGTTAATGAGAAATAAGTGAATAAAAAAGATAATTGTTAAACTAACAAGGTGAATTGTTAAAGTTTAAGAGCATATGACAATGGCTCGCTGGGGTTTAATCACTCTTTGAAGTGATTTTAGATTTTTTTAAGTACTGGGACTAACACAAGGTCCTTTTGAACAGACGTTAAGTTTTTGTTTTGGTTTTGGTTTTTATCAAACTTTAGGTCTTTGTAACCTAAAGAAAAAAAAAAAAAAAAAACAGGTTGAGATGTTACATTTTATTAAATGAACAGTAATGATAATTACTGATTACAATTTTGGTGAATTTGAATAAAGAAAGAGAGACACGTTATTTTGATTTTACACTTGATGTTTAAAGTTTCTGTTTAACATTGAGTGAGGTGAATTCTTTATGTGGCATCTGAATGATAAATTAGTGGAAACATAAAAATAGTAATTGATAAAATGTTTTTATGTTACGTTTAAATTAATATGGGAAAAATACAAAAACAAACTGGTTTATTGTATTTAGCACCTGGTGGTAAAACTGAGTTTTACAGAGACAGTATAGAACAAATCTATACTGAACAAAATCCTGAAGAAATTTTATTTAAAAATAAAGCAGAATTTAAGAGGAAATTTGTTGATTTTATGTTTGGTCTTTCCTTGAAAAAAACGACAGTCACAAAGGTGATGGTGTTTTGGAGGAAAGCAGAGTGAACAGAGCAGAGGCTTTGTGGTGTGTTCAAGACATGCTGCTGTTACTGGTTTAACCCCAGAGAGGGGGGTCTGAACCCAAGGGTGATTAAGAAATTTTGTTTTGAAGTAAGAGAAAAAGGTGTTTTCTTTCTAAAGAAAGTAATTTAAGGTAAATTAAACAATATTTTGAGAATATTCTAATTTAAAAGAACGTGAAATAAATTGTGAATCGAAGGTGAATGTTTAAAAGTTTGTGAAAATAGATCATGAGAAACAAGTTCTGATCTATATAAATTATTTATGTTTGCATCAACTGAGTTAAAATTTATCAAATTGTGGATGATACCAATTACAGTTACAGGTAAAGACCTACAACTAATGGTAACTAAAAATAAAACTGAACTAAACAAAGTTAAGTTTTAAATATAACATCAACAAAAGTGATGCTATTTGGAAAACATAAAGAAGATGAATAATTAGGAATGCTAATTAATGAAATAACAATTTAAGGTGGTAATTGGAAAAAACCATTCTGTTTTGACTTTATTTTGATTTTTTTTAACTTTTATTTGATTTTTGTTTATTTTGGTATTTTGAGCCATGGTTGTCCTAATGCCTCAAAAAGGGGGAGATGAAGGTTTAAACAAAACTGTGTTAAAGTGCTGAAGGGATGCTTGGTTAACCTAAAGGTTAGCATGAGGCTGAAACAACAGGGTTTAATACAGTTAAAAGTTTAAATCAAATAATGAAATAAAGAAAGTTGACAGGACTTTTCTGGAGAAGCACTGTTTAGTCTGATTAAACCTTTTCAGATTAAAGTAGATTTCCAGCAGACCATATCTGTGGAAACAGGGTTTATCTGCTGTTTCAGTTTTACGGTTTGATCATTTTAAGGGCTTTTATGGTTTCGTTTGACGAAAAACTAGGAGGCACTTTCTATAGGTCTATAATGTCAGATAACGTTTTGATTTGTTTGTTTGTTCTTTATTTGGATGGAAGCCAACTACAACAAGTATACCAGTTCAGAAAAGGAGTTTTGACAATTAATATAGCCACCACCAGTAAGAGCTAATATTAATATAGTTCTTTGAACTTATATCATCTTGGTTTACACCTGTGAAGGGAAGAACACCTGTGAGCAGGGCTAGTGACGGGGGTCACATGACTTCCTGTGACATCACTCTGAACTTGACAAACGTAGAGATCAGGGACAGGTGCAGTGCAAAGCAGAAGTCTGGAGGTTTTGTGAAAGTAAGACCATTAGACCAGAGTTGCCTGCTGACCGGAAACATGCGCCCTTAAAGGATCCTCGCTTTTATTTGTGTTCACATACAATGTGACGGAGAACATCGTGAGTGGAAACTCACACTTTAGGAGCCAAACAGCAGCTCCTCAGGTTCATTTGAGAGCCCCATTTACATCGACGACAGAGGTGTCCTTCGAAGGTGTCCTTAATGAATATAAGGCTAAAATTAAATTAGCATTAGGATTTGAATGTTTACCATTTGGGACAATTTATGAAAATGTGGATTAAATGAAGTATATTTATAAACAACAAAGGTTTATGAATTACACAAGAGATGCTGTAACTGTTAATTAAAACTGGAAATGAGAGAAAACTGGTCCAAGGACTGGACAGAACAAAATAGCACTGAGCATGCTTTTAGCTGAAAAGGGGGGATCTACAAAAGGATTTCCTCCAAAGTAACACAGGACTAGTTACAGCAGAACTAAAGTCTTTAAGAAAGGACTTCAAACTCTAACAGAGGAATTAGAGTATTCTGGAATAGAGAAATTAATTTTGACCTGGTTTTACAACATATTTGGAAAACTGACTGGGATTTTAGAATCTGTATTGAGATACAGTACATGTACTTGTTGTTGTTGCACTTCCATGTCTAATAACGTTTGTTTATGCTTTCCATGTATCCGGAGCTTGTTGGTGAGATTGATGAATGTGGCCATTGCTGGGTCAACATTCCTGGACATGCACCTGCCAAACGACTAAGGTCAAGGCTTTGACCTCAGATGAACACTTTGATATCTGAGGGACGTTATTGTTTGCATGTACACCAACGGGACAACAGCTCCAGGACGGATCATACTACAGACCTAAGGGCCGTATGGTTCATTGAATTGATTATGCTGAAGAGAATTGATTTTAATCATTATGAATGTGCATATGTCTCACTCCATGGGTTTTTCTTTTCGTTACAGGGACAGAAATGGACAGGCAGGGACAGGCCAGAGATCTTGAGTCCAATGGGTCGACCAGCTCAACCTCTGGCAAATTTTTCTACTTTATTTTGGAGTGACACTATGTTTTGATTTATGATTTATGGACTTTAAAGAATTTGACTTTGAAGAATCAGCGCATTACTCTGTGGGTTCCCATTTGATTTGAAACATATCCATTATATTCATTTGTTGTGTTTGTTTTTACATGTGTTGTAAGTTAATCATTTGAAGTGATTACATACGTTAGATGCTTGATGTTTGTGTTTTGTCACCGCCTTTGGGGCAAGGGGTGGATAGAAGAGTTTTTCCCAGCTTTAGGTCATTTTACCAATGGGTCAAAATGTTCTTCTGGCTAGGTCAACGCCCTGCTGGGTTTTCGCTTGTGTCATAGTTTAAAACTCAAAATCAAGCTAGTAGGTTGTTTATGCTAATTGTTATCAGCATAAAGAGGGGGGAATGTTATAAGAATTTTATTCTTATAATTGTGTATATTGTTTATAGTTAGTTGGTGCTCATAGTTCTCTACAGGTCATGTCAAATCATGTTATGTCCTCCATGTTATTCCAAGCATGGTGTAGACATAACTGAGGACATGGCTTGCCGGAGGACTTCTGCACCTGGAGCCTGGAGCTGGGGCCTTGAGGGGAGGGTGTATGCAAGATACACCTCCCACTGACAGCCCCCACTTTAGTGATATAAAATGTAATGTTTTGCTTACCTCTGTAAGCAAAACGCACTATGTACCTTTGATATATCTGTGTAATTTGCTTCTCCTTGCAAGGAATAAAACCTGGCCTTTCGCTTTTTATAATATAATCTGTCTCCGTGTCTCTCTGGATAATATAAGGATATAGAATTCTTTTGGACATATAGAATTCTTATAACAGGTACACAAGAGAGAACGAAGCCAGAAGAATGAACCGGCTGTTCGCAACTCAACCTGCAAAAGTGTACGCTCAATGGCAGGGTAATAACAGCAGAGCAGACCCTCCAAGGCTGGAAACTGAACAATACTGGAAAAGTATATGGGAGAGGGAGGCATCACACAACAGCGATGCTCAGTGGCTGGTGGCTCTGAGAGAGGACCACAGCAACCTCCCTGAACAGAATCCAGTTACCATCACAGCGGCAGACATCCAAGAAAGACTCTCAGGTATGAAAAACTGGACAGCACCGGGCCCTGACAGGATCCACACCTACTGGCTAAAGAAGCTCACTGCACTCCACGAGCGCCTTGCAGCAAAATGAACCAGCTGCTAAGGGATGGGACGCACCCTGAATGGCTTACCGAAGGGCGCATACATCCTGATCCTGAAGGATCCCACAAAGGGTACAGTCCCATCCAACTATCGGCCAATAACCTGTTTCTCCACAACATGGAAGCTCATGTCAGGCATCATTGCGGCTAAGATAAGTGGGCACATGGATCAATACATGAGCAAAGCACAGAAGGGCATCGGCAAAGAAACCAGAGGAGCTAAACACCAACTCCTGGTTGACAGAACAGTCACCCAAGACTGCAGAACCCGACACACCAACCTGTGCACTGCCTGGATTGATTACAAGAAAGCATATGACTCAATGCCACACATGGATCACTGAATGCTTGGAGATGTACAACATCAACAGGACTCTAAGAGACTTCATTGCAAACTCAATGAGGCTGTGGAAAACCACCCTTGAGGCCAATGGCAAGCCACTTGCACAAGTATCCATCAAATGTGGCATATACCAAGGAGATGCTCTATCCCCACTGCTGTTCTGCATAGGCCTGAACCCTCAGCCAAATAATCGACAAGACTGGCTATGGATACCGACTCAGGAATGGGGCCACCATCAGTCACCTCCTCTACATGGATGACATCAAGCTATACGCTAAGAGTGAGCGGGACATCGACTCACTGATCCACACCACCAGGATCTACAGCTCTGACATTGGGATGTCATTCGGGCTTGAGAAGTGTAGTCGAATGGTGACGAAGAGAGGGAAGGTAGTCCACACAGAAGGGGTCTCACTCCCAGAAGGAACAATAGCAGACATTGAGGATGGTTACAAGTACCTTGGAATACCACAGGCAAATGGCAACCTCGAAGAGGTAACAAGGAAAACAGCAACTGCCAAATACCTCCAACAAGTAAGGCAAGTCCTAAGAAGTCAGCTCAATGGCAAGAACAAGGCACGGGCAATAAACAGCTACGCCCTGCCAGTGATCAGATACCCTGCGGAATAATAAGGTGGCCAAAGGAAGAGATACAGATCACAGACGTTAAGACACGAAAGCTCCTCACCATGCATGGAGGGTTCCACCCCAAATCCAGCACCCTGAGACTGTACGCTAGCCGTAAAGAAGGCCGTGGACTAGTGAGTGAGAGAGCCACTATCCAGGATGAAACATCCAAGATCCACAAGTACATCAAAGATAAGGCCCCAACAGATGACGTGCTCAGTGAATGTCTCAGGCAATGGGGAACAGAGGAAGAGGAGCTGGAGGAGGGACCATCATGGGAGTACAAACCCCTACATGGGATGTACCACTGAACATAACTGAAGTGGCTGATATCAAGAAATCCTACCAATGGCTAGAACGGGCCGGACTGAAGGACAGCACAGAGGCACTCATCATGGCTGCACAGGAGCAGGCCCTGAGCACCAGAGCAATAGAGGCCCAAATCTACCACACCAGACAAGACCCAAGGTGTAGGCTGTGCAAACAGGCCCCTGAGACAATCCAACACTTAACTGCAGGGTGTAAGATGCTGGCAGGAAAGCATACATGGAGCGCCATAACCAAGTGGCTGGCATAGTGTACAGGAACATCTGTACGGAGTATGGACTGGAAACCCCGAGGTCAAAGTGGGAAACACCTCCAAAGGTGATAGAGAATGACCGAGCCAAGATCCTGTGGGACTTCCAGATTCAGACTGACAGAATGGTAATGGCGAACCAACCAGACATTGTGGTGGTGGACAAACAGCAGAGGAAGGCGTTGTGGTTGACGTTGCAATACCAAGTGATTGCAACATCAGGAAAAAGGAACATGAGAAACTAGAGAAATACCAAGGCCTCAGAGAAGAGCTGGAAAAGGCTTGGAAGGTGAAGGTGACAGTGGTGCCTGTGGTCATCGGCGCACTCGGGGCAGTAACCCCCAAACTGGAAGAGTGGCTACAGCAGATCCCTGGAAGAACACCAGACATCTCGGTCCAGAAAAGTGCAGTACTAGGAACAGCAAAGATACTGCGCAGAACCCTCAAGCTCCCAGGCCTCTGGTAGAGGACCCGAGCTCGAAGGATGAGAGACCACCCGCGGAGGGTGAAGGACAAAGTTTTATATGCTGACCCCACTCCTCTCACAGACACCTCTCATCCCCCACCATCCCTTGCACTACTGCACCTTTGCTACCAACTGTTCATACAGTACCATCTGTTTACATTTCACTGTTTGCACTACCTTAAATCTACTGCTTACCTTAAGCTAACATTTACATTTACATTTATTCATTTAGCAGACGCTTTTATCCAAAGCGACTTACATTACATTACCAGTGTTACAGTCACTGGAGGCAAGGTGGGTTAAGTGTCTTGCCCAAGGACACAACGACAGTATGAACTGTGGGGAGAGCGGGAATCGAACCGCCTACCTTCCGGTTGAAAGACGACCGCTCTATCCACTGAGCTACTGCCGCCCATAACATACAATTGTGTACACCTACCTGTAAAATTCTGTTTATAGTTGGAGACATCTGTGTATTACATTACATTTATAGTACATATTCACCTGTGAATGCTGTTTATAGAAAGATACACCTGTAATTATATTTATGGCACACACTCACCTTTTATAGTAATAACCATCTGTATATTTATATTCATTGTACATATTACCTGTAAATCCTTTACATCTCCATATCCTGCACGTATGCAACCATTGTATATATCCTGCACTTTACTGCTATTGCACTTCTGGTTAGACCTAAACTGCATTTCGTTGCCTTGTACCTGTACTTGTGTAATGACAATAAAGTTGAATCTAATCTAATCTAAGAAGGCTGAACAGCGCCACCAACAGGACACAGCCGACACAACTGAAGTACACAGAAGCAGAGAGGGGCCTGGGCCGACACTCACAGACTGAGGAAGACCAGATAAAGACAAAACAAAACCCAATTTAGTCCACCTGGTTTAGACCTGGTTTAGACCTGGTTAAGTCCTGGTTAAGTCCTGGTTTAGACCTGGTTTAGACCTGGATTAGACCTGGTTTAGTCCTGATTTAGACCTGGTTTAGACCTGGATTAGACCTGGATTAGACCTGGTTTAGTCCTGGTTTAGACCTGGTTAAGTACTGGTTAAGTCCTGGTTTAGACCTGGTTTAGACCTGGATTAGACCTGGTTTAGTCCTGATTTAGACCTGGACTGGAAACGACTATGAGTAATGTGAGCACAGCACAAGAGAACACCACAGCAACGGTCACAAGTTACGCTGCAACAGCGGGCCACAAACAGATGCAGGTATGTGTCTGTGGTTGGAGGAAAGTTACATCACACCATGGGTTGAGGATCCACCAGGGGAAGAAGGGGTGTGTGAGTATAGAGAGACAGAGGCCTCGCATTGATCACTTTCTGCGAAAGCGATCAAATCAGTCGAATGAAGCACAGCAACTGGACGCAAACCATAGTTTGCAGTGCATCAGTACCACTGTCATAGAGGATGTAAACTCAAGCACCGAAGTAACAACTGAGGTGGAACCAACAACAGCAGTGGAACTCAGCCAGCCTCCCAGTCCTGCAGTCGAGAGGAGACTACCAGGGCGTATGTGAAGTGGCCTGGCGCCAGTGACAAGAAGTTGTGGGAAACAGTGAATAATGACCTTACCTTGACCCTCGAGAAACTTGAGGACAGTGGAGAAGAAGGTGGAGAGGATGGGGACATCATTTATGAGTATGGGGCAGAACGCTTTGGAGTGCAAGAGGCAAAAGGCGGGAGAAAGGTTCCAACCCCACCAGTCTCCAGGAGGCAACAAGAACTTAAGCGCCTCGTTCAAGAAAGGAGACAGCTTAAGAAACAGTGGAAGAAGGCCTCGAGAGAGGAAAAGGAGGGCATAGAGGCTCTTCAGGCTGACATCAAAACTCGGTTGGCATCCCTCCGTAGAGCAGAGAACCTACGGAGCAGAAGGAAGAAAGAGCAAACTAGAACTCGATTCTATAAAGACCCCTTCAAGTTCCTCAAAAGTCTCTTCACAAAGGAAAAAAGTGGCGCTCTAAAAACAACAAAGAAAGACCTAGAGGAGCACCTGAGAACAACAAACCTTGACCCAAAACGATATGAACATCTGGCCATTCCATCAGATATCCCACCCATTGAACCCCCGGAACATCATATTGAGACCAGCCCTCCGACATGGAAAGAGGTGGAAGACATAGTTCGACGGGCAAGAACAGCGTCAGCCCGGGGCCAAATGGAGTCCCGTACAAAGTGTATAAGAACGCACCAGACGTCCTGAGGGTCCTCTGGAGGCTTATGAGAATAGCTTGGCAAAAGGAGATAATACCCAAAGTGTGGCGTAGGGCAGGCGGGGTCCTAATCCCTAAGGAGAAGGATGCAGTGAACATCAGCCAATTCCGCCCAATTTCCTTATTGAATGCCGAGGGTAAAATCTTCTTCAGGGTCATTGCCCATAGGATGGCCGTGTTCCTGCAAAGGAATGCGTCGTCGATACATCTGTACAGAAGGCAGGAATATCAGGATTTTCTGGCTGTTTGGAACATTCCAGCATGATCTGGCATCAGATCCAAATGGCCAAAGTGGAGAAAAGGGATCTCCATGTAGTTTTCCTCGACCTCGCCAATGCATTTGGCTCTGTGCCCCATGAACTCCTGTGGTCTGCCTTCAGATTTTTCCACATACCGGACACCATCACAACCCTGGTGAAGGCGTACTTCCAGGATCTGCAGTTCTGCTTTACCACTTCAAAGTTCACCACCTCATGGCAGTGCCTGAATGTAGGTATAATGGCGGGATGTACCATTTCTCCTTGGCATTTATAATGGCAATGGAGGTTATTAGATCCTCAAAATGGGTTGCTGGTGGACAGCGAGTCGACTCTGGTTTCCGCCTCCCTCCACTCCAGAGCCTACATGGACGACATTACAACACTGACCACCACTGCTCCATGCACCAGGAGACTGCTCAGAAAACTCGAGGAGAACATCCGCTGGGCCCGTATGAAGATCAAACCATCCAAGTCACGCAGCATATCGATTGTGAAGGGAGTACTCTCTGACCTGAAATTCTTCATCGGAGATGACCAAATCCCAACAGTGTCTGAGCAGCCAGTAAAAAGCCTTGGAAGATGGTATGATGCAAGCCTGAAGGATAAAGACCAGGTGCAACAGCTGCGCAAAGACATCAGTAGTAGCCTACAGTCCATCGACAACACCCAGCTACCTGGAAAGTTAAAGGCCTGGTGTCTGCAGTTTGGTCTCCTTCCCCGGGTGTTGTGGCCCCTAGTAGTGTATGAGGTTCCAATCTCAATAGTGGAGAAGATAGAAAGAGGAGTCACAGCCTACCTAAAGAAGTGGCTCGGAGTTCCACGATGCCTTACCACCATAGGCCTCTATGGAGATGGTGTCCTCAAGCTGCCCCTCACCAGTCTAACAGAGGAATTCAAGTGTGCAAAAACCAGGCTCCAGATGACACTGAATGAATCTCGAGACCCAGTGGTGAGCAACAACGCACCGACCTTGGCAACCGGGCGCAAATGGAGGCCAGAAAAGGCAGTCCAGGAGGCAACAGCAGCCCTTAGACATGCTGACATTATGGGTCATGTTCAGCAAGGAAGAGGAGGCCTTGGGCTAACTAGCCGTGCTGTTTGGAGTAAGGCCACTGCACAAGAGCGGCGGATGATGGTAGTGCAGGAAGTACGCCATCAGGAGGAGGCTGCAAGGTGGGCCAAGGCAGTCTCTCTTGCCAAACAGGGACAGTGGACTCGATGGGACAGTGTGGAAAAGAGAAAGATCAGCTGGAAGGATCTGTGGGCCATGGAAGCTAAGCGGTTGAGCTTTTCCATCAGAGCAACATATGATGTCCTTCCAACACCAGATAATCTTCACCAATGGTATGGTGAAGATCCTGAATGTGCCCTCTGTTCCATGCCAGCTAACCTCAGGCACATTCTCACAGCATGTAAAACAAGCCTCACCCAAGGACGCTACACTTGGCGTCACAACCAAGTCCTAAAAAACCTTGCATCTGCCCTGGAGGACAAGCGAGCTGCCACCAATTCCCTACCACCCCCAGCAGCATCACACCCCTTACGGACGACTTTTGTCCGCGAAGGGGCAAAACCACAGAAGAGCAGCTCTACACCATCAGAGCGAGACCAGATGCGCTTGGCCGCGATTGGAAAATGCTAACTGACATTGGTCGGCAACTTGTGTTTCCTCGGAGATCGCAACCACCACCCTAAGACCTGACATGGTTCTCTGGTCCCGTTAAGCTAAAGAAGGTCTTCATTATTGAGCTTACAGTACCCTGGGAGGACTCGGTAGATGAGGCTTATGAGCGAAAACATCTGCGCTATGCCGATCTGGCCGCCGAAGCACGGCATCAAGGCTGGAACACAGAAGTCCGACCAGTGGAGGTGGGCTGCAGAGGTTTTGTGGCAACATCTATGACCAGACTGCTTAGAGACCTGGGAATTAAGGGCCAGAGCCAGCGTTCGGCAATCAGAGCCGTATCGGAGCGGCAGAAGGCAGCAGTCAGTGGCTCTGGATGAAGAGGAAAGACCCCAGCTGGGCCCCAAGTGAGAGGGTCAGGAGGTATGCGGTCAAGAATGCTTGACTCAGGGAGGAGGATGCCCCTGCCATGCATAGTCCCATGGGATGTTGGCTATCAACAACAAGGCAACTCCTATGACTAATTGGGTATGGGACGCAAGCGAAGGATTGATCACCCTGTCGCTGGCCGCCTTTGGGGAGGGTGTATAGTGTGAAAGGCCGAAACACCCTAGGAACCAAAGGTTCACTACTGATGATGCGCTCCCCAAATTTCTTCAGGCTCTCTGTTCAAGAACTCTTGGAAATGCTTGCACAAAGGATAGTAACATCTTATCCTGTGTTTTGTGAATCTGGTTTAGACCTGGTTTAGTCCTGGTTTAGACCTGGTTAAGTCCTGGTTTAGACCTGGATTAGACCTGGTTTAGTCCTGGTTTAGACCTGGTTAAGTCCTGGTGTAGACCTGGTTTAGACCTGGATTAGACCTGGTTTAGATCTGGATTAGACCTGATTTAGTCCTGATTTAGACCTGGTTTAGACCTGGTTTAGACCTAGATTAGACCTGGATTAGACCTGGTTTAGACCTGGATTAGACCTGGATTAGACCTGGTTTAGACCTGGATTTGACCTGGATTAGACCTGGTTTAGACATGGATTAGACCTGGTTTAGTCCTGGTTTAGACCTGGTTAAGTCCTGGTTTAGACCTGGATTAGACCTGGTTTAGACCTAGATTAGACCTGGATTAGACCTGGTTTAGACCTAGATTAGACCTGGATTAGACCTGGATTAGACCTGGTTTAGACCTGGATTAGACCTGGTTTAATCCTGGTTTAGACCTGGTTTAGACCTGGATTAGACCTGGTTTAGTCCTGGTTTAGACCTGGTTTAGACCTGGATTAGACCTGGTTTAGACCTGGATTAGACCTGGTTTAGTCCTGGTTTAGACCTGGTTTAGACCTGGATTAGACCTGGTTTAGACCTGGATTAGACCTGGTTTAGACCTGGTTTAGACCTGGTTTAGACCTGGTTTAGACCTGGTTTAGACCTGGATTAGACCTGGTTTAGACCTGGATTAGACCTGGTTTAGACCTGGTTTAGACCTGGATTAGACCTGGTTTAGACCTGGATTAGACCTGGTTTAGACCTGGTTTAGACCTGGATTAGACCTGGTTTAGACCTGATTTAGACCTGGATTAGACCTGGTTTAGACCTGGTTTAGACCTGGTTTAGACCTGGATTAGACCTGGTTTAGACCTGGACTAGACCTGGATTAGACCTGGTTTAGACCTGGATTAGACCTGGATTAGACCTGGATTAGACCTGGTTTAGTCCTGGTTTAGACCTGGTTTTATTTATTAAAAATTTATAAAATTAATTATTATTATTATTATTATTATTGTTTACAATAATAATAATAATCAAAGCCGCAAGCGGCGATAAAGGCCCTCGCCTCCCTTGAGACCGCGGGGACACATGCACTCGTGCTTTAAAGCGTAAACTTCACGGTAAAAGGATTCTGAGGAGTTTTCTAAGACTCTAGCCGTGGCTCTGGAGGGGCCTCCTCTAAAGGAAGGATCCTGGCAATTGGGAAATGGCATTTATTTCCCAAAGGTTGCCTCTTCACAGACCCATTACGACCACAGCCACAAATGTATCAAAAACAAATTGATAACTTTTTGCACACGTGTCTAGATGATACTCACCAAATTTGGAGCTGTTTAGACTTTAGACAGAAGTGCGATTTAGGTGGTCACGCATTACACCCAACATAGTAGATTTCCTGTTGAGTTTACGATATGGCTGTAATAAACTTTTCTGTTTGCCTGAGGTGTCCTATGGATGTACCAAGTTTCATTTTTCTACGTTGGAAAAAGTTACTTTCACTTTCCATAGGCCCAATGTATTTTGACTTTTGTAGGGTCGCCACTGAGTCATTTTTCGTATTTTTTTCGGGACTTCAAATAAATAAATTTTTCGCTGGGCTTGAAATCTGGGACCAATAAAAATGACTTTTAGTTGTACGTTTACTGGGTTAAATTGAGGATCATTTTGCAGAAAAATATGATAAAAAATATATACGGATTATAATAAAAAAATATAACTCGAGCAAAAAGTCTAGAAAAACACTTGTCTCATTTACATACATGTGTTTAGCTCATTTTGCCCAAGTTTGGTGTCTGTGGAATGAAGCAGCTATTTTCTGAGTTCTTTTAAAAGAGGTGTATTTTAAGTCGGTTCACATTTTCAATTCAAAATGGCCGCCTTCCCGTGTGTGATAGGGTGTGGTCCCCATTGGCTTTTTGTTCATAAGCCCATGCTGGATGTGTGTACCAAGTTTCATTTGCCTACGACAAACTAAAATTTTCACTTCCCATTGACTTTTTCCAAATATTTGGGGCGTTGCTATGGCAACACATTTATAGATAGGGGTGGTTGTCATTGGCTTTTATGCTCGTCATGACATAAGAGATGTGTGTACAAAATTTTATGTCTCTATGACAAACTAAATTCTTGGGTCCATTATAAGTTTGTAGGGGCGCTGGAGAGCCATTTCTAAAGATAACCCTTTTATTTACATATTTTTGTGTTCAGGTCATGAATGTGCACAAACGCCTTTTGGGTCCAACTCGATCCGAGAAGGCGTTTGAGAGTTAAGAGACGTTTTATTTTCACAAAATGGCCACCTCGTTACAGGCTTGCCACACCCATACCCGATAAGATATCAACAACAAAGTCACAACTTTGGTTGGTACATGTGTCTAGATGATACTCACCAAATTTGGGGCCATTTAGATTAAAACACAATGATTTGCATCTTTCTGCAAGTGCGATTTTAGTGGCGCGCGTTTCACCCCACATGGCGGACTTCCTGTTAAGTTTAGGGTGTGACTGTCATTGACTTTTCTGTTTGCCTGAGGTGTCCTATGGATATACCAAGTTTCATTTTTCTACGTTGGAAAAAGTTACTTTCACTTTCCATAGGCCCAATGTATTTTGATTTTGTAGGGTCGCCACTGAGTCATTTTTCGTATTTTTTTCGCGTCTTCAAATACATACCATTTTGCCGAGCTTGAAGTCTGGGACCAATATAATGACTTTTTGTGCATGTTCACTGGGTCAAATTTAGGATCATTTGGTCACAATAAGATTAAAAAAAAAAAAAAAAAAAAATCCGAGCAAAACAATAGGCCCTCCCGGCCATCACCGGCTCGGGCCTAATTAAAGCCGCAAGCGGCGATAAAGGCCCTCGCCTCCCTTGAGACCGCGGGGACACATGTAGTCGGAGGAGTGCATTTCGTGCTTTAAAGCGTAAACTTCATGGTAAAAGGATTCTGAGGAGTTTTCTAAGACTCTAGCCGTGGCTCTGGAGGGGCCTCCTCTAAAGGAAGGATCCTGGCAATTGGGAAATGGCATTTATTTCCCAAAGGTTGCCTCTTCACAGACTCATTACGACCACAGCCACAAATGTATCAAAAAACAAATTGATAATTTTTTTTGGCACACATGTCTAGATAATACTCACCAGATTTGGAGCTGTTTAGATTAAAAGTCTTTAGCACAAGGGGTGCGATTTAGGTGGTCATGCATTCCACCCAACATAGTAGATTTCCTGTTTAAATTACGATATGGCTGTAATATACTTTTCTGTTTGCCCTGAGGTGTCCTATGGATGTACCAAGTTTCATTTTTCTACGTTGGAAAAAAGTTACTTTCACTTTCCATAGGCCCAATGTATTTTGACTTTTTTCGTATTTTTTTTTTCGGGAACTTCAAATACATAAATTTTTTTCCGGGCTTGAAGTCTGGGACCAATAAAAATGACTTTTAGTTGTTGGTTTACTGGGTCAAATTGAGGATCATTTTGCAGAAAAATTATAATAAAAAAATATATACCGAATTATAATAAAAAAAATATAACTCGAGCAAAAAAGTCTAGAAAATTTTACTATTTTACATACATGTGTTTAGCTCATTTTGCCCAAGTTTGGTGTCTGTGGAATGAAGCAGCTTATTTCTGTGTACTTTTAAAAAAGAGGTGCATTTTAATTTGGTTCACATATTTAATTCAAAATGGCTGCCTTCCCGTGTGTGATAGGGTGTGGTCCCCATTGGCTTTTTTGTTCATAAGCCCATGGTGGATGTGTGTACCAAGTTTCATTTGCCTACGGCAAACTAAAATTTTCACTTCCCATTGACTTTTTCCACATATTTGGGACGTTGCTATGGCAACACATTTATAGATAGGGGGTGGTTGTCATTGGCTTTTATGCTCCTCATGACATAAGAGATGTGTGTACCAAATTTCATGTCTCTATAACAAACTAAATTCTTGGGTCCCATTATAAGTTTGTAGGGGGCGCTGGAGAGCCATTTCTAAAGATAACCCTTTTATTTACATATTTTTTTGTTCAGGTCATGAATGTGCACAAACGCCTTTTGGGTCCAACTCGATCCGAGAAGGCGTTTGAGAATTAAGAGACGTTTTATTTTCACAAAAATGGCCACCTCGTTACAGGCTTGCCACACCCATACCCGATAAGATATCAACAAAAAAGTCACAACTTTGGTTGGCACACGTGTCTAGATGATACTCACCAAATTTGGGGCCATTTAGATTAAAACACAATGATTTGCATCTTTCTGCGCAAGGTGCGATTTTAGTGGCCGTCGTTTCACCCCACATGGCGGACTTCCTGTTAAGTTTAGAGTGTGACTGTCATTGACTTTTCTGTTTGCCCTGAGGTGTCCTATGGATGTACCAAGTTTCATTTTTCTGCGTTGAAAAAAACTTACTTTCACTTTCCATAGGCCCAATGTATTTTGATTTTGTAGGGGTCGCCACTGAGTCATTTTCGGTTTTTTTTTCCGGCGACTTCAAAAACATAACATTTTCGCCGAGCTTGAAGTCTGGGACCAATAAAAATGACTTTTTGTGCATGTTCACTGGGTCAAATTTAGGATCATTTGGTCACAATAAAGATAAAAAAATAAATAAAAAAAAATCCGAGCAAAAACAATAGGCCCTCCCGGCCATCACCGGCTCGGGCCTAATAATTAAAGCCGCAAGCGGCGATAAAGGCCCTAAACACATGTATGTAAAATAGACAAGCGTTTTTCTAGACTTTTTTGCTCAAGTTATATTTTTTTTATTATAATTCGGTATATATTTTTTAATTATAATTTTTCTGTAAAATGATCCTCAATTTGACCCAGTAAACCAACAACTAAAAATCAAATTTATTGGCCCCAAAATTCAAGCCCAGCGAAATGTATGTATTTGAAGTCCCCGAGGAAAACGAATGAAATATTAAATGGGTATGGCACGCCTGTAACGAGGTGGCCATTTTTGTGAAAATAAAACGTCTCTTAACTCTCAAACGCCTTCTCGGATCGAGTTGGACCCAAAAAGGCGTTTGTGCACATTCATGACCTGAACACAAAGATATGTAAATAAAAGGGTTATCTTTACATTTAGTCATTTAGCAGACGCTTTTATCCAAAGCGACTTACAAGTGAGGATAACAATGGAAGCAATTTTAACAACACAAGGTACAAAAAGTATAAGTGCACAAAAAACTAGTTTAAACCCAGCGCAGTATACAATGCTAAGGATAAGAGAATTTTTTTTTTTTTTTTTTTTTTTATATAGAAAGGAAGTAGGACTCAGTGTTTGTCAGTCAGGTGTTGACGGAAGAGATGTGTTTTCAGGTGTTTTTTAAAGATGGCTACAGAATCTGCTGATCTTGTAGCAGCAGTAGATCATTCCACCAATGTGGAGCCAGAGAAGGTACATCTTTAGAAATGGCTCTCCAGCGCCCCCTACAAACTTATAATAGGACCCAAGAATTTAGTTTGTCATAGAAACATGAAAATTGGTACACACATCTCTTATGTCATGAGGAGCATAAAAGCCAATGACAACCACCCCCTATCTATAAATGTGTTGCCATAGCAACGTCCCAAATATGTCGAAAAAGTCAATGGGAAGTGAAATTTTTAGTTTGTCGTAGGCAAATGAAACTTGGTACACACATCCACCATGGGCTTATGAACAAAAAAGCCAATGGGGACCACACCCTATCACACACGGGAAGGCGGCCATTTTAAATTGAAGATGTGAACCGACTTAGAATACACCTCTTCTTTAAAAAACAACAGAAAAAAGCTGCTTCATTCCACAGACACCAAACTTGGGCAAAATGAGCTAAACACATGTATGTAAAATAGACAAGTGTTTTTCTAGACTTTTTTGCTCGAGTTATATTTCTTTTTATTATAATTCGGTATATATTTTTTTATTATAATTTTTCTGCAAAATGATCCTAAATTTGACCCAGTAAACCAACAACTAAAAGTCATTTTAATTGGTCCAAGACTTCAAGCTCGGCGAAAAATTAATGTATTTGAAGTCCTCGAAAAAAAAATAAAAAAAATGACTCAGTGGCGACCCCTAGAAAAGTCAAAATACATTGGGCCTATGGAAAGTGAAAGTAACTTTTTTCCAACGTAGAAAAATGAAACTTGGTACATCCATAGGACACCTCAGGGCAAACAGAAAAGTTTATTACAGCCAAACCCTAAACTCAACAGAAAATCTACTATGTTGGGTGGAATGCGTGACCACCTAAATTGCACCCCTTGTGCTAAAGGCTTTTCATCTAAACAGCTCCAAATTTGGTGAGTATCATCTAGACACGTGTGCCAAAAAAGTTATCAATTTGTTTTTTGATAATAATAATAATAATAATTAAAGCTGCAAGCGGCGATAAAGGCCCTCGCCTCCCTTGAGACCGCGGGGACACATGCACTCGGAGGATTGCATTTCGTGCTTTAAAGCGTAAACTTCACGGTAATGTCAAATAACCGGGCCTGTGCTACTGCTGGGGCCTGCTACACCACCTTGTAATTTAGAGTTAAAGGTCTCCACAATCCCTGGTTTTCCTGGGAACTGTCTGAACCTTTGAAAATAATAGATTATGCTTGGGCTAAGGCGAGAAAAACAAAGTACTGGCCGGAGATTTGAGATGACTCAGGAATCGCTGCACCCCTGTTTAAAAGGAAAATGTAAATATAACTTGTCTAAAAGTACAAGTTTACAAGTTCCAAAGGATTCTGAGGAGTTTTCTAAGACTCTAGCCTTGGCTCTGGAGGGGCCTCCTCTAAAGGAAGGATCCTGGCAATTGGGAAATGGCATTTATTTCCCAAAGATTGCCTCTTCACAGACTCATTACGACCACAGCCACAAATGTATCAAAAAACAAATTGATAATTTTTTTTGGCACACGTGTCTAGATGATACTCACCAAATTTGGAGCTGTTTAGATGAAAAGCCTTTAGACACAAGGGGTGAGATTTAGGTGGTCACGCATTCCACCCAACAAAGTAGATTTCCTGTTGAGTTTACGGTATGGCTGTAATAAACTTTTCTGTTTGCCCTGAGGTGTCCTATGGATGTACCAAGTTTTGTATTTCTACGTTGGAAAACTTTACTTTCATTTTCCATAGAACCAATGTATTTTGGGGGGGATGACGACAGCCTTCACGTGGCCCCCTCCGTGAGTAGCAAGAAATGGTGCAAGACCAGCTTGCGAAACTAATGTCGCCAACCAGTCATCATCTAGCTGGCAGACCGAGGTGCAAGAGACCGAAGGGACATGGTGCGTCCATGTCAGGACGAGTGACCATCCCGACCATCGAGTACCAAGGTCTGTCGGTGTTCCAACTTAATGTAGAGGGCCTTACCACCGCCAAAATGGAAGTCATCTACCACCTCGCTGATTCTCACAAAGTAGCAGCCGTCCTCCTCCAGGAGACACACCGTGACAGCGATAACATCCTCAAGCTGCCCGGTTTCCAGCTTGCTGGGTCTACCCACAGCAAACAGCACGGACTTGCAACCTTTGTAAGGAACGACCTTAGTTGGACAGCCACTGGCCAATCTCCACCAGGCTCGAGTATCGAATGGCTGTCCACTAAGGTGCAGACCACAACGGTTGTCAATGTCTACAAGCCCCACCATCAATGCTGACCATGGCATCACTTCCACCGGCACCTGCACCCGCCATCTATGCAGGGGACTTTAACTGCCAACACATAGATTGGGGTTACAGCCATACTACACCAAATGGAGAGATATTAAGCCAATGGGCCTCCAGTGCCAATGCGTTGCTGCTGTTCGACCCCAAAGAACCCCAAGCTTCTTTTCAGCACGCTGGAATACCCACACCAACCCGGACCTGGCTTTCGTTGTGTGGCACACGGCTCAAAAGCCAGAGAGACGTGTCCTGGATAGATTCCCCCGCTCACACCACCGACCGTCCATCATAAAGGTCCCATCCCTGGTGCAGCCAGTTGTAGGGAAACCCGTCAGGAGATGGAACTTTGTAAGGCAAATTGGCAGTCATTCACTGAGGAGACAGAAAAAGCATCATTCTGTCTCCCAGATCCAGACAACGCTGATGTGGATGCTGGGTATGCAGCTTACTGCAGAGTACTCCTTGGGGCAGCAAGGAAAACCATCCCCCGCGGCTTTAACACAAATTACATCCCGGCTGGGATGGAGAATGCAGCCACCTCCTGCATGTCCACCAGCATGCAAGCTCCAGGGAGGAAGTTGAAGAATCTGCAACGGTACTTCTGCAGAAGCTAGATGCCACCCGTAGGTCAAGGTGGATAGAAGTAGTTCAGTCAATTGACTTCACCCACTCCAGCCGGTGGCGGACAATAAACCAGCTGACAGGCAGAACACCATCGACCTCCGGTGCCCAATAACAGCAAATGCCATCGCATCCCAGCTCCTTAAGAACAGCTGTTTCTCTGATGCTGATAAGAACTTTGCCCGCACAATATCACACCAGGTGACTTCCCTGTATAGAGCAGCTAGTGTGGACGCCAACTTGTCAGGGAATTTACAACAGCTGAACTCCAGACTGCCTTGAGTAAGACCAAACAAGGGAAAGCACCAGGCCAAGATTACATCCACCCTGAGTTTGTGACTCACCAGAGTGTAAGAACATCTGTATGGCTCTGCTCATTCTACTCGACATGCCTTGGAGGTCCAAGCTTCGAAGATATGGCGCCAGCTGCTGTTATAGCCCTTCCAAAACCAAACAAGCCTGCGGAAGACCCCAAATCCTACCGACCCATCTCACTGCTCTGTGTTCCATTCAAAACCCTGGAGAGGCTGATCTATAATCGTATCGAGCCAATAGTGGACCCTCAACTCCCACGGAACAAGCTGGATTCCGGCGCGTCGGTCAACGGTTGACCAGGTGACACTGCTCACCCAAGACATTGAGGACAGCTTTCAGGAAAAACAGAAGGCTGGAGTAGTGCTGCTTGATCTTACAGCCGCTTACGATACCGTTTGGCACCGCGGACTCCACCTAAAGCTACTAAAGATCATTCCCGACCGGCACATGTTGAAGTTCATCATTGAGATGGTGACGAACCGCAGCTTCACCTTAAAGACAAGTGACGGTCAATGCAGCAGACTTAGAAGGCTGAGGAATGGTGTTCCGCAGGGATCTGTCCTTGCACCGATGTTATTCAATATCTACATCCATGACTTACCGGAAACAACATCCGGAAATATGGTTACGCTGACGACCTGGCCATTATGATGAGACAACAAACATGGGAGCAGATACAGGCCAGCCTAAACCAGGACATGGACACCTTGGCAGCCTACCTGCGTGAGTGGCGTTTACAGCTCAGCATCGGCAAGACAGTTGTAGCAGCTACCACCTGAACAACAGTGAGGCCAGACGGGAACTGGACATATTCGTTAATAACAAGCGCCTTGAGTTCCAGCAAGCCCCACGGTACCTTGGCGACGCCTGGATAGATCTCTAACATTCAAACAACATCTTGAAGAAGTGACGCCAAAGTGTCATCAAGGGTGGCAATAATTCGACGCGTCTCGCTGGTACTAGCTGGGGTGCAACTGCCAAGGTGCTTGAATATCAACAGTAGCTCGTCTTCTCCACAGCTGAATACTGTGCCCCAGCCTGGTGCAGAAGCCCACACGCCAGGAAAGTCGACACTGCCATAAATACCGCCCTTCGGACTATAACTGGCTGCCTGAATTCTACCCCTGTCTACCATCTGCCAACACTAGCAGGAATTGCCCCAGCCGGCCTCCGAGAGGCTGCTACCCTCGCTCTTGCAAGGAAAGCCCAAAGATGCAACTGGCATATCCTGCACAACACCACCACAACAGCACTGCCTCCTCATAGACTGAAGTCCCGCCACCCGTACAACAAGGCGGCACAAGACCTGCTCAGGTCCATCCCTGAGGACCTGTCTACAGAGGCATGGCTCGCGGCAGCTTGGAAGCAGGAGTGGGAGTCAGCAGGACCCTCACGAATCCACCGTTACATCTTTGACCCTGGAGGCGGTCTTGAAGGAGAGGATCTGCCACGTCGGCAATGGACTCTGCTAAACCGCCTGCGAACTGGGGTGGGACGTTACAAAGCATCGATGAGGAAGTGGGGCCTGGAGGACAGAGCAGTGTGTGAGTGTGGGGAGCCAGAGCAGACCGCTGAGCACATAATCACCACCTGTCCACTGTATAAACCACCTTCGGAGGCCGGCCTCTTCGACGTGGGACCTGAGATGAGAACGTGGCTGAGTTCTACTGAGCTGGACATTTGATGACGACACACGAAAGAAGAAGAAGAATGTATTTTGACTTTTCTAGGGGTCGCCACTGAGTCATTTTTCATATATTTCTTTAGGGGACTTCAAATACCTAAATTTTTCGCTGGGCTTGAAGTCTGGGACCAAAAAAAATGACTTTTAGTTGCACGTTTACTGGGTCAAATTGAAAATCATTTTGCAGAAAAATAATTAAAAAAAATATACCAAATTATAATAAAAAATATATAACTCGAGCAAAACGACAAGAAAAACACCTGTCTATTTTACATACACATGTGTTTAGCTCATTTTGCCCAAGTTTGGTGTCTGTGGAATGAAGCAGCTATTTTCTGTTGTTTTTTAAAAAAGAGGTGTATTCTAAGTCGGACCAAATTTTCAATTCAAAATGGCCGCCTTCCCGTGTGTGATAGGGTGTGGTCCCCATTGGCTTTTTTGTTCATAAGCCCAGACTGGATGTGTGTACCAAGTTTCATTTGCCTACGACAAACTAAAATTTTCACTTCCCATTGACTTTTTCCACATATTTGGGACGTTGCTATGGCAACACATTTATAGATAGGGGGTGGTTGTCATTGGCTTTTATGCTCGTCATGACATAAGAGATGTGTGTACCAAATTTCATGTCTCTATGACAAACTAAATTCTTGGGTCCCATTATAAGTTTGTAGGGGGCGCTGGAGAGCCATTTCTAAAGATAACCCTTTTATTTACATATCTTTGTGTTCAGGTCATGAATGTGCACAAACGCCTTTTTGGGTCCAACTCGATCCGAGAAGGCGTTTGAGAGTTAAGAGACGTTTTATTTTCACAAAAATGGCCACCTCGTTACAGGCTTGCTACACCCATACCCGATAAGATATCAACAACAAAGTTACAACTTTGGTTGGCACATGTGTCTAGATGATACTCACCAAATTTGGGGCCATTTAGATTAAAACACAATGATTTGCATCTTTCTGCGCAAGGGGTGCGATTTTAGTGGCCATGTGTTTCACCCCACATGGCGGACTTCCTGTTGAGTTTAGGGTGTGGCTGTCATTGACTTTTCTGTTTGCCCTGAGGTGTCCTATAGATGTACCAAGTTTCATTTTTCTACATTTGAAAAAAGTTACTTTCACTTTCCATAGGCCCAATGTATTTTGACTCTTCTAGGTCCACTGAGTCATTTTTCGTATTTTTTTTTCGGCGACTTCAAATACATAAATTTTGCGCCGAGCTTGAAGTCTGGGACCAATAATGTTCACTGGGTCAAATTTAGGATCATTTTGCAGAAAAAGAAAAAAATAAATAAATAAATAAATAATCCGAGCAAAAATTATAGGCCCTCCCGGTCATCACCGGCTTGGGCCTAATAAAGACAAACCCAATGTCTCTGAGTACAATTTATTTAAGCGTCCCAGCAGGAACCAGGACAAACTTTCATCAGCATGGTCTAGTGCTTTGTTAGGCCAGGTCTTGGCCAGGTTTAGGCCCTGCAGAAGGACCAGGACTATCCAGCGTCGTAGTGGACTTCCTCTGAGTCAGACTGGTCTTTATTTTGACGACAGCTTGAGGCACAACATCGGCTCAAACAGACCTGCAGAGACAACGACAAACTGGTTTAGGTCTGGTCTAGTTCTGGGTTTAGACCCACTTTAGTCCTGGTTTTAGGCCCAGTCTAGTCCTGCTGTAGACCTACGTACCGAGTCGCAGCAGTGTCTGATGATGCATTTCCTGTCTGCAGAGGAAGTGCGTCTCTGTAGGAGCAGGTTGTAGAGGAACAGGACCCGCCTCTTTTCTCTCTGACCAATCAAAACAGAGCTCATTAATAAAACCAGAGCCTTTCACCGAGATATAAACCTATGATAAAATCCAAACTGGAACTCCACATCCCCACATGGGACAGATAAGTCACTGTCCCGTCTGAGCCTCCCCACTTTTAGATTATCGTCTGTGAGACGCCTTTTGACTTGACAGAAGCTCCAGGATCAAACATACCTGTCCTTTGACCTCTGACCTGTCGTCTGAGCAATGCCTTAATTTTAAACTGATCTTAGTACATTTTTAATGCCATAGTGGGACAACCTCTTCTTCTGTTGTGTTTTTTGATTCTGTCCATGCCTCGTCCAGAATCTGAGGTGGGTCTGAATGCTCCTGGACTGGTTCCCAGAGTCCAGCTGGAACCAGGGGCCACAGAGTGAGTTCAACACAGGGGCCAGCACTAACCACATTCTGCCCCAGCTCGTGGAGCTGTTGACCCTGTGTTGTGGACCTTGAGTGTAGCTGAGGGACCTGAGAGTTGGTGTTCTATTGGTGTTTCATTAGTATTTCAGTGGTGTTCCATTGGTTTTCCAGTGGTGTTCCAGTAGTGTTCCAGTGGTGTTCCAGTGGTGTTCCAGTGGTGTTCCAGTAGTGTTCCAGTAGTGTTCCAGTAGTGTTCCAGTGGTGTTCCAGTGGTGTTCCAGTGGTGTTCCAGTAGTGTTCCAGTAGTGTTCCAGTGGTGTTCCAGTGGTGTTCCAGTGGTGTTCCAGTGGTGTTCCAGTGGTGTTCCAGTGGTGTTCCAGTGGTGTTCCAGTGGTGTTCCAGTAGTGTTCCAGTAGTGTTCCAGTGGTGTTCCAGTAGTGTTCCAGTAGTGTTCCAGTGGTGTTCCAGTGGTGTTCCAGTAGTGTTCCAGTGGTGTTCCAGTAGTGTTCCAGTAGTGTTCCAGTGGTGTTCCAGTAGTGTTCCAGTAGTGTTCCAGTGGTGTTCCAGTGGTGTTCCAGTAGTGTTCCAGTGGTGTTCCAGTGGTGTTCCAGTAGTGTTCCAGTGGTGTTCCAGTAGTGTTCCAGTAGTGTTCCAGTAGTGTTCCAGTGGTGTTCCAGTAGTGTTCCAGTAGTGTTCCAGTACATTTACACTTACATTTAGTCATTTAGCAGACGCTTTTATCCAAAGCGACTTATAAGTGAGGAATACAATGGAAGCAATTTTAACACAAGGTACAAAAAGCATAAGTGCACAAAAACTAGTCAGTTTAAACTCAGCGCAGTATACAAAGCTAAGGATGAGAGATTTTTTTTTTTTTTTTTTTTTTTTTTAAAGGAAAGGAATCGATAGAAAGGAAGTAAAACTCAGTGTTTGTCAGTCAGGTGTTGACGGAAGAGATGTGTTTTCAGGTGTTTTTTAAAGATGGCTACAGAATCTGCTGATCTTGTAGCAGCAGTAGATCATTCCACCAATGTGGAACAGAGCCAGAGAAGGTACGTGAGAGGGATTTTGTACCTTTTTGGGACGGTACCACCAGACGTTGTTCATTTGCAGAGCGCAGGGATCTGGTAGGAACGTAGGTCTGTATTAGTGAGTGGAGATATGAGGGTGCAGAACCAGAGGTGGTCTTGTAGGCCAAGAGCATAGCTTTGAACTTGATGCGGGCGTCAACCGGGAGCCAGTGTAACCTAATGAATAGAGGAGTTACGTGTGCTCTCTTCGGTTCATTAAAGACCACTCTTGCCGCTGCATTCTGGATCAGCTGCAGAGGTTTGGTTGTGCAGGCAGGGAGTCCAGCCAGTAGAGCATTGCAATAATCCAGTTTGGACAAGACAAGAGCCTGGACTAGAATTTGCGTGGAGAGCTCTGATAGGAAAGGTCTAATTTTCCTAATGTTGTAGAGGATGAATCTACAGGACCGGGTGGTGCTGGCGACATGACTTGTGAAGTTTAGCTGATCATCAATTACCACTCCCAGATTTCTGGCAGTGCTGGACGGTGATGTGGGTGAGAGCAGGCACGACAGATGGAGAGATGGCCTGAAGGAGATGTGTGGGGATGGGATCCAGCGGGCAGGTAGTAGGGTGGTTAGAACTAATGACCTTGGAAACATCTGCTTCAGTTAGAGGAGAGAAGGAAGTGAGCAAACACATATCAGGGGTCTGAATGAGCTCGACAGGAGGTGGCGCCGAGAACTGACTGCTGATGGCGGTCGTTTTCTTTATAAAGAAAGACGCGAAATCATCAGCTGTTAGATCCGATGAAGGTGGGGGAGCAGGCGGACAAAGGAGGGCGGAAAAGGTTTTAAAGAGAGTGCGCGAGTCAGGTGAGTTGATTAACCTAGAATGGTAGTAGACAGTTTTTGCAGAGGTGACATCAGCGGAGAAAGTAGAGAGGAGAGACTGGTAGTTAGAGAGGTTAGTAGGATCTTTAGACTTGTGCCATTTTCTCTCAGCTGACCGGAGGCTGGCGCGGTGCTCGCGTAGAACATCGGATAACCAGGGGGCAGACGAGGATGTACGGGCTGGTCTAGATGTAAGGGGGCATAAGTTGTCCAAGCAGGATGTAAGCGTGGAGCACAGAGTGTCGATGGCGGTGTTAGTGTTTAAAAGAGAGAGCTCCTCAGAAGAGGGGAGTGCAGAAGAGACAGCAGAGGAAAAACGGGAGGGACTGAGTGTACGCAGGTCGCGTCGGAAAGTGACCAGCGGTAAAACAATTGCAGTGTCTGGAGAAGTTAGGTCAAGGTCGAGAGTAATGAAGAAATGATCAGAAGTGTGCAGTGGCGTGACCTGAGTGTGGCGAGTGGAGCAGTATCTTATGTAGATAAGATCTAGTTGGTTACCAGACTTGTGGGTTGCCGATGTGGAAACCTGCTTGAGGTCAAATGATGCAGTTAGGTTAATGAAGTTAGCAGCCTGTGGCTTTTCAAGGTGGATGTTGAAGTCTCCTAATACCACCAGAGGGTACCATCCTCAGGGAAGGATGAAAGAAGCGCATCCAACTCCTCCAAGAAATGTCCAAGCTGACCTGGGGGCCGATAGATAACTACAAAATGACTTTTAACAGGGTAGGTGATGGTAACAGCGTGGAACTCGAAGGAGCTGTTGTCACACAAGGGTGATAGCTGTTTGAACTTCCAGTCAGTAGGAATAAGTAGTCCCGTCCCTCCGCCCCTTCCAGTGAGGCGAGGACTGTGGGAGAAAGTGTGATTATGGGAGAGGGCGGCGGGAGTGGCAGAGTCCTCTGGTTTGATCCATGTTTCTGTAAGTGCTACAACTGAAAGACCAGAATGTTGAACAAAAGCTGTAATGAAATCAGCTTTGTTCACAGCAGACTGGCAGTTCCACAAGCCTATTGGGAAAGTAGAAGGGGCAGTTATTGACAGTGATACAACATGCAGATTATTATGGTTGCGTCGCCTTTTGCGTGAAACAGATGATAATTTCCGTGGTGAAATGACAGTAGTAATTTGAAAACACATTTAAGAGCCGAAGAGGAAAAATATACAAGAAGAAAGTAATAGTAGAAATAATAAATTATAAGTGCAAACAATTAGTACAAAGAAGAAGTGCGATACTCAGGTGCCCTGTGGGTGTGTGGCTGCTCGGTGGAGTCGCGTGAAGGTAGAGTCGATGGTCTTTACTCTCTCCGGTCTTCACGCGATGACGGCTGCCGCGACCTCTGCCGCGGTGGTAACTCCTACTTAAATACCCTTCTATTCAAGTAATTGAATTCAGCAGGTCACGCCTCTACACACACAAACAACTCAAACGAAACTAGCCCGCTAGCAGCTGAGACTACACACGTGACCGGGTTGTAGTAAACACACTGCGTACAGTAGAACACAGTAGTGTTCCAGTAGTGTTCCAGTGGTGTTCCAGTAGTGTTCCAGTGGTGTTCCAGTGGTGTTCCAGTAGTGTTCCAGTGGTGTCTCCAGTAGTGTTTTCCAGTAGTGTTCCAGTGGTGTTCCAGTAGTGTTCCAGTGGTGTTCCAGTAGTGTTCCAGTGGTGTTCCAGTAGTGTTCCAGTGGTGTTCCAGTGGTGTTCCAGTGGTGTTCCAGTGGTGTTCCAGTGGTGTTCCAGTAGTGTTCCAGTAGTGTTCCAGTAGTGTTCCAGTAGTGTTCCAGTGGTGTTCCAGTAGTGTTCCAGTGGTGTTCCAGTAGTGTTCCAGTGGTGTTCCAGTAGTGTTCCAGTGGTGTTCCAGTAGTGTTCCAGTGGTGTTCCAGTGGTGTTCCAGTAGTGTTCCAGTGGTGTTCCAGTGGTGTTCCAGTAGTGTTCCAGTAGTGTTCCAGTAGTGTTCCAGTAGTGTTCCAGTGGTGTTCCAGTAGTGTTCCAGTGGTGTTCCAGTAGTGTTCCAGTGGTGTTCCAGTAGTGTTCCAGTGGTGTTCCAGTAGTGTTCCAGTAGTGTTCCAGTGGTGTTCCAGTGGTGTTTCAGTGGTGTTCCAGTAGTGTTCCAGTGGTGTTCCAGTAGTGTTCCAGTGGTGTTCCAGTGGTGTTTCAGTGGTGTTCCAGTAGTGTTCCAGTGGTGTTCCAGTGGTGTTCCAGTAGTGTTCCAGTGGTGTTCCAGTAGTGTTCCAGTGGTGTTCCAGTGGTGTTCCAGTAGTGTTCCAGTGGTGTTCCAGTAGTGTTCCAGTGGTGTTCCAGTAGTGTTCCAGTGGTGTTCCAGTGGTGTTCCAGTAGTGTTCCAGTGGTGTTCCAGTAGTGTTCCAGTGGTGTTCCAGTGGTGTTCCAGTAGTGTTCCAGTGGTGTTCCAGTAGTGAATAAATGTAATTTGAAAATAGGAAGGACTCTGTCGTTGGCTTTGAAGGAAGGTGCCTTGACTTTAAGAAACACCCGTAGTTTCTCTCTGAACATGCTGCTGTTTGTGATGTCACTTCCTGTTCCATAATCCCACACACAGAGGATTAATGGGATTAAACAAAGAGCCTTAACTGGTCCCACTGAGACCTGGTCCAGACCTGGTTCTGACCCGGTCTTCCCCGGTCTTACCTCTGGGTGGAATGCTGCGGTTAGCGCTCGTCGGATGCGGCTGGAGTAAACCTGGAGAAGGCTGAACAGCGCCACCAACAGGACACAGCCGACACAACTGAAGTACACAGAAGCAGAGAGGGGCCTGGGCCGACACTCACAGACTGAGGAAGACCAGATAAAGACAAAACAAAACCCAATTTAGTCCACACAGAACACACTCTGGTCCTGGCCTAGTCCATGTTTAGACCTGGTTTAGTCCTGGTTTAGACCTTGTTTAGTCATGGTCTAGTCCTGGTTTAGTCCTGGTCTAGTCCTGGTTTAGTTCTGGTTTAGTCCTGGTTTAGTCCTGGTTTAGTCCTGGTCTAGTCCTGGTCTAGTCCTGGTTTAGTCCTGGTCTAGTCCTGGTTTAGTCCTGGTCTAGTCCTGGTCTAGTCCTGGTCTAGTCCTGGTTTAGTCCTGGTCTAGTCCTGGTCTAGTCCTGGTCTAGTCCTGGTCTAGTCCTGGTCTAGTCCTGGTTTAGTCCTGGTTTAGTCCTGGTTTAGTTCTGGTTTAGTCCTGGTCTAGTCCTGGTTTAGTCCTGGTCTAGTCCTGGTTTAGTCCTGGTTTAGTCCTGGTCTAGTCCTGGTTTAGTCCTGGTTTAGTACTGGTTTAGTTCTGGTTTAGTCCTGGTCTAGTCCCGATCTAGTTCTGGTCTAGTCCTGGTCTAGTCCCGGTCTAGTCCCGGTCTAGTCCCGGTCTAGTCCCGGTCTAGTCCCGGTTTAGTCCCGGTTTAGTCCTGGTTTAGTCCTGGTCTAGTCCTGGTTTAGTCCTGGTCTAGTCCTGGTCTAGTCCTGGTTTAGTCCTGGTTTAGTCCTGGTCTAGTCCTGGTCTAGTCCTGGTTTAGTCCTGGTCTAGTCCTGGTTTAGTCCTGGTTTAGTCCTGGTTTAGTCCTGGTCTAGTCCTGGTTTAGTCCTGGTTTAGTCCTGGTTTAGTTCTGGTTTAGTCCTGGTTTAGTCCTGGTCTAGTCCTGGTCTAGTCCTGGTCTAGTCCTGGTTTAGTCCTGGTTTAGTCCTGGTCTAGTCCTGGTTTAGTCCTGGTTTAGTCCTGGTCTAGTCCTGGTTTAGTCCTGGTTTAGTCCTGGTTTAGTCCTGGTCTAGTCCCGGTTTAGTCTTGGTTTAGTCCTGGTCTAGTCCTGGTTTAGTCCTGGTTTAGTTCTGGTTTAGTCCTGGTCTAGTCCTGGTCTAGTCCTGGTTTAGTCCTGGTTTAGTCCTGGTCTAGTCCTGGTCTAGTCCTGGTTTAGTCCTGGTTTAGTCCTGGTCTAGTCCTGGTTTAGTCCTGGTCTAGTCCTGGTCTAGTCCTGGTTTAGTCCTGGTTTAGTCCTGGTCTAGTCCTGGTCTAGTCCTGGTTTAGTCCTGGTTTAGTCCTGGTTTAGTCCTGGTTTAGTCCTGGTCTAGTCCTGGTTTAGTCCTGGTCTAGTCCTGGTCTAGTCCTGGTTTAGTCCTGGTTTAGTCCTGGTCTAGTCCTGGTCTAGTCCTGGTCTAGTCCTGGTCTAGTCCTGGTTTAGTCCTGGTCTAGTCCTGGTTTAGTCCTGGTTTAGTCCTGGTTTAGTCCTGGTCTAGTCCTGGTCTAGTCCTGGTTTAGTCCTGGTTTAGTCCTGGTTTAGTTCTGGTTTAGTCCTGGTTTAGTTCTGGTTTAGTCCTGGTCTAGTCCTGGTCTAGTCCTGGTCTAGTCCTGGTTTAGTCCTGGTTTAGTCCTGGTCTAGTCCTGGTTTAGTCCTGGTTTAGTCCTGGTTTAGTCCTGGTTTAGTCCTGGTTTAGTTCTGGTTTAGTCCTGGTCTAGTCCTGGTTTAGTCCTGGTTTAGTCCTGGTCTAGTCCTGGTCTAGTCCTGGTTTAGTCCTGGTTTAGTCCTGGTCTAGTCCTGGTTTAGTTCTGGTTTAGGACTCTACTCTTGTTGCTGCCGTCGATGTCGAAGTCTGAGGAACTGTTGAAGGCGGAGATGGTTTTCTGGAGGAGGCGCGCCATCATGGAGGCTCCGCCCACTCTGAGGTCCACCTGGTGCCCACCTGAAGAAAGAGACTTTAGGGCCTGACCCGGTCTGGACTTGGCAGGTCTGAGCATTGACTTGGCAGGTCTTACCTGTAATGTTGAAGTGAGTGACGGTGTTACGACTGACGATGTCCAGGACACGGAACATAGCCAGGTCCACGGAGACCAGAACCAGGACCAACAGAGACACCGAGACCAGCTGGACCAGACCGGAAAACTGCATGAGGCAAGACCGGGTTTAGATCTGGTTTAGAAGACATTACAAACCAGTCCCAAAGTTGGTTCATCAGACTCCACTTTTTTTTATTGTTTTGTTCCCGGCTTTTGTAAATTGACGAAATAAGAAGCACAGCTACTGATGATGGGGGTCGGGGTGGTAAAAGTCAGCTGTAACTCTAGCACAGAGCGATATAAAACTCTACATGTGCTCTGTTATTAAACTACTTTGAACTTAATTTACTGAATCATAGTTTCATCATCACTTCCAATCTGAACCTGGAGACTGAACACAAAGTGAACGTACTGGTAAAGCTCTTTCAGTTACTGTTTTTTATAAAGTGTGTGTGTGTGACTGTAGAGGTCAGTTTGGTGGGGGTTGGAAAAGGCTGTGAGCACCTTGTGTCCCCCCCTCTCTGTCTGCCCCAGGGGTGAATGGAAGCATCATGTAAACGGCTGTGGTGCAGGTACAACAAAGCGCTATATAAGTGCACATCATTTACATATTAAGTTATTTATAAAATAATTTTATAGACATGGCTTTGTTTGGAAGTCTGAACATTCTAATTTAAACTCTTCTATGTAAAATCACAGTTTACATGCTCGAGTTAAAGTATGGCAAAGTTAAATGGTTAAAAAGAAAGTGAATTATTGACTTCCTGCTTCTGAAGAGTGCAGTCGCACCTCTGCTTGCTCATGCCTGCTTTACTTTTCTTTTTTAGTTATCTCTACATTTAGCCAATGATTTTATGATTAACTTTTTTATATTACTTTTTACTTTCTTTTAACTGGATTTTGCTTTTATGTTTTTACTTGTTTTTTTTTTTACCTTTTAAACCCGTTGGACTCGCCGAGCGACTGGAGCCTTGGTATCTATTTTTCAACATGTCTGGGGTAAAAACAACTACTACAACCTCTTTCTGCCAAAATTGCTGGAAATATCAACAGGAAATCAGTTTGCTACAAACAAAGATTTTTGCTTTGGAATCTGAAAGAGGACTTCAGGAGACAATACCGATCACACAATGTGGTAAGACTGTGAATTTAAACTTGGATGATACAGTGTCATTCCCAAAACTGAGCAAAGCAAAGGGATTTAAACAAAATGATACCACCTGGCATAAACTTGGTGCCCAGCCAAAGCAGCACTGGATTAGAAAAAAGAATGCTGGCATCACACGAGCATATGTATCATCACCAGACATTCAGCTAAAAAACAGATTCCAACCACTGACTGAGCTAAAGGTGAATGAACCAGAAAACTCTGCTGTAAATGAAAAACATGGAGTAAATCAAGTTTATTGTATGAAAAACAGGAGACATGGATCTGTGGAAAAGCACCAGGCAAACAGAGACAGAATCTATGCCAAAAGTGAAGGTCAGAGATATCTTGCTGCTTGGAGACGGTGCTATCCGAGACATAAACAATAATAAATTTGCTACATGCAGCTTTCCAAGTGCTACAGTCCCTGATATAACAGCACTCCCCCCCCAAGTCATGTCCAACGGATAATCTCCTGCACTCCCTGAGACACCTAAATGGTTCTGGGCGCCCTCTTGAACAGAGAAAGGGTCCTCAGCCACTGAATGAAAAAAGCACTCCTGCCTCACCAGCCAAGGATCCTCCTCTGACTGTACCACCATCAACACCTCCACCACTGAAATGGACTCCCCCAATAGGACCATGGACCCCACCAGTAACATCAACACCTTCCGCGGACCTCACCATCCCTGTCCCATCTCCGGATTCACCAATGGGATTTCCAGATCACCTGGAAATTTTAGTTAAATAAATAAATCTGGAATTAAGATGATACCCCTTACACCTAACTTGGCCAGGTCACGGGTTCTATCATCATCACTAAAAACATCACCCCCAATACCACCCAGGAGTACCACTGCTTCACCTCGGCCACTACCTAGAGTCCAATGCACCCCTGTCAGACCCTCTCCACCCCCTCCCAGACCAGCTCCTCCCAAACCAGCTCCTCCCAAACCAGCTCCTCCCAGACCACCTCCTCCCAGACCAGCTCCTCCCAAACCAGCTCCTCCCAGACCACCTCCTCCCAGACCAGCTCCTCCCAGACCAGCTCCTCCCAGACCACCTCCTCCCAGACCAGCTCCTCCCAGACCAGCTCCTCCCAGACCACCTCCTCCCAGACCAGCTCCTCCCAAACCAGCTCCTCCCAGACCAGCTCCTCCCAGACCACCTCCTCCCAAACCAGCTCCTCCCAAACCAGCTCCTCCCAAACCAGCTCCTCCCAAACCAGCTCCTCCCAGACCACCTCCTCCCAGACCAGCTCCTCCCAAACCAGCTCCTCCCAGACCAGCTCCTCCCAGACCACCTCCTCCCAGACCAGCTCCTCCCAAACCAGCTCCTCCCACCAAACCAGCTCCTCCCAAACCAGCTCCTCCCAAACCAGCTCCTCCCAAACCAGCTCCTCCCAGACCAGCTCCTCCCAGACCACCTCCTCCCAGACCAGCTCCTCCCAAACCAGCTCCTCCCAAACCAGCTCCTCCCAAACCAGCTCCTCCCAAACCAGCTCCTCCCAAACCAGCTCCTCCCAAACCAGCTCCTCCCAGACCAGCTCCTCCCAGACCACCTCCTCCCAGACCACCTCCTCCCAAACCAGCTCCTCCCAAACCAGCTCCTCCCAGACCAGCTCCAAAAGCCTTGACCAGCATCAAGGCTACTATCAGTGATTAGGACACTGAGGGTCTCTGCTGTTCCAGGACTTTTCGTCATAATAAACCACTTATCAACCTGAGGCCCTGGGAGAGAACACTCCCCCCCCCCCAGCTCCATAACTACAGTCGCAGATTGAAGAAGAGAATTACAGTTAAATTGTCTAATCAGACAAATCTGATTCAAATCCCCTGCAAACAGATAAAGTCAGGTCCTGCTCAAACGGACTTAAAACTTGCAGTGTTCAATGTCAGGTCTTTGAAACAAATCTTTTTAATTAATGATTTTATAACTTCAAATAAGCTTGATTTTATGTTTTTAACAGAAACATGGTTAGACAGCAGGACTGGAAATGCGGTCCTTATTTAATCCACCCCATCGAATTTCACATTTTTATCCAAAATACGGAAAAACAAAAAGGGTGGTGGTGTATGTGCCTTTCTTAGGGATAATATTCTTATCCAGAAGCTATCACTTGGAGAGTTTTCATCATTTGAGTATGTGTCATTCAAAATGGAGTTGAGGTTTTCTCCATCTATTTTATATGTAGTTCTTTACAAACCACCCCAACAATGTCATGATTTTATTAATGAGTTTACTGAAATGCTTTCGGTTATTTGCACAGAATTTGAACAAATAGTCATATCTGGTGATTTTAATGTGCATGTGGATAATGTTTGTGACAGAAATGCCAAAGAACTTTCTACTATTCTTGATACTTTTGGTCTTTGTCAGCATGTTAATGAGCCGACCCATAACAGAGGTCACACTCTGGACCTGGTCATTACTAAAGGTGTTCATATTTCAGATGTCACTGTGATTGATGTTGCTCTATCTGATCATTCATGTGTCTTTTTTCATCTGTCCATAATTCCAAAAGTTGCTGTTGGGCCTACTGTTGTAAAAGAGATACATTAACGATAACACCAGGACACAGTTTATGGAGGCAATCAGGTTTGAAAATGCCTCATCAGGTCAAGTTGATGATTTGTTGAATTGTTATACTTCAGGTGTTTTAAATGTTATGGACACCATTGCTCCTGTTAAGGTTAAAGTGATCAGGACGAGGCAGAAGGCTTCATGGAGCAATGCTCACTCTGTCAGGGCACAGAAAGGGAATGCCGAAAAGCCGAAAGAAAATGGCGTAAATCGAAACTCTTAATTCATTATGAGGTATACAAAGAGAATTTGCATGTTTTCAATCAAACTTTGCAAAAAGAAAGAGAACTATTCTTCTCAGAGATCATCAACAACAATAGTAACAACCTGCGTGTCCTGTTTGCTACAGTGAACAGATTAACAAACCCTCCAGCTCCATTTCCTCCAGAATTAGTTTCCACTAAATGCAGTGAGTTTGCATTGTTTTTCAACGACAAGGTTCAAGGCATTAAACATGCGATACAGTCCAAAGGGCATCAAACAACACTGCAGCCACCTAGGAGACACTTGGTTGGTTTAACACATTTTACACAAATTAATGACAGAACAATTGAAAAAACTGTCTCCAGCCTGAGTTCATCCACCTGCTGCCTCGATGTTTTACCCACTAGATTTCTAAAATCAGTACTAAGCAGTTTGTTACCACAACTCACTGATAAAGTCAATAATTCCTTACAGTCTGGAACATTTCCAAGGGCCTTAAAAACTGCTGTCATTAAGCCTCTCCTAAAGAAGAGCAGTCTTGATGCTACAGTGCTCAACAACTATCGGCCCATATCAAACCTGCCATTTTTAGGAAAGTCATCGAAAAAGTTGTATATCAACAACTTAATGACTTTCTATTACTTAACAACTGCTTTGATCCTTTTCAGTCAGGATTCAGGCCCCATCACAGCACTGAGACTGCACTTATCAAAGTCACAAATGACATCCGTATGAACACTGACGCAGGCAAAGTCTCTGTCTTAGTTCTGTTGGACTTGAGTGCTGCGTTTGTTACAGTGGACCATGAAATCCTGACACAAAGATTAGAGGAATGGATAGGTATCACTGGAACTGCCCTTAAATGGTTTCAGTCCTATCTTGAAGACAGGAAGTACTTTGTTTCGGTTGGTAACTGTGTATCAGACCAAATGGCCCTGACATGTGGGGTTCCACAGGGGTCTATCTTGGTACCTCTATTATTCAATCTCTACATGCTTCCTTTAGGCCAGTTAATACGCAGCTGTGACGTATCCTACCATAATTATGCAGATGACACTCAGATTTACATTTCACTCACAGCAGGTGAAAATGGACCAATCCATTCACTGTGTCACTGCATCGAACAGATTGATGTGTGGATGCAAAATAATTTTCTCCAACTGAACAGAAACAAGACTGAACTAATCATCTTTGGGCCACAGAAACAAAGAGAAAGTGTCAGCAGTCACCTCTCGTCTCTTTCTCTAAAATCTAAAAACCAGGTTAGAAATCTAGGGGTCATCATGGACTCAGACTTGAATTTCCACAGTCACATTAAGTCAATTACATCATCTGCATTTTATCACCTTAAAAACATTTCCAGAGTCAAAGGGATGATGTCTCAACCAGACTTAGAGAAACTTATCCATGCTTTTATCTCCAGCAGGTTAGATTACTGTAACGGCCTGCTCACTGGTCTCTCAAAACGAGGGTTAAGACAGCTGCAGCTTATTCAGAACGCTGCTGCTCGGGTTCTAACCAAAACCAGGAAGTACAACCACATCACGCCAGTTTTAAAATCTCTGCACTGGCTTCCTGTTGCTCAGAGAATAGACTTTAAAACAGCACTGCTGGTTTACAAGTCTCTAAATGGTTTAGCACCAGAATATATTTCTGACATGCTAGTTACTTATGAACCTCCTCGGACACTGAGAACATCTGGGACAGGCCTTCTGCTCGTGCCCAGAGTTAGAACTAAACAGGGTGAAGCAGCGTTTAAGTTTCATGCAGCAAAAACCTGGAACAGCCTCAATTTTAACAATGTTCAAGGGGAGGTTAAAAACCTTCCTCTTTAGCTCCGCCTACACTACAACCTAAAGTGTTTGTTTTTTCTTTTATCTGCACTCTTCTTTTTAAAATATTATATATTTTTTTCTTATGCTTCTTAATATAAATCTTGTAAATTGTCTTTTATTCCTGTAAAGCACTTTGAGTTACCCTGTGTATGAATTGTGCTATATAAATAAAATTGCCTTGCCTTACCATCTGTGCTTATTTGTGGCCAATGTGGTAAAAAGTAGGAGGCAGACTCAAAGAACATTCCCATCAAACCCAATTTATTTCTCACTGTGTTAAACGTGGAAAAATAATACATATTTACAAAACATAACTGAGCTTAACTAAGTCAAAAACTACAGAAATTGCTGCAACTGAGGAAACCCCACGTGTACCAGGCTACACTGTCCTCTCAATTACTCCTAGTCAGCTTTTATACTCTCCCAGCAGGTAAGGCCCCTCCCCTGGTCTACCTGACTCTAAGGTAAGGCCAAGACTTTACCTGTTTGCAAAGGGTAAGTATTTGCTTCCCTCAAAGATGATTTAAGTCCCATACTTTATCACAGTGTTTAACTAAGACTCCAAACACAAATAACTTAATCACAATACACAAATACATTAAACTCAAAATAAAATCCCAACAGATTTCCCCTCCACATGGTCTGGCCCATGACCTCCCCCTGAGGTTATAAAAATGGCCGACATTAAGCCCTTCTCCTCTTTGACCTAACCATGTGGTGGACCAGGTAAGTTTGTAGATGAATGATTAAAATGTACCAACTTTACGAAACCAATTTATAATAAAACATATTTAACAGAACTGTGTGTTGTGTGCTAATTAACTGGAGAACTAAATCCGAACTAAACAAAACAAACCCGGGATAGTTTAGTTCAGCTGTACTGTTGAGATGGCATTGGATGAAAATTAACACATGCATGAAACTAAAGGTGAACTATGGGACACTGTGTCACAATCCTGGTTTTGGCCTAATGTAGTTCTAGTCCTGGTCTTGTCCTGGTCTAGTCCTGGTCTAGTCCCAGTCTTGTCCCGGTCTAGTCCCGGTCTAGTCCCGGTCTAGTCCCAGTCTTGTCCTGGTCTTGTCCTGGTCTAGTCCTGGTCTAGTCCCGGTCTAGTCCCGGTCTTGTCCCGGTCTTGTCCCGGTCTTGTCCCAGTCTAGTCCCAGACCTTTTTAATACCATCTAAAATTAAATTTAAGACCAATTTCAAAGCAAAACATATTTTATTTGTTCTGCATGACAAAGACGTACATTATTTTAAAACAAAAATAAAATGTTCATTGTCTGTTGACATTTTAATGCTAATTAAGGCACTATTTTTACATTATGGAATTGAATACCTTTTAACACTGTTTAAGGATCCGCGGATACCCTGAGTCCTGGTCTTGTCCCGGTCTTTTCTTGTTCTAGTCCTGGTCTTGTCCCGGTCTTTTCTTGTTCTAGTCCTGGTCTTGTCCCGGTCTTTTCTTCTAGTCCTGGTCTTGTCCCAGTATTGTCTTGTTCTAGTCCTGTTCTAGTCTTGGTCTGGTCCCGTTTAAGTCTCAGTACCAGTTGCGGCGCCTCCTGGGGGTGGATCTGTAAACTGCAGGGCTGGATAAACCTGTTGCGGTCTGTGTTGGTCAGAGGCAGCACACAGCGTTTTCCCTGGAAACCAAACTCACTGTAACACCTGAGTTCTTTAAAGTGGATCAGATAAAGACCAGAGGGTGTTCTGCAGAAACTGTTACCTCTGATTTTCTCCGAGCATCGATCCGTTTGAAGTACGACGTGATGTAGACGTTATCGAAGCGAACGTCTCTCTTGTATTTAATCAAGTAACTCACTGCTCTGAGAAACACAGGAAAAGAGGGGTTTAGAAGGACATGAACAGGTTTCATTAGGTCTTGAGCAGGTTTAAGTAGGTCTTGAACAGGTTTTAGCAGATTTTACTGGACAATGATGGTGATAAAGGTGAAGGACTTTGCGGTCTGGAGCAGTTCCAGCAGGACTTCAGAGACCGAGGTTAGTCTGGAAAATGAGTCACGCACGGACTCAGTGAAGTCTTGGTCCAACAAAGACCCGTCCAAAGTCGACTGCTCCTGCTGCTCCTGGATAGACCGAGTAAGACCAGGTTTAGTCCCAGTTCTGGCCTGGCCCTAAACCAGGTCTGGTCCTGGTTTGGCCCTGGTCTGGTCATGGTTTAGACCTAGGCTGGTCCTGGATGTACCTGGTCTTACCTGTAGGACCAGGTGGGCTCTAAACTCAGAGCTGAAATGGTTCAGGGACTGGTTTAGTTGGTCCCAGAGTTGGCCTAGGTTTCCTTCGACTGGGATCCGGTCTTTGCACCAGGAGGTCATCACTGAGTCAAGACGCGGACCAAGACCAGGAGAGTCCAGAGGATAGCCGTGAGAAAACAGAAAACAACATCATTAGTATAAATATTACATTTATTCATTTAGCTGACTGTTCTTGTGTTACAGTGGTCTGGTCCTGGTCCTGGTCTGTTCCTGGTCTTGATCTGTTCCTGGTTCTGGTCTGGTCTTGGTCTGGACCTGGTCTGTTCCTGGTCCTGGTCTGGTTCTGGTCTGGTTCTGGTCTGGGTTTGGTCTGGTTCTGGTCTGTTCCTGGTCTGGTTCTGGTCTGGGTTTGGTCTGGTCTGTTCCTGGTCTGGTTCTGGTCTGTTCCTGGTCTGGTTCTGGTCTGGTCTTGGTCTGGACCTGGTCTGACCTCGGAGGATGTCACAGAGGAAGCTGAACTTCATTGGGAAACACAGAAGGTGGTCCAGGACCGGGACTGGGATCAGACTCATGCACTGGGTCCATTTCTGATGGAACCACCCAGAGCAGCGCAGGACCGCCTCCTGCACCACACCTGCACAGGTAACACAGGGACCAGAATGGGTTTTACAGGGATCTGAGCAGGCAACAGAGGGACCAGAACATGAACAAGTTTTAGTTGGTCCTGTGGCTCTCACCGTCGCATTGCATCATGGTCTTACTGCTGAACTGATGCTGTGTGTCGTTAGCGTCGGCAGCTAATGGCTCTGAGCCGTACTGACTCATCACTTCCTGTTGGAAAGTCTCAAACCTTCTGCTAACGTTCAGAGTCTCATCCCCAAAGTCCATTGTGCTCTCCTAGACCAGAGACCAAGACCAGGATTAAACCGGGAGAAGAGAAGGAAAGCCCGGATGTTACTGACATTTTATTGCCCTGTCGTAATGACAATATCATATTTTTACAATCTATGGTCTAAACCAGGTCTAACCCAGACTTACGGTCAGCTCCTGAGCCATGCTGATGAAGGGGACCACAGCTTGTCTCCAGAGCAGACGGCTGTGGTTTAGCTGCAGGTCCAGGTTACAGCTCAGACTCAGAGCCGCGTCCTCCAGGTTCCTCTGGACGTTCTGCACCGGACCTGGACCAGAACCGGACCAGAACAAGACCAGGACATGTACATTACATTTACATTTAGCAGACACTTTTATCAAAGCGACTTACAAGTGAGAAAAACAATGGAAGCAATTTTAACAACACAAGGTACAAAAAGCATAAGTGCACAAAAAACTAGTCAGTTTAAACCCAGCGCAGTATACAAAGAAAAGAAATAGGAGATATATTTTAAATAGAGAAGGAATCAATAGAAAGGAAGTAGAATTGTTTTTAAAGATGGCTACAGAATCTGCTGATCTTGTAGCAGCAGTAGATCATTCCACCAATGTGGAACAGATCCTACGTGAGAGGGATGTTTTTCATTTTGGGACGGTACCACCAGACGTTGTTCATTTGCAGAGCGCAGGGATCTGGTAGGAACGTAGGTCTGTATTAGTGAGTGAAGATATGGGGGTGCAGAACCAGTGGTGGTCTTGTAGGCCAAGAGCATAGCTTTGAACTTGATGCGGGCGTCAACAGGAGCCAGTGTAACCTAATGAAGAGGAGTTTCATGTGCAGGGTTTGGTTGTGCAGCAGGGAGTCCAGCCAGTAGAGCATTGCAATAGTCCAGTTTGGACAAGACAAGAGCCTGGACTAGAATATGCGTAGAGTGCTCTGATAGGAAAGGTCTAATTTTCCTAATGTTGTAGAGAATGAATCTACAGGACCGGGTGGTGCTGGCGACATGACTTGTGAAGTTTAGCTGATCATCAATTACCACTCCCAGATTTGGCCGGAATCACAAGCAGTTCTGTTTTTGCAAGGTTCAGCTGCAGGTGATGGTCCTTCATCCAAAGTGAGATGTCACTCAGACATGCCGAGCCGCGAGCAGAGACCGTCGGATCGTCAGGTTGAAATGACAGGTGGAGTTGAGTGTCATCTGCAGCAGTGATAGGAAAAGCCATGCTTCTGGATGACAGAGCCAAGGGATGTCATGTATATGGAAAAGAGTAGCGGTCCAAGCACTGAGCCCTGTGGCACCCCTGTATTGAGATGTTGGGACTCAGAGACCTCGTTTATCCAGGATACTCTGAATGACCTATCCGAGAGGTAAGACTTGAACCATTGCAACGCCATTCCAGAGACACCCATCGCCCTGAGAGAGGACAGGAGGATGTGATGATTAACAGTGTCAAAAGCAGCAGACAGATCCAGTAAGATGACTACAGATGACTTGGATGTTGCCTTTGCCAGTCTCAGAGCTTCGATGACAGAGCACTGCAGCTTTGGTGGAATGTCTGCTCCTGGTCCAGGAGGTTGTTCCGTGTGAAAAAGAGCTTTGGCAATGAAGGGAAGGAGGGAAACCGGACTGTAGTTTTCTAACAGTGTAGGGTTGAGAGTGGGTTTCTTCAGTGCGGGCCTCTTTGACCTGACCAGAACAAGACCAGGACCAGACCAGCACCAGACCAGGACTAGACCAGAAACAGAACAGAACAAGACCAGGACCAGAACGGAACAAGACCAGGACCAGACCAGCACCAGACCAGGACTAGACCAGAAACAGAACAGAACAAGACCAGGACCAGAACGGAACAAGACCAGGACCAGACCAGCACCAGACCAGGACCAGAACGGAACAAGACCAGGACCAGACCAGCACCAGACCAGGACCAGAACGGAACAAGACCAGGACCAGACAGATTTATTAATGACACCATCCTTAATTTGTCTCACACAAATCCTCTGAGGTTCTGTTACCTGTGTAGAGGACAGAGACGAGGAGCAGCACAATGTAGGCCCTGCCCCTGGAGCCGAGCATCATGGGAAATGTGAGAAGCAGAGAGCACCTGATGAAGGATGAACAAGCCCCACCCACAGCGCACATACCTGCAACGAGAGCAGGACTAGAACTTATGGTGCATTCATGTGGTTCTCGAGAACTCAGGAAAAAGTCCACAGCTCGGAAACTCAGGGGAGTCAGAGTTGCCCGGCATTCCGTGTTGACGTTATTTGCATCATCAACATGGCGAAGGAAAGCAACCGTTTAAGATATTTTCACAATATCAGCTATTTACAAGTATTTCATACCAACTGTTTTGCACGTTACTAGCTTCATAATATGAGAGAACAACTATTTTCTTGTCCTTATAGACTTCTTTAAACTATATAAAAAGGTATTTATTCATTTACAGACGTTATTTTAACATTATATTCACGTTTTTAATAGGATACCTTTTCTTGAACAGCTACTAATGGGCCAATAAAGGCTAGCTTCTTTGACTGTTTTAACTCATTTAAAAATAAAATTAGCACATTTTTGTCCTAGCGTCAACCTTCTTTTTTTGTTATGATTTTAAATGTTCCGACTTTCCCAAGTGGAAAACACGTGGACACACCAAAGTCGGAAGAACGATTTCCTAACTTGGATACTATGAGTTCCCAAGGACCACATGAATGCACCATTACACCAGGTCTACACAAGGACTGAACCAGGTCTAGCCCAAAACTTGACCAGGTCAACCAGGACCAGGACTGGACCAGGACTCACCTGAGAAGGCCGCTCCTACAGCCAGCTTCAGGTCCAGGTTCAGAGGCAGGTTGTGGGAGACGCCCAGGAACAGGACTGAGGACAGGAGCCAATCAGAGTGAGTTATTTAGCAGGAGTCAACAAGCCTGAGGCCCTCCCCAGTTTGTGCTCAGAGTGAAAGGCGGCACAAAAGTAAAGGGCAGCTGAACAGCCTCTGAAGTATAACCTAATTGGACTGGTTCTGAAAAGATAACATTTCTGACAAATATTCAATCGAAGGCCGCTCTGATTTTTGAGGCTAATTACAAAGTCTATGGAATGTATTAATTGACAGGGTTTCAACTGCATTTATTTAAAGCGTGTTTAAGTTTAGCTTCTTGTTAGCCACGAGCTAAAGTGTAGCCTCAGAGTCTGTGTGGGGCACAGTCTGCTGCAATAACAAGTTGCTCGCTTTCAACACTTGAGCACCTCTTTTCCTGTGTGACTGTCCGGAGTCTGAAACAAATACCAGTGGAAGGGCTGTTTGAGCTGAGCTCCGCTGGGTCTAAGTGTTTGCTTTGAGCTCTGCAAATTCTTTGATGTGACACAACTTTAAATGTCTGCAGAGGTTCTGGTCATTTGATCGGCCCCGCTGATCGGCGTTTGAGCCAATTGAGCGGCACACCATTTTTCAATCTGTGGTAGACTATTGAGAGACAACTTACCAACTTAAAGAATTTAATTATCCAGGCATTTTCACACCTAAAAGTCTTCCTCAAGTAGGGTTACCAGATGCACAGCATTTTGAAATAAAGTTCTGCATCACACAAATTGATTCTATGTCCCGCATTTTCACTGTAGATCATTTCTGAAAGACCCATGGCTTTGCTTTGTAGTCCAGTAACAAAGCGGGGAAGACCGTCATTGCGGAACTGCCAATCAGTCAGCAGCATTCAGTTGGAGTGTACCGTTGGATTGAAAGCTCCCGCCATTGGTAGCAACCTGCTAACAACAGCTCCGCCCACAATGCAAAGCCGGGAATGAGGAAACAGAAATCGTCTTATTTTAAACAAAACATAAGAAAATATGGCTGAAAAGAGAGATGCTGCTACATTGTGGCCTGGTATACCTGGTTATTCCATACTTGGTATACCAGACCTTTTTTTTTCAAAAAGAGGATGGTCTGATCACTTTCTCACAGTGAATCACTTCCTCTGCGAGTTTGTGGACAAACCAATCACAGCCGTTTGTATGCAGCAGTGTGTGGTTTTCTGACCACGTCTTACACAAGAAACTAGGCTCGTGCGGCTAGTCCTAAACATTCAACATGGCGGACGCTGTTGCAGAGGCTGCTCTGGTGTCCGCTCTACTGCTGGCAATGTTAACTAGCGACGCTAACGTGGCTTCCTTGTTGACAAACAGGTTTGTGGTGTTGCGTTTTTTGCTTCACGTTCGGCGTTTCTCTGATTGGTTAACATTCCTCTTGTAAACACCAAACTAACTTCTTTGTATAGAATAGGAAAAGAGTTAGTTGTGGCTGGCCAGGCTAGCTACAATGGGGACTATAATGAGTCATGGGTGAGCCAGTCAGAGAGAAACTGTCAAAGGAAAATCTGTTCCCGCTGTCTGTAGGACATTTGTCAATAAACACAGCATTAGTAAGGTGTCCCGCATAAACTAAAGACTGTTACCGGCTCCATTGACAGCTCCCAGCAGGGCTCTGAACACATACAGCAGCCGACGATCTGATCGGACCAACAGCAGCTGACGGACAGGATGGGGGCGGAACCTAACCATCCTCTGGAGAACTGGAACAGAAAGAGGGTTAGGCTTGGTTTAGTCCTGGTTTAGACTCAGTCTGGAGCTGGATTAAGCTGGATGAAGAGGTTTAGAGCAGACATGCCCAAAGTCCGTTATAGTCAATTATGGCACTAGGTGAGATTTCACGTGGCCCTCAGTTTCAGAGATAAAATGTACTGTTTATGGCCCCAACAGCAGCAGCTTTATAAAAAACCCATTCAAATCCAACAAAAACCTGTTCAAATCCAACTAAAACCCATTCAAATCCAACTAAAACCTGTTCAAATCCAACTAAAACCCGTTCAAATTAGGGCTGCACGTTTTCAAGTTTTTCATTAACCGTTAACCAAGGCCCTTAGCGGTTAATACTCGGTTAACCATAGTGTGCGTCAGGGTTATTATTTTTAGTTTATTAAGTTGACGACCGCCATCTCCGTAGTGAACGCGCCTATAGAGAGAAATGCACATCATGGATTACATAATCAGAGAGTAGCCTATTTCTTCTCGTTTTAAATTGTTAAAAGACATTTCAAGATTTCTTAAGATATATTTCATGTCTGTGAGGCCTACGCTAGTTTCGTAAAATTAGGATGAGATGCGCTCCAGTTCACGAGCAATGCAAGTGGCTGCGAGGGCGCCTGCATGATTAGGCCTATGTCTGCTATATTTGCTTCTTATAGCACACTTTTTTTAGAAAGTTTGTGCAAAGAAACAGTCAAATAAATGCGTACAACAACATGTACTTGAAGTATATCTAAGCACTGCATTGCAATACTTGCATTTGGCCCTGTCACTCTTAATTTTAAAGTGCTCCCACGCTGTACTTTTCTTTGCCCGCTTCATGTTAAAAAACTGGTCATGACTTCTTCTTGTGGATATTACAAATGTCTGGGAGCGCTCTGGCGGTCTCTAGTGGTGGAATATATATTGCAACTAAATTCAAAGCACGCCATTGACGCCGCTTAACCGAGCAAAATGTTTCACTCGGTTACGCAATTTTTAACGGTTAATCGGTTAACCATGGACACCCCTAGTTCAAATCCAACTAAAACCTGTTCAAATCCAACTAAAACCTGCACATGAAAAAATAATTAAAACTCGGCCCTTGTAAATTTTCCTTTCATCAGATGCGGCCCGCTTTTCAAGAAGTTTGGACACCCCTGGTTTAGAGGTAACTCCAGGTTTAACACTGTGTTATTCAGTTTCAGAAACTGGTTACTACATGAACATATAAAGATGTGGGGCGGCAGTAGCTCAGTGGTAGAGCGGCCGTCCTTCAACCGGAAGGATCGATTCCCGCTCGCCCCACAGTTCATACTGTCGTTGTGTCCTTGGGCAAGATAACTTAACCCACCTTGCCTCCAGTGACTGTAACACTGGTAATGTAATGTAATGTAATGTAAGTCGCTTTGGATAAAAGCGTCTGCTAAATGAATAAATGTAAATGTAAATGTAGATGTAAAATTACAAACCCGATTCCAAAAAAGTTTTGACACTGTACAAATTGTGAATAAAAACAGAATGCTCAGAAGTCAAGATGGGCTTTAGACAAATGCTGCAGCAATAAATAGTGGAGCAAAATCAGAAAGGAGTTTCTCAGAAAAAAATTGCAAAGAGTTTGAAGTTATATTCATCTACAGTTCATAATATCATCCAAAGATTCAGAGAATCTGGAACAATCTCTGTTTGTAAGGGTCAAGGAAAACCAGACTGAAGGCCCGTTATCTTTGGGTCCTTAGACCGCACTGCATCACAAACAGGAATGTTACTGTAATCACAACATGGGCTCAGGAACACTTCCAGAACATATTGTTGGTGAACACAATCCACTGTAACATGTGCTGTTGCCGACTAAAACTGTATCACAAAAGAAGAATATCTAAAGAAGCACAGGTGTTTTCTCTGGAGCCAAGGCTCATTTAAAATGGACTGTGACAAAGTGGAAAACTGATCTGTGTCAAACAAACCAAAATTTGAAGTTCTTTTTGTAAAACTGGGACGCCATGTCCTCCGGACAACCCAAGTTGTTCTGAGCTCATTTTGCAGACTGTTATTAACAGAAGAGGTAAACATGGCCTTGTTCCAACTTTTGTGAGATGTGTTGATGCCCTGAAATTTAAGATTAACTTATTCTTAAAAATATATATTTTTCATAGAAATGTCATCTATGTTGTATTCTGAATAACATTGAAATTTGAAACTTCCATCATCATTGCATTCTGTTTTTGTTTTTTGGTCACAATTTGTACAGTGTCCCCAACGTTTTTAAATCGGGTTTGTACATTAATATATTTAAATGACAACAAAAGAGAGAGAACTGTTATTTAGTTAATAATGTAAAGTCCATTTCTGGATGGATGTATTGTAATTGCTATTTGCAAATAAAGGTGCGAAGATATTCTAGTTTATTCTTAGTTTAGACCTGGTTGAGACCTGTTTTAGTCCAGGTTTACGTTAATTCATATTCTCACTTTAGCTAAGCTCTTAGCAGTAAGCGTCAGAGAGATCATTTTAAAACATTTAAGTCGTACTTACTGTTTCGAGAACAACATGTGGCGTGAATAAAACGAGTCTGAGCCATTTCCCACCACTTTGTGCTTCAGTTTTACACAAATAAAAGCATTAAACTCAGGAAAAGCCAGAATGGCTAACCCTAGCCTTCAGCGTTACTTTAAAAAAAAAAAGGTTCACGTCAGGTCCGGTTGCTAGGAGACGGACAAACACCTCCAACTGACGCAAAGAAGAAAAATACTGAAATAAAAAGGTGTTAAAATGGCAGAGATTGAAGTGGAGCTGTTTGGACAAAATAAAGTCAAGAGGACGGTCAAAGGAGTCCTGTCGCGGTAGGAACAGCGTCCTCCAGCGGACACCAGGGCAAATACACTGAAACCGTGTTACTGGCAATGTATTATTGAATGAATAATATTATTTATTATTATGTATTGTACAAGATTTTCCAAAGAGACGTTTGTCATTTAATTCAGTTTTTCTAGGTTAAGGCTAAAATGTTGCTGCTAAAAACAAACCTTTTGGCCAATAATTAACAGCTATCTGCCCCCTACATTTTCCCATCCGGCCCCAGGACTCGAGACTAACGGCGTCCTGGAGACGGACCATGCCGGCCTCGGGGCGAAACACACCCCTCCTTCCAGTCACCTTCACAGTCAGTTCAGGTGGATGTGAGCAATAGCAGCACAATTTTAAACCGTACAATGGAAACAGTGATTTAAATCCACTTTAAGCAAAAGGACTCACTCGCTCACCGCGTGTCTCTCCTGCTGCACACCGGACCGTCTCCGGTGAAGAACAGTCTTAAACTAAGTATTGACCTGTTTGAGACAGATCCTCGTCATTTCCGCAATCTTTGGCATTTATCCATAGGCTATAAACGTGTGCGTAGTCTTAAATCCCAGGTCAGGTCAGGTGTGTTTTATTTAAGCAAAAACACACCTGTTGTTATTAGATAAGTGGAAGAAAGATAAGTTTAACTTTTAATTTAATGCAGGGGCCACTTACCTAGAGCCGTGTTCCACACTCCCTTGTCCTGGCTGGGACAGTGTTACAGGTGTGTGTGTGTGTGTGTGTGTGTGTGTGTGTGTGTGTGTGTGTGTGTGTGTGTGTGTGTGTGTGTGTGTGTGTGTGTGTGTGTGTGTGTGTGTGTGTCACTGTTACAGGTGTGTGTGTGTCAGTGTTACAGGTGTGTGTGTGTGTGTGTGTGTGTGTGTGTCACTGTTACAGGTGTGTGTGTGTCAGTGTTACAGATGTGTGTCAGTGTTACAGATGTGTGTCAGTGTTACAGGTGTGTGAGTGTCAGTGTTACAGATGTGTGTCAGTGTTACAGGTGTGTGAGTGTCAGTGTTACAGATGTGTGAGTGTCAGTGTTACAGATGTGTGTCAGTGTTACAGATGTGTGTCAGTGTTACAGATGTGTGTCAGTGTTACAGATGTGTGTGTGTGTGTGTGTGTGTCACTGTTACAGGTGTGTGTGTGTCAGTGTTACAGGTGTGTGTGTGTGTGTGTGTGTGTGTGTGTGTGTCACTGTTACAGGTGTGTGTGTGTGTCAGTGTTACAGATGTGTGTCAGTGTTACAGATGTGTGTCAGTGTTACAGGTGTGTGAATGTCAGTGTTACAGATGTGTGTCAGTGTTACAGGTGTGCGAGTGTCAGTGTTACAGATGTGTGAGTGTCAGTGTTACAGATGTGTGTCAGTGTTACAGATGTGTGTCAGTGTTACAGGTGTGTGAGTGTCAGTGTTACAGATGTGTGTCAGTGTTACAGATGTGTGTCAGTGTTACAGGTGTGTGAGTGTCAGTGTTACAGATGTGTGTCAGTGTTACAGATGTGTGTCAGTGTTACAGGTGTGTGAGTGTCAGTGTTACAGATGTGTGTCAGTGTTACAGATGTGTGTCAGTGTTACAGATGTGTGTCAGTGTTACAGATGTGTGTCAGTGTTACAGGTGTGTGAGTGTCAGTGTTACAGATGTGTGTCAGTGTTACAGATGTGTGTCAGTGTTACAGATGTGGGTCAGTGTTACAGATGTGTGTCAGTGTTACAGATGTGTGTCAGTGTTACAGATGTGTGTCTGTGTTACAGATGTGTGTCAGTGTTACAGGTGTGTGTCAGTGTTACAGATGTGTGTGTCAGTGTTACAGATGTGTGTCAGTGTTACAGATGTGTGTCAGTGTTACAGATGTGTGAGTGTCAGTGTTACAGATGTGTGTCAGTGTTACAGAAGTGTGTCAGTGTTGCAGATGTGTGTCAGTATTACAGGTGTGTGTATCAGTGTTACAGATGTGTGTCAGTGTTACAGATGTGTGTGTGTGTGTGTGTGTGTGTGCCAATGTTACAGGTGTGTGTGTGTCAGTGTTACAGATGTGTGTCAGTGTTACAGGTGTGTGTGTCAGTGTTACAGATGTGTGTCAGTGTTACAGATGTGTGTCAGTGTTACAGGTGTGTGAGTGTCAGTGTTACAGGTGTGTCAGTGTTACAGATGTGTGTCAGTGTTACAGGTGTGTGTCAGTATTACAGATGTGTGTCAGTGTTACAAGTGTGTGTGTGTCAGTGTTACAAGTGTGTGTGTCAGTGTTACAGGCGTGTGTCCGTGTTACAGGTGTGTGTGTGTGTGTGTCAGTGTTACAGATGTGTGTCAGTGTTACAGATGTGTGTCAGTGTTACAAGTGTGTGTGTGTGTCAGTGTTACAAGTGTGTGTGTCAGTGTTACAGGCGTGTGTCCGTGTTACAGGTGTGTGTGTGTGTGTGTCAGTGTTACAGGTGTGTGAGTGTCAGTGTTACAGATGTGTGTCAGTATTACAGGTGTGTGTGTGTGTGTGTGTGTGTGTGTGTGTGTCAGTGTTACAGATGTGTGTCAGTGTTACAGATGTGTGTCAGTGTTACAGGTGTGTGAGTGTCAGTGTTACAGGTGTGTGTCAGTGTTACAGATGTGTGTCAGTGTTACAGATGTGTGTCAGTGTTACAGGTGTGTGTCAGTATTACAGATGTGTGTCAGTGTTACAAGTGTGTGTGTGTCAGTGTTACAAGTGTGTGTGTCAGTGTTACAGGCGTGTGTCCGTGTTACAGGTGTGTGTGTGTGTGTGTCAGTGTTACAGATGTGTGTCAGTGTTACAGATGTGTGTCAGTGTTACAGGTGTGTGAGTGTCAGTGTTACAGGTGTGTCAGTGTTACAGATGTGTGTCAGTGTTACAGGTGTGTGTCAGTATTACAGATGTGTGTCAGTGTTACAAGTGTGTGTGTGTCAGTGTTACAGTGTGTGTGTCAGTGTTACAGGCGTGTGTCCGTGTTACAGGTGTGTGTGTGTGTGTGTCAGTGTTACAGATGTGTGTCAGTGTTACAGATGTGTGTCAGTGTTACAAGTGTGTGTGTGTGTCAGTGTTACAAGTGTGTGTGTCAGTGTTACAGGCGTGTGTCCGTGTTACAGGTGTGTGTGTGTGTGTGTGTGTCAGTGTTACAGGTGTGTGAGTGTCAGTGTTACAGATGTGTGTCAGTATTACAGGTGTGTGTGTGTGTGTGTGTGTGTCAGTGTTACAGATGTGTGTCAGTGTTACAGGTGTGTGTCAGTGTTACAGGTGTGTGTGTCAGTGTTACAGGTGTGTGTCAGTGTTACAGGCGTGTGTTACAGGCGTGTGTCCGTGTTATGGGTGTGTGTCAGTGTTACAGGTGTGTGTCAGTGTTACAGGTGTGGGTGTGTGTGTGTGTCAGTGTTACAGGTGTGTGTCAGTGTTACAGGCGTGTGTCCGTGTTACAGGTGTGTGAGTGTCAGTGTTACAGATGTGTGTCAGTGTTACAGGTGTGTGTCAGTGTTACAGGTGTGTGTGTGTCAGTGTTACAGGTGTGTGTCAGTGTTACAGGCGTGTGTCCGTGTTATGGGTGTGTGTCAGTGTTACAGCCATGTGTCAGTGTTACAGCCATGTGTCAGTGTTACAGGTGTGTGTGTGTGTGTGTGTGTGTGTGTGTGTGTGTGTGTGTGTCAGTGTTACAGATGTGTGTCAGTGTTACAGCCATGTGTCAGTGTTACAGCCATGTGTCAGTGTTACAGGCTTGTGTCAGTGTTACAGGTGTGTGTGTCAGTGTTACAGGTGTGTGTCAGTGTTACAGGTGTGTGTCAGTGTTACAGGTGTGTGTGTGTGTGTCAGTGTTACAGGTGTGTGTGTGTCAGTGTTACAGGTGTGTGTATGTCAGTGTTACAGCCATGTGTCAGTGTTACAGCCATGTGTCAGTGTTACAGGCGTGTGTCCGTGTTACAGGTGTGTGAGTGTGTGTCAGTGTTACAGGCGTGTGTCCGTGTTACAGGTGTGTGTGTGTGTGTGTGTGTGTGTGTGTGTCAGTGTTACAGGTGTGTGTCAGTGTTACAGGTGTGTGTGTGTGTGTGTGTGTGTGTCAGTGTTGCAGGTGTGTGTGTGACAGTGTTACAGATGTGTGTCAGTGTTGCAGATGTGTGTGTCAGTGTTACAAGTGTGTGTGTGTGTCAGTGTTACAGGTGTGTGTCATTGTTACAGCCATGTGTCAGTGTTACAGATGTGTGTCAGTGTTACAGGTGTGTGTCAGTGTTACAAGTGTGTGTGTGTGTGTCAGTGTCACAGGCGTGTGTCAGTGTTACAGATGTGTGTCAGTGTTACAGATGTGTGTCAGTGTTACAAGTGTGTGTCAGTGTTACAAGTGTGTGTGTGTCAGTGTTACAGGTGTGTGTCCGTGTTACAGGTGTGTGTGTGTGTGTCAGTGTTACAGGTGTGTGTCAGTGTTACAGGCGTGTGTCCGTGTTACAGGTGTGTGTGTGTGTGTCAGTGTTACAGGCGTGTGTCCGTGTTACAGGTGTGTGTGTGTGTGTGTCAGTGTTACAGGTGTGTGTGTGTGTGTCAGTGTTACAGGTGTGTGTCAGTGTTACAGGCGTGTGTCAATGTTACAGGCGTGTGTCCGTGTTATGGGTGTGTGTCAGTGTTACAGGTGTGTGTGTGTCAGTGTTACAGATGTGTGTCAGTGTTACAGCCGTGTGTCAGTGTTACAGGCGTGTGTCCAAAGTTCAAGTTCAAAGTTCAAAGTTGTCTCCCATAGGAGAAATTTGTTTTGGACAAAAAGGCAGTACTGCAGCACAACATAAAACAAAGTCACACACAAGATGATAAATACATAAATAACAATAAGGCAAAAACAGCATGGACAATGTCAGCTCCTGATGTGCCAGCACCATCAATAAGTCTCTGGGACAGCCATACATGACCATGACCTAACCCTAAAACTTAATTTATACCATCCCCCATGTACAGTGTGACAACATTTGAAATCACAGTTATCTTGACCTCGAGTGCCCTTTATGTTTGTGTTCATCCCCCCAACCGCTCGTTAGTGAGCTTTATTGAGAGAGGGATGAACGAGTTTTTAAGCCGATTGTGTTTTGCAGAGTAGAACGCCCTTCTGTGCAGCTCTGACTCCGGCCCCGTCTCCTAATTTAAAGGCTTGTTTTTTCCTTTTAATGCATTCCTTTAGCAGCTCTGTCGGTACATCCTTCATAAGGTCTGGTGAGGGTACTCCCCGGTCCCGATAGCCCAGCAACATATTCCTGCTGTATGCTGGCAGTCCAAAGGTGGAAGACCCACCGGCTAGGCACTGAGAAACTGTGCTAGCTAGAATTAGCCATGTTAGTAGTACCAGCACTGCCTTCCTCCCTTTTGCTCCCTGTACACTGTCCAAAGATGTGCGTTCCAATATTCATCAGCAAATATATTGTCCATTGAGTCCACTGCTGGCAGACAATGACTAAACAATAACCAGGGACGAGAAAACAAACAAAGTGCCGCAGGAGCCCTCCTCCATGCGCCCGCAGAGCAGCGCCATTTTACCATCCATCTTTGTCAGTGTTACAGGCGTGTGTCAGTGTTACAGATGTGTGTCAGTGTTACAGGTGTGTGTCAGTGTTACAGCCGTGTGCCAGTGTTACAAGCGTGTGTCAGTGTTACAGATCATTAAAAGTAGACAGCGGCCCATATCCAACATCTCCTTCGGTCTGTGTCACTAAATCCCTCTCAGACTCAGGGCTTCGTCGAGGCTGACACTTTGGAGAAGGGCAACAACAGTATCAGACTCAGAAGGTGTCCCCCGCTGCACTGAGGCTGGCTCTTAGCAACTGTGGGTCCGGCCTCGGTCTGGAGGTCGGTCTTGGGAGAATTGAGGGCTCTGGTCCGGCTTTCTTGATCCAGTGTTTATATATATATATATATATTTTCCTGGTTTGGCCTCGGTTCCACTTTAGAGACCTTGCCATATTCGCAAACTGATCTCTGAGCTCTTTGAACCGACAGCTGCTGCCACAGAAACATGAGTGAGAGGTTATTCTGTCCAGACAGACTTCAGTGTTGTTCTTGTTTACTGTCTCAAAGCTCCACTTATGAACTGATTTGTGTCATTAAAGAAACAGATGAGTCGGTTATACAAGCAGCTAACCCCCACCTCATGTCCTCAGGACTAAAGTGAATCGTGGACGTAACTCTGGTCTAACCCTGGTCTAACTCTGGTCTAACTCCGGTCTAACTCTGGTCTAACCCTGGTCTAACTCTGGTCTAACTCCGGTCTAACTCTGGTCTAACCCTGGTCTAACTCTGGTCTAACTCCGGTCTGACTCTGGTCTAACCCTGGTCTAACCCTGGTCTAACTCTGGTCTAACTCTGGTCTAACTCTGGTCCAACCCTGGTCTAACTCTGATCTAACTCTGCTCGAACCCTGGTCTAACCCTGGTCTAACCCTGGTCTAAATCTGGTCTAACTCCGGTCTAACCTGGTCTAACTCTGGTCTAACTCTGGTCTAACTCTGGTCTAACCCTGGTCTAACTCTGATCTAACTCTGCTCGAACTCTGGTCTAACTCTGGTCTAACTCTGGTCTAACTCTGGACTAACTCTGATCTAACTCTGTTCTAACCCTGGTTTAACTCTGGTCTAACCCTGGTCTAACCCTGGTCTAACTCTGGTCTAACTCTGGTCTTACTCTGGTCTAACCCTGGTCTAACTCTGGTCTAATTCTGGTCTAACCATGGTTTAACTCTGATCTAACTCTGGTCTAACTCTGATCTAACTCTGGTCTAACTCTGGTCTAACCCTGGTCTAACTCCGCTCTAACCCTGGTATAACCCTGGTCTAACTCTGGTCTAACCCTGGTCTAACTCTGGTCTTACCTGGTCTAACTCTGATCTAACTCTGGTCTAACTCTGATCTAACTCTGATCTAACTCTGTTCTAACTCTAATCTAACTCTGGTCTAACCCTGGTCTAACTCTGGTGTAACTCTGATCTAACTCTGATCTAACTCTGGTCTAACTCTAATCAAACCATGGTCTAACCTTGGTCTAACTCTAGTCTAACTCTGGTCTCTCTGGTCTTACCTGGTCTGACTCTGGTCTAATCGTGGTCTAACACTGGTCTAACTGTGGTGTAACTCTGGTATCTCTGGTCTAACTCTGGTCTAACTCTGGTCTAACTCTGTTCTAACCCTGGTATAACTCTGGTCTAACTCTGGTCTAACTCTGATCTAACCCTGGTCTAACTCTGGTCTAACTCTGGTCTAACCCTGGTCTAACTCTGGTCTAACTCTGGTCTAACTCTGTTCTAACCCTGGTATAACTCTGGTCTAACTCTGGTCTAAATCTGATCTAACTCTGGTCTCTCTGGTCAAACTCTGGTCTAACTCTGGTCTAACTCTGTTCTAACCCTGGTAAAACTCTGGTCTAACTCTGGTCTAACTCTGGTCTAACCCTGGTCTAACTCTGGTCTAACTCTGGTCTAACCCTGGTCTAACTTTGGTCTAACTCTGGTCTAACTCTGATCTAACTCTTGTCTAACTCTGATCTAACTTTGGTCTAACTCTGGTCTAACTCTGGTTTAACTCTGGTCTAACCCTGGTCTAACCCTGATCTAACTCTGGTCTTACCCTGGTCTAACTCTGGTCTAACTCTGGTCTAACCCTGGTCTAACTCTGGTCTAACTCTGGTTTAACTCTGGTCTAACTCTGATCTAACTCTGGTCTAACTCTGGTCTAACTCTGATCTAACTCTTGTCTAACTCTGATCTAACTTTGGTCTAACTCTGGTCTAACTCTGGTCTAACTCTGGTCTAACCCTGGTCTAACCCTGATCTAACTCTGGTCTTACCATGGTCTAACTCTGGTCTAACTCTGGTCTAACCCTGGTCTAACTCTGGTCTAACTCTGGTTTAACTCTGGTCTAACTCTGATCTTACCCTGGTCTAACTCTGGTCTAACTCTGGTCTAACTCTGGTCTAACTCTGGTCTAACTCTGATCTAACTCTGGTCTAACTCTGGTCTAACTCTGATCTAACTCTGGTCTAACTCTGATCTAACTCTGGTCTAACTCTGGTCTAACCCTGGTCTAACTCCGGTCTAACCCTGGTATAACCCTGGTCTAACTCTGGTCTTACCCTGGTCTAACTCTGGTCTAACTCTGGTCTAACCCTGGTCTAACTCTGGTCTAACTCTGGTCTAACTCTGGTCTAACTCTGGTTTAACCCTGGTCTAACTCTGGTCTAACTCTGGTCTAACCCTGGTCTAACTCTGGTCTAACTTTGATCTAACTCTGTCTAACTCTGATCTAACTCTGGTCTAACTCTGTTCTAACTCTGGTCTAACTCTGGTCTAACTCTGGATTAACTCTGGTCTAACTCTGGTCTAACTCTGGTCTAACTCTGGACTAACTCTGATCTAACTCTGGTCTAACCCCGGTCTAACCCTAATCTAACTCTGGTGTAACTCTGGTCTAACTCTGGTCTAACCCTGGTCTATCTCTGGTCTAACTCTGATCTAACTGTGGTCCAACCCTGGTCTAACTCTGGTCTAACCCTGATCTAACTCTAGTCTAACCCTGGTCTAACCCTGGTCTAACCCTGGTCTAACCCTGGTCTAACTCTGATCTAACTCTGGTCTAACTCTGGTCTAACTCTGATCTAACTCTGATCTAACTCTGATCTAACTCTGGTCTAACCCTGGTCTAACTCTGGTCTAACTCTGGTCTAACCCTGGTCTAACTCTGATCTAACTGTGGTCTAACTCTGATCTAACTCTAGTCTAACCCTGGTCTAACTCTGATCTAACTCTGGTCTAACTCTGGTCTAACTCTGATCTAACTCTGATCTAACTCTGCTCTAACTCTGGTCTAACTCTGGTCTAACCCTGGTCTAACTCTGGTCTAACCCTGGTCTAACTCTGATCTAACTCTGGTCTAACTTTGATCTAACTCTGGTCTAACTCTGGTCTAACTCTGATCTAACTCTGGTCTAACTCTGATCTAACTCTGGTCTTACCCTGGTCTAACTCTGATCTAACTCTGGTCTAACTTTGATCTAACTCTGGTCTAACTCTGGTCTAACTTTGGTCTAACATTGGTCAAACTCTGGTCTGACTCTGGCATAACCCTGGTCTAACTCTGATCTAACTCTGGTCTAACTTTGATCTAACTCTGGTCTAACTCTGATCTAACTCTGGTCTTACCCTGGTCTAACTCTGATCTAACTCTGGTCTAACTCTGGTCTAACTCTGATCTAACTCTGGTCTAACTCTGGTCTAACTCTGATCTAACTCTGGTCTTACCCTGGTCTAACTCTGATCTAACTCTGGTCTAACTCTGGTCTAACTCTGATCTAACTCTGGTCTAACTCTGGTCTAACTCTGGTCTAACTCTGGTATAACTCTGGTCTAACCCTGGTCTAACTCTGATCTAACTCTGGTCTATCTTTGATCTAACTCTGGTATAACTCTGGTCTAACTCTGATCTAACTTTGGTCTAACCCTGGTCTAGCCCTGGTCTAACCCTGGTCTAACTCTGGTCTAACTCTGAACTAACTCTGGTCTAACTCTAGTCTCTCTGGTCTTACCTGGTCTAACTATAACCTAACTCTGGTCTAACTCTGGTCTAACTCTGTTCTAACTCTGATCTAACTCTGGTCTAACTCTGGTCTTACCCTGGTCTAATCCTGGTCTAACTCTGGTCTAACTCTGGTCTAACTCTGGTCTAACTCTAGTGTCTATGGTCTAACTCTGTTCTAACACTGGTTTAACTCTGGTCTAACCCTGGTCTAACCCTGGTCTAACTCTGGTCTAACTCTGGTCTTACTCTGGTCTAACCCTGGTCTAACTCTGGTCTAATTCTGGTCTAACCATGGTTTAACTCTGATCTAACTCTGGTCTAACTCTGATCTAACCCTGGTCTAACTCTGGTCTAACTCTGGTCTAACCCTGGTCTAACTCTGATCTAACTGTGGTCTAACTCTGATCTAACTCTAGTCTAACCCTGGTCTAACTCTGATCTAACTCTGGTCTAACTCTGGTCTAACTCTGATCTAACTCTGATCTAACTCTGCTCTAACTCTGGTCTAACTCTGGTCTAACCCTGGTCTAACTCTGGTCTAACCCTGGTCTAACTCTGATCTAACTCTGGTCTAACTTTGATCTAACTCTGGTCTAACTCTGGTCTAACTCTGATCTAACTCTGGTCTAACTCTGATCTAACTCTGGTCTTACCCTGGTCTAACTCTGATCTAACTCTGGTCTAACTTTGATCTAACTCTGGTCTAACTCTGGTCTAACTTTGGTCTAACATTGGTCAAACTCTGGTCTGACTCTGGCATAACCCTGGTCTAACTCTGATCTAACTCTGGTCTAACTTTGATCTAACTCTGGTCTAACTCTGATCTAACTCTGGTCTTACCCTGGTCTAACTCTGATCTAACTCTGGTCTAACTCTGGTCTAACTCTGATCTAACTCTGGTCTAACTCTGGTCTAACTCTGATCTAACTCTGGTCTTACCCTGGTCTAACTCTGATCTAACTCTGGTCTAACTCTGGTCTAACTCTGATCTAACTCTGGTCTAACTCTGGTCTAACTCTGGTCTAACTCTGGTATAACTCTGGTCTAACCCTGGTCTAACTCTGATCTAACTCTGGTCTATCTTTGATCTAACTCTGGTATAACTCTGGTCTAACTCTGATCTAACTTTGGTCTAACCCTGGTCTAGCCCTGGTCTAACCCTGGTCTAACTCTGGTCTAACTCTGAACTAACTCTGGTCTAACTCTAGTCTCTCTGGTCTTACCTGGTCTAACTATAACCTAACTCTGGTCTAACTCTGGTCTAACTCTGTTCTAACTCTGATCTAACTCTGGTCTTACCCTGGTCTAATCCTGGTCTAACTCTGGTCTAACTCTGGTCTAACTCTGGTCTAACTCTAGTGTCTATGGTCTAACTCTGTTCTAACACTGGTTTAACTCTGGTCTAACCCTGGTCTAACCCTGGTCTAACTCTGGTCTAACTCTGGTCTTACTCTGGTCTAACCCTGGTCTAACTCTGGTCTAATTCTGGTCTAACCATGGTTTAACTCTGATCTAACTCTGGTCTAACTCTAATCTAACTCTGGTCTAACCCTGGTCTAACTCTGGTCTAACCCTGGTATAACCCTGGTCTAACTCTGGTCTAACCCTGGTCTAACTCTGGTCTTACCTGGTCTAACTCTGATCTAACTCTGGTCTAACTCTGATCTAACTCTGATCTAACTCTGGTCTAACTCTAATCTAACTCTGGTCTAACTCTGGTCTAACTCTGGTCTAACTCTGATCTAACTCTGATCTAACTCTGGTCTAACTCTAATCAAACCATGGTCTAACCCTGGTCTAACTCTACTCTAACTCTGGTCTCTCTGGTCTTACCTGGTCTGACTCTGGTCTAATCGTGGTCTAACACTGGTCTAACTGTGGTGTAACTCTGGTATCTCTGGTCTAACTCTGGTCTAACTCTGGTCTAACTCTGTTCTAACCCTGGTATAACTCTGGTCTAACTCTGGTCTAACTCTGATCTAACCCTGGTCTAACTCTGGTCTAACTCTGGTCTAACCCTGGTCTAACTCTGTTCTAACCCTGGTATAACTCTGGTCTAACTCTGGTCTAAATCTGATCTAACTCTGGTCTCTCTGGTCAAACTCTGGTCTAACTCTGGTCTAACTCTGTTCTAACCCTGGTAAAACTCTGGTCTAACTCTGGTCTAACTCTGGTCTAACCCTGGTCTAACTCTGGTCTAACTCTGGTCTAACCCTGGTCTAACTTTGGTCTAACTCTGGTCTAACTCTGATCTAACTTTGGTCTAACTCTGGTCTAACTCTGGTTTAACTCTGGTCTAACCCTGGTCTAACCCTGATCTAACTCTGGTCTTACCATGGTCTAACTCTGGTCTAACTCTGGTCTAACCCTGGTCTAACTCTGGTCTAACTCTGGTTTAACTCTGGTCTAACTCTGGTCTTACCATGGTCTAACTCTGGTCTAACTCTGGTCTAACCCTGGTCTAACTCCGGTCTAACCCTGGTATAACCCTGGTCTAACTCTGGTCTTACCCTGGTCTAACTCTGGTCTAACTCTGGTCTAACCCTGGTCTAACTCTGATCTAACTCTGGTCTAACCCTGGTCTAACCCTGGTCTAACTCTGGTCTAACTCTGGTCTAACTCTGGTCTAACTCTGGTTTAACCTGGTCTAACTCTGGTCTAACTCTGGTCTAACCCTGGTCTAACTCTGGTCTAACCCTGGTCTAACTCTGGTCTAACTCTGATCTAACTCTGGTCTAACCCTGGTCTAACTCTGATCTAACTTTGGTCTAACTTTGATCTAACTCTGGTCTAACTCTGATCTAACTCTGGTCTAACCCTGGTCTAACTCTGATCTAACTCTGGTCTAACTTTGATCTAACTCTGGTCTAACTCTGATCTAACTCTGGTCTATTTCTGGTATAACTCTGGTCGAACTCTGATGTAACTCTGGTCTAACCCTGGTCTAACTCTGATCTAACTGTGGTCTAACTTTGATCTAACTCTGTCTAACTCTGATCTAACTCTGGTATAACTCTGGTCTAACTCTGACCTATCTCTGGACTAACCCTGGTCTAACTCTGATCTAACTCTGGTCTAACTTTGATCTAACTCTGGTATATCTCTGGTCTATCTCTGATCTAACTCTGGTCTAACTCTGATCTAACTCTGATCTAACTCTGATCTAACTCTGGTCTAACCCTGGTCTAACTCTGGTCTAACTCTGGTCTAACCCTGGTCTAACTCTGATCTAACTGTGGTCTAACTCTGATCTAACTCTAGTCTAACCCTGGTCTAACTCTGATCTAACTCTGGTCTAACTCTGGTCTAACTCTGATCTAACTCTGATCTAACTCTGATCTAACTCTGGTCTAACTCTGGTCTAACCCTGGTCTAACTCTGGTCTAACCCTGGTCTAACTCTGATCTAACTCTGGTCTAACTTTGATCTAACTCTGGTCTAACTCTGGTTTAACTCTGGTCTAACCCTGGTCTAACCCTGGTCTAACTCTGGTCTAACTCTGGTCTTACTCTGGTCTAACCCTGGTCTAACTCTGGTCTAATTCTGGTCTAACCATGGTTTAACTCTGATCTAACTCTGGTCTAACTCTGATCTAACTCTGGTCTAACCCTGGTCTAACTCTGGTCTAACCCTGGTATAACCCTGGTCTAACTCTGGTCTAACCCTGGTCTAACTCTGGTCTTACCTGGTCTAACTCTGATCTAACTCTGGTCTAACTCTGATCTAACTCTGATCTAACTCTGGTCTAACTCTAATCTAACTCTGGTCTAACCCTGGTCTAACTCTGGTCTAACTCTGATCTAACTCTGATCTAACTCTGGTCTAACTCTAATCAAACCATGGTCTAACCCTGGTCTAACTCTAGTCTAACTCTGGTCTGTCTGGTCTTACCTGGTCTGACTCTGGTCTAATCGTGGTCTAACACTGGTCTAACTGTGGTGTAACTCTGGTATCTCTGGTCTAACTCTGGTCTAACTCTGGTCTAACTCTGTTCTAACCTGGTATAACTCTGGTCTAACTCTGGTCTAACTCTGATCTAACCCTGGTCTAACTCTGGTCTAACTCTGGTCTAACCCTGGTCTAACTCTGTTCTAACCCTGGTATAACTCTGGTCTAACTCTGGTCTAAATCTGATCTAACTCTGGTCTCTCTGGTCAACTCTGTGGTCTAACTCACATGGTCTAACTCTCTAACCCCTGGTAAAACTCTGGTCTAACTCTGGTCTAACTCTGGTCTAACTCTGGTCTAACTCTGGTCTAACTCTGGTCTAACCCTGGTCTAACTTTGGTCTAACTCTGGTCTAACTCTGATCTAACTTTGGTCTAACTCTGGTCTAACTCTGGTTTAACTCTGGTCTAACCCTGGTCTAACCCTGATCTAACTCTGGTCTTACCATGGTCTAACTCTAGTCTAACTCTGGTCTAACCCTGGTCTAACTCTGGTCTAACTCTGGTTTAACTCTGGTCTAACTCTGGTCTTACCATGGTCTAACTCTGGTCTAACTCTGGTCTAACCCTGGTCTAACTCCGGTCTAACCCTGGTATAACCCTGGTCTAACTCTGGTCTTACCCTGGTCTAACTCTGGTCTAACTCTGGTCTAACCCTGGTCTAACTCTGATCTAACTCTGGTCTAACCCTGGTCTAACCCTGGTCTAACTCTGGTCTAACTCTGGTCTAACTCTGGTCTAACTCTGGTCTAACCCTGGTCTAACTCTGGTCTAACTCTGGTCTAACCCTGGTCTAACTCTGGTCTAACCCTGGTCTAACTCTGGTCTAACTCTGATCTAACTCTGGTCTAACCCTGGTCTAACTCTGGTCTAACTTTGGTCTAACTCTGATCTAACTCTGGTCTAACTCTGATCTAACTCTGGTCTAACCCTGGTCTAACTCTGATCTAACTCTGGTCTAACTTTGATCTAACTCTGGTCTAACTCTGATCTAACTCTGGTCTATTTCTGGTATAACTCTGGTCGAACTCTGATGTAACTCTGGTCTAACCCTGGTCTAACTCTGATCTAACTGTGGTCTAACTTTGATCTAACTCTTGTCTAACTCTGATCTAACTCTGGTATAACTCTGGTCTAACTCTGACCTATCTCTGACTAACCCTGGTCTAACTCTGATCTAACTCTGGTCTAACTCTGATCTAACTCTGATCTAACTCTGATCTAACTCTGGTCTAACCCTGGTCTAACTCTGATCTAACTCTGGTATAACTCTGGTCTAACTCTGACCTATCTCTGGACTAACCCTGGTCTAACTCTGATCTAACTCTGGTCTAACTCTGATCTAACTCTGATCTAACTCTGATCTAACTCTGGTCTAACCCTGGTCTAACTCTGGTCTAACTCTGGTCTAACCCTGGTCTAACTCTGATCTAACTGTGGTCTAACTCTGATCTAACTCTAGTCTAACCCTGGTCTAACTCTGATCTAACTCTGGTCTAACTCTGGTCTAACTCTGATCTAACTCTGATCTAACTCTGCTCTAACTCTGGTCTAACTCTGGTCTAACCCTGGTCTAACTCTGGTCTAACCCTGGTCTAACTCTGATCTAACTCTGGTCTAACTTTGATCTAACTCTGGTCTAACTCTGGTCTAACTCTGATCTAACTCTGGTCTAACTCTGATCTAACTCTGGTCTTACCCTGGTCTAACTCTGATCTAACTCTGGTCTAACTTTGATCTAACTCTTGTCTAACTCTGGTCTAACTCTGGTCTAACATTGGTCAAACTCTGGTCTGACTCTGGCATAACCCTGGTCTAACTCTGATCTAACTCTGGTCTAACTTTGATCTAACTCTGGTCTAACTCTGATCTAACTCTGGTCTTACCCTGGTCTAACTCTGATCTAACTCTGGTCTAACTCTGGTCTAACTCTGGTCTTACCCTGGTCTAACTCTGATCTAACTCTGGTCTAACTCTGGTCTAACTCTGATCTAACTCTGGTCTAACTCTGATCTAACTCTGGTCTTACCCTGGTCTAACTCTGGTCTAACTTTGATCTAACTCTGGTCTAACTCTGATCTAACTCTGGTCTTACCCTGGTCTAACTCTGATCTAACTCTGGTCTAACTCTGATCTAACTCTGGTCTTACCCTGGTCTAACTCTGATCTAACTCTGGTCTAACTCTGGTCTAACTCTGATCTAACTCTGGTCTAACTCTGGTCTAACTCTGGTCTAACTCTGGTATAACTCTGGTCTAACCCTGGTCTAACTCTGATCTAACTCTGGTCTCTCTTTGATCTAACTCTGGTATAACTCTGGTCTAACTCTGATCTAACTTTGGTCTAACCCTGGTCTAGCCCTGGTCTAACCCTGGTCTAACTCTGGTCTAACTCTGAACTAACTCTGGTCTAACTCTAGTCTCTCTGGTCTTACCTGGTCTAACTATAACCTAACTCTGGTCTAACTCTGGTCTAACTCTGTTCTAACTCTGATCTAACTCTGGTCTAACTCTGGTCTTACCCTGGTCTAATCCTGGTCTAACTCTGGTCTAACTCTGGTCTAACTCTGGTCTAACTCTAGTGTCTATGGTCTAACTCTGTTCTAACACTGGTTTAACTCTGGTCTAACCCTGGTCTAACCCTGGTCTAACTCTGGTCTAACTCTGGTTTTACTCTGGTCTAACCCTGGTCTAACTCTGGTCTAATTCTGGTCTAACCATGGTTTAACTCTGATCTAACTCTGGTCTAACTCTGATCTAACTCTGGTCTAACCCTGGTCTAACTTTGATCTAACTCTGATCTAACTCTGATCTAACTCTGGTCTAACTCTGGTCTAACCCTGGTCTAACTCTGGTCTAACCCTGGTCTAACTCTGATCTAACTCTGGTCTAACTTTGATCTAACTCTGGTCTAACTCTGGTTTAACTCTGGTCTAACCCTGGTCTAACCCTGGTCTAACTCTGGTCTAACTCTGGTCTTACTCTGGTCTAACCCTGGTCTAACTCTGGTCTAATTCTGGTCTAACCATGGTTTAACTCTGATCTAACTCTGGTCTAACTCTGATCTAACTCTGGTCTAACCCTGGTCTAACTCTGGTCTAACCCTGGTATAACCCTGGTCTAACTCTGGTCTAACCCTGGTCTAACTCTGGTCTTACCTGGTCTAACTCTGATCTAACTCTGGTCTAACTCTGATCTAACTCTGATCTAACTCTGGTCTAACTCTAATCTAACTCTGGTCTAACCCTGGTCTAACTCTGGTCTAACTCTGATCTAACTCTGATCTAACTCTGGTCTAACTCTAATCAAACCATGGTCTAACCCTGGTCTAACTCTAGTCTAACTCTGGTCTGTCTGGTCTTACCTGGTCTGACTCTGGTCTAATCGTGGTCTAACACTGGTCTAACTGTGGTGTAACTCTGGTATCTCTGGTCTAACTCTGGTCTAACTCTGGTCTAACTCTGTTCTAACCCTGGTATAACTCTGGTCTAACTCTGGTCTAACTCTGATCTAACCCTGGTCTAACTCTGGTCTAACTCTGGTCTAACCCTGGTCTAACTCTGTTCTAACCCTGGTATAACTCTGGTCTAACTCTGGTCTAAATCTGATCTAACTCTGGTCTCTCTGGTCAAACTCTGGTCTAACTCTGGTCTAACTCTGTTCTAACCCTGGTAAAACTCTGGTCTAACTCTGGTCTAACTCTGGTCTAACCTGGTCTAACTCTGGTCTAACTCTGGTCTAACCCTGGTCTAACTTTTGGTCTAACTCTGGTCTAACTCTGATCTAACTTTGGTCTAACTCTGGTCTAACTCTGGTTTAACTCTGGTCTAACCCTGGTCTAACCCTGATCTAACTCTGGTCTTACCATGGTCTAACTCTGGTCTAACTCTGGTCTAACCCTGGTCTAACTCTGGTCTAACTCTGGTTTAACTCTGGTCTAACTCTGGTCTTACCATGGTCTAACTCTGGTCTAACTCTGGTCTAACCCTGGTCTAACTCGGTCTAACCCTGGTATAACCCTGGTCTAACTCTGGTCTTACCCTGGTCTAACTCTGGTCTAACTCTGGTCTAACCCTGGTCTAACTCTGATCTAACTCTGGTCTAACCCTGGTCTAACCCTGGTCTAACTCTGGTCTAACTCTGGTCTAACTCTGGTCTAACTCTGGTTTAACCCTGGTCTAACTCTGGTCTAACTCTGGTCTAACCCTGGTCTAACTCTGGTCTAACCCTGGTCTAACTCTGGTCTAACTCTGATCTAACTCTGGTCTAACCCTGGTCTAACTCTGATCTAACTTTGGTCTAACTTTGATCTAACTCTGGTCTAACTCTGATCTAACTCTGGTCTAACCCTGGTCTAACTCTGATCTAACTCTGGTCTAACTTTGATCTAACTCTGGTCTAACTCTGATCTAACTCTGGTCTATTTCTGGTATAACTCTGGTCGAACTCTGATGTAACTCTGGTCTAACCCTGGTCTAACTCTGATCTAACTGTGGTCTAACTTTGATCTAACTCTTGTCTAACTCTGATCTAACTCTGGTATAACTCTGGTCTAACTCTGACCTATCTCTGGACTAACCCTGGTCTAACTCTGATCTAACTCTGGTCTAACTTTGATCTAACTCTGGTATATCTCTGGTCTATCTCTGATCTAACTCTGGTCTAACTCTGATCTAACTCTGATCTAACTCTGATCTAACTCTGGTCTAACTCTGGTCTAACTCTGGTCTAACTCTGGTCTAACCCTGGTCTAACTCTGATCTAACTGTGGTCTAACTCTGATCTAACTCTAGTCTAACCCTGGTCTAACTCTGATCTAACTCTGGTCTAACTCTGGTCTAACTCTGATCTAACTCTGATCTAACTCTGCTCTAACTCTGGTCTAACTCTGGTCTAACCCTGGTCTAACTCTGGTCTAACCCTGGTCTAACTCTGATCTAACTCTGGTCTAACTTTGATCTAACTCTGGTCTAACTCTGGTCTAACTCTGATCTAACTCTGGTCTTACCCTGGTCTAACTCTGATCTAACTCTGGTCTAACTTTGATCTAACTCTGGTCTAACTCTGGTCTAACTCTGGTCTAACATTGGTCAAACTCTGGTCTGACTCTGGCATAACCCTGGTCTAACTCTGATCTAACTCTGGTCTAACTTTGGTCTAACCCTGGTCTAACCCTGGTCTAACTCTGGTCTAACTCTGGTTTTACTCTGGTCTAACCCTGGTCTAACTCTGGTCTAATTCTGGTCTAACCATGGTTTAACTCTGATCTAACTCTGGTCTAACTCTGATCTAACTCTGGTCTAACCCTGGTCTAACTCTGATCTAACTCTGATCTAACTCTGATCTAACTCTGGTCTAACTCTGGTCTAACCCTGGTCTAACTCTGGTCTAACCCTGGTCTAACTCTGATCTAACTCTGGTCTAACTTTGATCTAACTCTGGTCTAACTCTGGTTTAACTCTGGTCTAACCCTGGTCTAACCCTGGTCTAACTCTGGTCTAACTCTGGTCTTACTCTGGTCTAACCCTGGTCTAACTCTGGTCTAATTCTGGTCTAACCATGGTTTAACTCTGATCTAACTCTGGTCTAACTCTGATCTAACTCTGGTCTAACCCTGGTCTAACTCTGGTCTAACCCTGGTATAACCTGGTCTAACTCTGGTCTAACCCTGGTCTAACTCTGGTCTTACCTGGTCTAACTCTGATCTAACTCTGGTCTAACTCTGATCTAACTCTGATCTAACTCTGGTCTAACTCTAATCTAACTCTGGTCTAACCCTGGTCTAACTCTGGTCTAACTCTGATCTAACTCTGATCTAACTCTGGTCTAACTCTAATCAAACCATGGTCTAACCCTGGTCTAACTCTAGTCTAACTCTGGTCTGTCTGGTCTTACCTGGTCTGACTCTGGTCTAATCGTGGTCTAACACTGGTCTAACTGTGGTGTAACTCTGGTATCTCTGGTCTAACTCTGGTCTAACTCTGGTCTAACTCTGTTCTAACCCTGGTATAACTCTGGTCTAACTCTGGTCTAACTCTGATCTAACCCTGGTCTAACTCTGGTCTAACTCTGGTCTAACCCTGGTCTAACTCTGTTCTAACCCTGGTATAACTCTGGTCTAACTCTGGTCTAAATCTGATCTAACTCTGGTCTCTCTGGTCAAACTCTGGTCTAACTCTGGTCTAACTCTGTTCTAACCCTGGTAAAACTCTGGTCTAACTCTGGTCTAACTCTGGTCTAACCCTGGTCTAACTCTGGTCTAACTCTGGTCTAACCCTGGTCTAACTCTGGTCTAACTCTGGTCTAACTCTGATCTAACTTTGGTCTAACTCTGGTCTAACTCTGGTTTAACTCTGGTCTAACCCTGGTCTAACCCTGATCTAACTCTGGTCTTACCATGGTCTAACTCTGGTCTAACTCTGGTCTAACCCTGGTCTAACTCTGGTCTAACTCTGGTTTAACTCTGGTCTAACTCTGGTCTTACCATGGTCTAACTCTGGTCTAACTCTGGTCTAACCCTGGTCTAACTCGGTCTAACCCCTGGTATAACCCTGGTCTAACTCTGGTCTTACCCTGGTCTAACTCTGGTCTAACTCTGGTCTAACCCTGGTCTAACTCTGATCTAACTCTGGTCTAACCTGGTCTAACCCTGGTCTAACTCTGGTCTAACTCTGGTCTAACTCTGGTCTAACTCTGGTTTAACCCTGGTCTAACTCTGGTCTAACTCTGGTCTAACCCTGGTCTAACTCTGGTCTAACCCTGGTCTAACTCTGGTCTAACTCTGATCTAACTCTGGTCTAACCCTGGTCTAACTCTGATCTAACTTTGGTCTAACTTTGATCTAACTCTGGTCTAACTCTGATCTAACTCTGGTCTAACCTGGTCTAACTCTGATCTAACTCTGGTCTAACTTTGATCTAACTCTGGTCTAACTCTGATCTAACTCTGGTCTATTTCTGGTATAACTCTGGTCTAACTCTGATGTAACTCTGGTCTAACCCTGGTCTAACTCTGATCTAACTGTGGTCTAACTTTGATCTAACTCTTGTCTAACTCTGATCTAACTCTGGTATAACTCTGGTCTAACTCTGACCTATCTCTGGACTAACCCTGGTCTAACTCTGATCTAACTCTGGTCTAACTTTGATCTAACTCTGGTATATCTCTGGTCTATCTCTGATCTAACTCTGGTCTAACTCTGATCTAACTCTGATCTAACTCTGATCTAACTCTGGTCTAACCCTGGTCTAACTCTGGTCTAACTCTGGTCTAACCCTGGTCTAACTCTGATCTAACTGTGGTCTAACTCTGATCTAACTCTAGTCTAACCCTGGTCTAACTCTGATCTAACTCTGGTCTAACTCTGGTCTAACTCTGATCTAACTCTGATCTAACTCTGCTCTAACTCTGGTCTAACTCTGGTCTAACCCTGGTCTAACTCTGGTCTAACTCTGGTCTAACTCTGATCTAACTCTGGTCTAACTTTGATCTAACTCTGGTCTAACTCTGGTCTAACTCTGGTCTAACTCTGGTCTAACTCTGGTCTAACTCTGGTCTAACTCTGGTCTAACTCTGGTCTAACTCTGATCTAACTCTGGTCTAACTCTGGTCTAACTCTGGTCTAACATTGGTCAAACTCTGGTCTGACTCTGGCATAACCCTCTGGTCTAACTCTGATCTAACTCTGGTCTAACTTTGATCTAACTCTGGTCTAACTCTGATCTAACTCTGGTCTTACCCTGGTCTAACTCTGATCTAACTCTGGTCTAACTCTGGTCTAACTCTGATCTAACTCTGGTCTAACTCTCATCTAACTCTGATCTAACTCTGGTCTTACCTGGTCTAACTCTGGTCTAACTCTGGTCTAACTCTGGTCTAACTCTGATCTAACTCTGGTCTAACTCTGGTCTAACTCTGGTCTAACTCTGGTATAACTCTGGTCTAACCCTGGTCTAACTCTGATCTAACTCTGGTCTATCTTTGATCTAACTCTGGTATAACTCTGGTCTAACTCTGATCTAACTTTGGTCTAACCCTGGTCTAGCCCTGGTCTAACCCTGGTCTAACTCTGGTCTAACTCTGAACTAACTCTGGTCTAACTCTAGTCTCTCTGGTCTTACCTGGTCTAACTATAACCTAACTCTGGTCTAACTCTGGTCTAACTCTGTTCTAACTCTGATCTAACTCTGGTCTAACTCTGGTCTTACCCTGGTCTAATCCTGGTCTAACTCTGGTCTAACTCTGGTCTAACTCTGGTCTAACTCTAGTGTCTATGGTCTAACTCTGTTCTAACACTGGTTTAACTCTGGTCTAACCCTGGTCTAACCCTGGTCTAACTCTGGTCTAACTCTGGTTTTACTCTGGTCTAACCCTGGTCTAACTCTGGTCTAATTCTGGTCTAACCATGGTTTAACTCTGATCTAACTCTGGTCTAACTCTGATCTAACTCTGGTCTAACCCTGGTCTAACTCTGGTCTAACCCTGGTATAACCCTGGTCTAACTCTGGTCTAACCCTGGTCTAACTCTGGTCTTACCTGGTCTAACTCTGATCTAACTCTGGTCTAACTCTGATCTAACTCTGATCTAACTCTGGTCTAACTCTAATCTAACTCTGATCTAACTCTGGTCTAACTCTAATCAAACCATGGTCTAACCCTGGTCTAACTCTAGTCTAACTCTGGTCTGTCTGGTCTTACCTGGTCTGACTCTGGTCTAACTCTGATCTAACTTTGGTCTAACTCTGGTCTAACTCTGGTTTAACTCTGGTCTAACCCTGGTCTAACCCTGATCTAACTCTGGTCTTACCATGGTCTAACTCTGGTCTAACTCTGGTCTAACCCTGGTCTCTAACTCTGGTCTAACTCTGGTCTAACTCTGGTCTAACCCTGGTCTAACTCTGGTCTAACTCTGGTCTAACTCTGGTCTAACTCTGGTCTAACCCTGGTCTAACTCTGGTCTAACTCTGGTCTAACTCTGGTCTAACTCTGGTCTAACCTCTGGTCTAACTCTGGTCTAACTCTGGTCTAACTCTGGTCTAACTCTGGTCTAACTCTGGTCTAACTCTGGTCTAACCCTGGTCTAACTCTGGTCTAACTCTGATCTAACTCTGGTCTAACCCTGGTCTAACTCTGATCTAACTTTGGTCTAACTTTGATCTAACTCTGGTCTAACTCTGATCTAACTCTGGTCTAACCCTGGTCTAACTCTGATCTAACTCTGGTCTAACTTTGATCTAACTCTGGTCTAACTCTGATCTAACTCTGGTCTATTTCTGGTATAACTCTGGTCGAACTCTGATGTAACTCTGGTCTAACCCTGGTCTAACTCTGATCTAACTGTGGTCTAACTTTGATCTAACTCTTGTCTAACTCTGATCTAACTCTGGTATAACTCTGGTCTAACTCTGACCTGTCTCTGGACTAACCCTGGTCTAACTCTGATCTAACTCTGGTCTAACTTTGATCTAACTCTGGTATATCTCTGGTCTATCTCTGATCTAACTCTGGTCTAACTCTGGTCTAACTCTGATCTAACTCTGGTCTAACTCTGGTCTTACCTGGTCCTCAGGCCACGGCCAGAGCCTGGTCTTGCTGGTCTCTGTGTCCTCTCTGGTTTCAGGGCCGGTCTCTAACACTCTTCACAACACGGAGCTCGCCGCCTCCAGTCTTCTCTGCTCCGCTCAGCTCACAGCCAATCAGACGCAAGAGCTGCTGCGCCGAGCCGCCGCCCCTCTCTTGTGTAAGCCCCGCCTCCCTGCAAATAGCCACGCCCACTGTGTTGTTAGCCCCATCTGCTTAAGTCACTTTGACAAACATAAATTTTTTTGTAGAATCAGAGTAAAACAGGTTTTTGAAGTTTATCTTTGAGGTTTTAGTCTGAGCCAGTTCCAACCAGAACATCTGAGATAAAGACTCACTAAAACCAGATTAAGACTTAGCCAGGACGTGGTTTATTCATGTCTCACATAGAAGAGCAGGAAAAAGGATTTTAATCTGTTCAGATCCAACTAAAACGAGTTAAAATCCAAGTAATACCTCTTTATATCCACTGTAAAGGAACTGTGCAAGTTCTGTTTAAATGTTTTACAAGATAGTTCCTACTGACAGCAGCTCACTCAACCTCTGACTAAAACTGTCACGAAGCAGGGTACATAAACTTAAACTGTGTTCTTTCTGTCAGCGGTGCTGGACAGTCTGAGGGAGATCAGCAGTAACGCCTACGACGCAGCCGGACGAATCCAGAACCTGATCGAGGCCCTGACCGACAGCGTCCGCCATGTGGGTATGTGACTGCATAGAACTTTCAATTTTATTTTGATTTGAACAGGTTTTAGTTGGTTTTCTTTGCCATCTCCAGCTCGGACTCTCAGAAACCTGCTCCATTTCCTGGTGGACATTGGAGACATCTGTAACGAGGAGATGGGCACCCCCTACAGGAAGTGTAGGGGGCTGTTCTCGGCGGCGAGGCTCGACTGCATCGAGCTCCTGGGAGACTTCAACTTCCTTTGTGAGATCATGGAGGGCTTCCTGCCGCTGTGTGAGCTCACCCGAGGTACAACACTTCCAACAAGTCCCTTTCAAGCTCACATTCATGTGACCCCTGGTGAGGTCATGTGACCCCTGGTGAGGTCATGGGACCCCTGGTGAGGTCATGTGACCCCTGGTGTGGTCATGGGACCCCTGGTGAGGTCATGTGACCCTGGTGTGGTCATGGCACCCCTGGTGAGGTCATGTGACCCTCTGGTGAGGTCATGGCACCCCTGGTGTGGTCGTGTGACCCCTGGTGAGGTCATGGGACCCCTGGTGACCCCTGGTGTGGTCATGTGACCCCTGGTGTGGTCATGTGACCCCTGGTGACCCCTGGTGTGGTCATGTGACCCCTGGTGTGGTCATGGGACCCCTGGTGACCCCTGGTGACCCCTGGTGTGGTCGTGTGACCCCTGGTGACCCCTGGTGTGGCCCTGTTTCCAGTGGGGGAGCTGTTCTGTGTCGTTCCGTCCTACGTGGCGCAGCAGCTCAGGAGACGACTGGCAGCTCGTGAGTCTCTGCAGGTTCAGGTCGGTCTTCGGTCGGCGTTTAGACCTGACTCTAGTCCTGTTTCTCTTCCCGTGCAGCGGTGGTGGCAGCCTTAGAACAGCTGAAGCAGGAGTTCGAGTTTGACCTAATGGCCACGGTGACCTTTGACTTGGAGGTCAACAGCAGCCAGTCCCTGCAGGAAGTGTCTCAGCAGATTCTGGAGGAGCTGTCGCTGGAGCTGCAGCTGCTGGAGGCCCTCAGTCAGCCTCTGGACTACCTCTGTGTCATACTACTGCTCTGGTCCTACTGCAGGTCAGTCCTGGTCCTGCTCTGGTCCTGCCTGTGCCCTCTCCGTGTCCTCCCCTTGTGCTCTTCGTATCCTCTCCGTGTCCTCTCCGTATCCTCCCCTTGTACTCTTCGTATCCTCTCCGTGTCCTCTCCGTATCCTCTCCGTGTCCTCCCCTTGTACTCTTCGTATCCTCTCCGTGTCCTCTCCGTATCCTCTCCTTTGTCCTCTCCGTATCCTCTCCGTGTCCTCTACGTGTCCTCTCTGTGTCCTCTGTGTATTACGGTATCCTCTCCGTGTCCTCTCCGTATACTCTCTGTGTCCTCTCTGTGTCCTCTCCTTTGTCCTCTCCGTGTCCTCTCTGTGTACTCTCTGTGTCCTCTCTGTGTACTCTCTGTGTCCTCTCCGTGTCCTCTCTGTGTTACTGTGTCCTTTCTGTGTTACCGTGTCCTCTCTGTGTCCTCTCTGTGTCCTCTCCGTGTCCTCTCTATGTTACCGTGTCCTCTCTGTGTCCTCCCCTTGTGCTCTTCGTATCCTCTCCGTGTCCTCTCCGTATCCTCTCCGTATCCTCCCCTTGTACTCTTCGTATCCTCTCCGTGTCCTCTCCGTATCCTCTCCGTGTCCTCCCCTTGTACTCTTCGTATCCTCTCCGTGTCCTCTCCGTATCCTCTCCTTTGTCCTCTCCGTATCCTCTCCGTGTCCTCTACGTGTCCTCTCTGTGTCCTCTGTGTATTACGGTATCCTCTCCGTGTCCTCTCCGTATACTCTCTGTGTCCTCTCTGTGTCCTCTCCTTTGTCCTCTCCGTGTCCTCTCTGTGTACTCTCTGTGTCCTCTCTGTGTACTCTCTGTGTCCTCTCCGTGTCCTCTCTGTGTTACTGTGTCCTTTCTGTGTTACCGTGTCCTCTCTGTGTCCTCTCTGTGTCCTCTCCGTGTCCTCTCTATGTTACCGTGTCCTCTCTGTGTCCTCTCTGTGTCCTCTCTGTGTTACCGTGTCCTCTCCGTGTCCTCTCCGTGTCCTCTCTATGTTACCGTGTCCTCTCTGTGTCCTCTCTGTGTCCTCTCTGTGTTACCGTGTCCTCTCTGTGTTACCGTGTCCTCTCCGGGTCCTCTCTGTGTTACCGTGTCCTCTCTGTGTCCTCTCCGTGTCCTCTCTGTGTTACCATGTCCTCTCTGTGTCTTCTTCGTGTCCTCTCTGTGTTACCATGTCCTCTCCTTGTCTTCTCTGTGTCCTCTCCGTGTCCTCTCCGTATCCTCTCCGTGTCCTCTTTGTGTCCTCTCCGTGTCCTCTTTGTGTTACCCTGTCCTCTCCGTGTCCTCTCTGTGTTACTGTGTCCTCTCTGTGGTACCCTGTCCTCTCCGTGTCCTCTCTGTGTCCTCTCCGTGTCCTCTCTATGTTACCGTGTCCTGTCTGTGTTACCGTGTCCTCTCCGTGTCCTTTCTGTGTTACCGTTGGCTCTCTGCGTCCTCTGCCTGTCCTCTCTGTGTCCTCTCTGTGTCCTCTCTGCGTCCTCTCAGTGTCCTCTCTGTGTCCTCTCCGTGTCCATTCTGGTTCCTCTCCGTGTCCTCTCCGTGTCCTCTCTGCACCCTATCTGTGTCCTCTCCGTGTCCTCTCTGTGTCCTCTCTGTGTCCTCGCCGTGTCCTCTCTGTGTCCTCTGCCTGTCCTCTCTGTGTCCTCTCTGTGTCCTCTCTGTGTCCTCTCCGTGTCCTCTCCGTGTCCTCTCTGTGTCCTCTCTGTGTCCTCGCCGTGTCCTCTCTGTGTCCTCGCCGTGTCCTCTCCGTGTCCTCTCCGTGTCCTCTCTGTGTCCTCTCTGCACCCTATCTGTGTCCTCTCCGTGTCCTCTCTGTGTCCTCTCTGCACCCTATCTGTGTCCTCTCCGTGTCCTCTCTGTGTCCTCTCTGTGTCCTCTCTGTGTCCTCTCTGTGTCCTATCTGTGTCCTCTCTGTGTCCTCTCTGTGTCCTCTCTGTGTCCTCTCTGTGTCCTATCTGTGTCCTCTCCGTGTCCTCTCTGTGTCCTCGCCGTGTCCTCTCCGTGTCCTCTCCGTGTCCTCTCCATGTCACCGTGGGCTCTCTCTGTTTTCAGATGGACTGGTGACACGAAATACGCCCTGAGTCGCTGCAGCGTTTACTTATCGGAAAGAAACAGGTTATTTTTCGCTTGTGACGCTTTATGGCGTTGTGACGCTTATGGCGTTTGTGACGCTATGTGCGTTTGTGACGCTTATGATGCGTTTGACGTTTGTGGACGTGATTAGCTGCTGCATTAATTAACTCTGAGCTAAGACAAGTCCAGGTCTGAGCGGAACATGTCGATAAGACCTGGTTTAGTACTGGTCCAGACCTGGTTCTTACCCGGTCTTGTCCTGGTTCAGGGCGGCCCGTTACAGGAGGAGGTACCTTCAGAATTTGGACTTCGATAACGTCTACATCAGCGCCGCCTTCAGGGACCTGGACCGTCAATTGACCGCAGGGGGCGGGGCCGCGGTCCTGCCAATCACAGCCAGGGAGTCCAGGATCTACACCAGACCACGTAAGACCAGGACCAGACCAGGACCGGGACCAGACCAGGACTACCTAAGCCCTGCCCTTGTCTCTGTGCAGTGTCCCTGAGGCTGTCCAATCAGGAGCGCCGTGTGGTGCACATGGGCGTAACCTCGGTGCTCAGGCAGATGCTGATTGGTGGAGTCCTGGTGGCGTTGGACTTTCTGGTTTTCTGGATCCTGGACCAGGTTCACAACCAGGCCTCAGGAGACATTGTGGCCCGAGGTTAGTCCTGGTTTATGGTTTTGTTTTTGTCTAGCTCTGGTTTAACTTAGGTCTAACTCTGATCTAACTCTGGTCTAACTCTGGTCTAACTTAGGTCTAACTCTGATCTAACTCTGATCTAACTCTGGTCTAACTTAGGTCTAACTCTGATCTAACTCTGATCTAACTCTGGTCTAACTTAGGTCTAACTCTGATCTAACTCTGGTCTAACTTAGGTCTAACTCTGATGTAACTCTGGTCTAACTTAGGTCTAACTCTGATCTAACTCTGGTCTAACTTAGGTCTAACTCTGATGTAACTCTGATCTAACTCTGGTCTAACTTAGGTCTAACTCTGATCTAACTCTGGTCTAACTTAGGTCTAACTCTGATGTAACTCTGGTCTAACTTTGGTCTAACTCTGATCTAACTCTGGTCTAACTTAGGTCTAACTCTGATGTAACTCTGGTCTAACTTAGGTCTAACTCTGATCTAACTCTGGTCTAACTTAGGTCTAACTCTGATCTAACTCTGATCTAACTCTGGTCTAACTTAGGTCTAACTCTGATCTAACTCTGGTCTAACTTAGGTCTAACTCTGATCTAACTCTGGTCTAACTTAGGTCTAACTCTGATCCAACTCTGGTCTAACTTAAGTCTAACTCTGGTCTAAATTTTGTCTAACCATGGTCTTACCCAGTCTCTCTCTGGTCTAGCCCCGGTCTTGTTCCAGGTCCAGGTGAACGGCTCTGGTTTTGCGGCGGACGTCTACAGAGACCTGGTCAAGTCCTTCCAAGTCCTGCAGAGCCACAACGTCACAGTCTTTAGTCGGATCTGTGTGGTCCAGCCACGAGAGCCGGACCTCGGGACCTGCCTCAGTCTGGGTAAGACCGGGACCAGACCTGGTTCAGACCTGGCTTTTATTTGAACATGAGACTGGTGGATGGTTCTAGCAGGACTTGGTCTGGTGCAGGGTTCTTGCTGGGTCTGGCTCTGCTGCTGTCGGTCTTCAAAGGATTTGTTCAGAGAAGTTGCCGAGTCATCTGCTCCTGGGTCCACCCAGAACGAGAACAGGTACTAGACTGGACTAAACCAGGTCTAAACATGGTCTAAGCCCTGGTTTAGACTTGGTTTAGACCTGGTTTAGACATTGTTTAGACCTGGTTTAGACCTGGTTTAGTCCTGGTTTAGTCCTGGTTTAGTCCCGGTTTAGACCTGGTTTAGTCCTGGTTTAAGACCTGGTTTAGTCCTGGTTTAGACCTGGTTTAGACCTGGTTTAGACCTGGTTTAGTCCTGGTTTAGACCTGGTTTTGACCTGGTTTAGTCCTGGTTTAGACCTGGTTTAGACCCAGGTTTAGACCTGGTTTAGTCCTGGTTTAGACCTGGTTTAGACCCAGGTTTAGACCTGGTTCAGTCCTGGTTTAGACCTGGTTTAGTCCTGGTTTAGACCTGGTTTAGACCCAGGTTTAGACCTGGTTCAGTCCTGGTTTAGACCTGGTTTAGACCTGGTAAAGTCCTGTTTTTGAACCTAACTCTCGTGCTCTTATCTCGAGGAGCGTCTGTGGTATCTGCGCGGAAAGATCCTGGAGCAGCGTCGAGCGGAGAAAAAAGCTTTGAGCACGGCCTTCTTCAGAAAACAACGAGCTGCAGGAGACCAGGGTCGAGTCCAGGGTCGAGTCCAGGGTCGAGTCCAGGGTCGAGTCCAGGGTCGAGTCCAGGGTCGAGTCCAGGGTCAAGTCCTCACTCTGCTGCTGCGGTAAACAACACTTAACATTTAACAAAAAAAATGCAATAAAACATTCTCCGGACTGACACAAACGTAGCAATAACAGAACAGACCTTTAAAATCTGTGAAAGGTGGAAGTTTCAACAGTGGCCTTCTGTCTCACAGTTTCCCGGGAGTGTCCCGTCTCCTGGGTCTGACCCGGATCTGCTGTCTGTCCTGTGGAGACGCCCTGAGTTCAGAGAGCACTCTCCATTGTGACTCCCCTCACTGCAGCGGTATCAGGGGGGTCCAGTACCAGGAGGTCTAAAAACTAATCTAAACCTGGTTTAAACCCGGTCTTTTTGGTTTTACAGGTGTGTACTGTGGTAGGTGTGTGCTGCGCTGGAGGAACACGTGTGTGGCCTGTGCACAACCTCTGACCTCTACGGATGACCTCAGTGACCTGGAGCTGTGAGTTAGAGTAAAGACCAGGACCAGACCAGAGACTAGACTAAACCTGCTTTGTCCTCAGAGGATCCAGCGACGAAGACGATGCAAACCAGGACCATAACCCGACTGAAGACCAAAGACCAGACCAGGACCAGTCCAAACCAAAGCAGGACTTGGATGTGGACTACAAGGAAGAAGTAAACTGGAGCAAGACCAGGTAAGAGTTTAGACTTGGTTTAGTCCTGGTTTAGTCCTGGTTTAGTCCTGGTTTAGACCTGGTTTTGACCTGGTTTAGACCTGGTTCAGACCTGGTTTAGTCCTGGTTTAGTCCTGGCTTAGACCTGGTTTAGTCCTGGTTTAGACCTGGTTTAGTCCTGGTTTAGACCTGGTTTAGTCCTGGCTTAGACCTGGTTTAGTCCTGGTTTAGACCTGGTTTAGACATGGTTTAGTCCTGGTTTGGACCTGGTTTAGTCCTGGTTTAGTCCTGGTTTAGACCTGGTTTAGACCTGGTTTGGACCTGGTTTAGTCCTGGTTTAGTCCTGGTTTAGACTTGGTTTTGTTCTGGTTTAGACCTGGTTTAGTCCTGGTTTAGTCCTGGTTTAGACCTGGTTTAGACATGGTTTAGTCCTGGTTTAGACCTGGTTTAGTCCTGGTTTAGTCCTGGCTTAGACCTGGTTTAGACCTGGTTTAGTTCTGGTTTAGACTTGGTTTAGCCCTGGCTTAGACCTGGTTTAGTCCTGGTTTAGACCTGGTTTAGACCTGGTTTAGTCCTGGTTTAGACCTGGTTTAGACCTGGTTTACACCTGGTTTAGTCCTGGTTTAGTCCTGGTTTAGTCCTGGCTTAGACCTGGTTTAGACCTGGTTTAGTCCTGGTTTAGTCCTGGCTTAGACTTGGTTTAGTTCTGGTTTAGACTTGGCTTAGTCCTGGTTTAGACTTGGTTTAGTCCTGGTTTAGTCCTGGCTTAGACTTGGTTTAGTCCTGGTTTAGTCCTGGTTTAGTCCTGGTTTAGACTTGGTTTAGTCCTGGTTTAGTCTTGGTTTAGTCCTGGTTTGGACCTGGTTTAGACCTGGTTTAGACCTGGTTTAGTCCTGGTTTAGTCCTGGCTTAGACCTGGTTTAGACCTGGTTTAGTCCTGGTTTAGTCCTGGCTTAGACTTGGTTTAGTCCTGGTTTAGTCCTGGTTTAGTCCTGGTTTAGACCTGGTTTAATCCTGGTTTAGACCTGGTTTAGACCTGGTTTAGACCTGGTCTGGACCTGGTTTAGTCCTGGTTTAGTCCTGGTTTAGACTTGGTTTTGTTCTGGTTTAGTCCTGGTTTAGACCTGGTTTAATCCTGGTTTAGACCTGGTTTAGTCCTGGTTTAGACCTGGTTTAGACCTGGTTTAGTCCTGGTTTAGTCCTGGTTTAGTCCTGGTTTAGTCCTGGTTTAGACCTGGTTTAGTCCTGGTTTAGACCTGGTTTAGACCTGGTTTAGTCCTGGTTTAGACCTGGTTTAGACCTGGTTTAGTCCTGGTTTAGACCTGGTTTAGACCTGGTTTAGACCTGGTTTAGACCTGGTTTTGTCCTGGTTTAGACCTGGTTTAGTTCTGGTTTAGTCCTGGTTTAGACCGGTTTAGACCTGGTTTAAACCTGGTTTAGACCTGTTTTTTCTTGTTACAGTGAGTCAGAGAGGTTCCAGGACGTAATGGACACGGCAGCTCAGAGCCACAAGTTTAAAAAAAAATAAAAACTTTTTGTTTTTTTTCCAAATCTATCAGGTGGTCTAGAACAGGACTTGCTCGGTCTCTGGTCTGAGGTGGTCTAGAACAGGACTTGCTCGGTCTCGGGTCTGAGGTGGTCTAGAACAGGACTTGCTCGGTCTCTGGTCTGCGTTGGTCTAGAACAGGTCTTGCTCGGTCTCGGGTCTCAGGTGGTCTAGAACAGTTCTTGCTCGGTCTCGGGTCTGAGGTGGTCTAGAACAGGACTTGCTCGGTCTCGGGTCTAAGGTGGTCTAGAACAGGTCTTGCTCGGTCTCTGGTCTGAGGTGGTCTAGAACAGGACTTGCTCGGTCTCGGGTCTAAGGTGGTCTAGAACAGGTCTTGCTCGGTCTCTGGTCTCAGGTAGTCTAGAACAGGACTTGCTCGGTCTCGGGTCTCAGGTGGTCTAGAACAGGACTTGCTCGGTCTCTGGTCTCAGGTGGTCTAGAACAGTTCTTGCTCGGTCTCTGGTCTGAGGTAGTCTAGAACAGGACTTGCTCGGTCTCTGGTCTGAGGTGGTCTAGAACAGGACTTGCTCGGTCTCTGGTCTGAGGTGGTCTAGAACAGGACTTGCTAGGTCTCGGGTCTGAGGTGGTCTAGAACAGGACTTGCTCGGTCTCTGGTCTCAGGTGGTCTAGAACAGGACTTGCTCGGTCTCGGGTCTGAGGTTGTCTAGAACAGGACTTGCTCGGTCTCTGGTCTCAAGTGGTCTAGAACAGGACTTGCTCGGTCTCTGGTCTCAAGTGGTCTAGAACAGGACTTGCTAGGTCTCGGGTCTGAGGTAGTCTAGAACAGGACTTGCTCGGTCTCGGGTCTGAGGTAGTCTAGAACAGGACTTGCTCGGTCTCTGGTCTGAGGTGGTCTAGAACAGGACTTGCTCGGTCTCGGGTCTCAGGTGGTCTAGAACAGTTCTTGCTCGGTCTCGGGTCTGAGGTGGTCTAGAACAGGACTTGCTCGGTCTCGGGTCTGAGGTGGTCTAGAACAGGACTTGCTCGGTCTCTGGTCTGAGGTGTTCTAGAACAGGACTTGCTCGGTCTCGGGTCTGAGGTGGTCTAGAACAGGACTTGCTCGGTCTCTGGTCTGAGTTGGTCTAGAACAGGACTTGCTCGGTCTCTGGTCTCAGGTGGTCTAGAACAGGACTTCCTCGGTCTCTGGTCTGAGTCGGTCTAGAACAGGACTTGCTCGGTCTCGGGTCTGAGGTGGTCTAGAACAGGTCTTGCTCGGTCTCTGGTCTGAGGTGGTCTAGAACAGGACTTGCTCGGTCTCGGGTCTGAGGTGGTCTAGAACAGGTCTTGCTCGGTCTCGGGTCTGAGGTGGTCTAGAACAGGTCTTGCTCGGTCTCGGGTCTGAGGTGGTCTAGAACAGGTCTTGCTCGGTCTCGGGTCTCAGGTGGTCTAGAACAGGACTTGCTAGGTCTCTGGTCTGAGGTGGTCTAGAACAGGACTTGCTCGGTCTCGGGTCTCAGGTGGTCTAGAACAGGACTTGCTCGGTCTCGGGTCTCAGGTGGTCTAGAACAGGACTTGCTCGGTCTCGGGTCTCAGGTGGTCTAGAACAGGACTTGCTCGGTCTCGGGTCTCAGGTGGTCTAGAACAGGACTTGCTCGGTCTCTGGTCTCAGGTAGTCTAGAACAGGACTTGCTCGGTCTCGGGTCTCAGGTGGTCTAGAACAGGACTTGCTCGGTCTCGGGTCTGAGGTGTTCTAGAACAGGACTTGCTCGGTCTCTGGTCTGAGGTGGTCTAGAACAGGACTTGCTCGGTCTCGGGTCTAAGGTGGTCTAGAACAGGTCTTGCTCGGTCTCTGGTCTGAGGTGGTCTAGAACAGGACTTACTCGGTCTCGGGTCTAAGGTGGTCTAGAACAGGTCTTGCTCGGTCTCGGGTCTCAGGTGGTCTAGAACAGGACTTGCTCGGTCTCTGGTCTCAGGTGGTCTAGAACAGGACTTGCTCGGTCTCTGGTCTCAGGTAGTCTAGAACAGGACTTGCTCGGTCTCGGGTCTCAGGTGGTCTAGAACAGGACTTGCTCGGTCTCTGGTCTCAGGTGGTCTAGAACAGGACTTGCTCGGTCTCTGGTCTGAGGTGGTCTAGAACAGGACTTGCTCGGTCTCTGGTCTCAGGTGGTCTAGAACAGGAC